>WBNH01005897.1:232664-270518 GCA_013401255.1 Urocolius indicus
GCAGTGGAACAGGCTGCCCAGATGAGTCATGGAGTCTCCTTCCTTGGAGGTCTTCAAGACCCGCCTGGACATGTTCCTGTCTGACCTGATCTAGGTGAACTTGCTTCTGCAGGGGGGTTGGACTAGATGATCTCTAAAGGTCCCTTCCAACCCCTAGCATTCTGTGATTCTATGTAGTCCTATAATTCCCATATTTCTGTTCCTTTGCAATGTTAGAATAATACGCTTACTTTCATGAGAAGGAAGTTGTGAGGATTATTTATTTTATCAGCATGTTCTATACATAAAGTGCCATGAATGTTCTAGCTACTCTTAAGACTATTAAAGCCAGGAAATTTGTCTGAAACATTATTAAAATTATATCTCTGTTTTCAGATTAAAAATAAAATAAAATTATATGACTCGTTAGATGTCATTGTCATGATTTATGTTATTGACTGCTTATTCTTTTGTCTTCTATACCAATGAGGAAAGGAAAGTGAGGTTCCTTTGTAATAGTGCCAAATCTGAAAGACTAAACATCTAACAGTAATTCTTACTATTGTCTAAGAAATATTGCCTGAAACATAAAACCAGAGATAATTCTGATCTCTAAGTAACAAATTGTTTTGGGGGAAAGCAATACAGTGAAATAAAAATTCATTACATAAAACAGAAAGCAAGAATATGTAGACCTTATGAAAGAAGACAGATTGTAAGAGATTTAGGTGAGTGTCCTCAGAATCACAGCATTTTCAGTTCTTAGGATGGGAAGGAGGAAGAACAATAAGACTTTAAAGAAAAAAACACAAACTTCAGGAAACTCAGAGATGGCAAATAAGATCACCTAGGAAACAAATTCAGCAAAGAACTTCCTTAAAGAAATTATATAGAAATTATGCCTGTAAATTATCTAGCATAGAAGAAAAATGGAGATTGTGTGAGATATTTGTAAAATCACAAAGCCATTACTTCAGACACAAGAAGAACATTCACAGAAAATGAGGACTATTCAAATCACTAAGATGAGAAACGAAGAATAAAATAATAACAGAACTACCAGGAACATGGAGACACACCGAGAAAAGCTGAAGCCACAAATTGTGAAACATCTATCAAGGAACATGCAAGATAAACAAAGAAAAATATCAGTAAGTACATTAGTTGCAAGAGGAAGACAAGGGAAAAAAGCTGCTCCACTAGGCAAAAGGGAAAAAATCTATCAAGTCATAGCACCAACAAAAACCTAAATGCCTTTACTGTTTCAGTCTTCACTAAATAGGTTAGATGCAGGTAATGTAATTAATACAAACAACAATGTATTAAAGGTAGAAAAAATTGTAAACAAGTTAGAGAATACGAACAGAAGCTACACGGCTTTAAATTGTCCAGACACAATGAAATTCAGGATGTACAGAGAATTTGCTGAAGAAGTTTCAGAAGCACTGAAAAAACTCATGGATGATGAAACGGATTCTGGAAGACTGAAAAACATAAACCATGTTATCTATCCTTAAAAAAGGCAAAGCAAAAACAGTTCAAAAACTATACATCGTTCAGACTACATTCCATTCCTAGAATACGTTAGGAAGCAAAAAGACTGCAAATCTCAGCAAACAGGATGGTAACTAACAGCCAAAACAACTTTTCAAAAACAGTATCTATAAAGGGGAGGGGGGTGTAAGAGAGAGGGTAAACCAAAATTTTACAAGGCAAAAAAAGCTATAGTGAAGCTTCTGGTATTAACGTAATGTTCTCAAAAGCTGACTAAAAAGAATCTTAAGTCACTCTTATATGCAAAGTCAGTTGGAAAACCATATTCAGAGAGATATCAGTGGTTTCCTGTTAAACAAGAATACACTGATTAGAGATTCCTGAGAATCTACTGTTGGCCTAATCAGTGTTTTCCTTAATGAGCAGAAGGATAAAATTAAATTTTTAAGAAATGTGAAATTATGAAACCTTATGGTGTTGCCAAACAGAAGACAGCTGTTGGTGTTCTTGCTGGCAGAACTAAAATCCAAAAGACCACTGCATATTGGATTCATGTTCTGTAAATCAGGATTAATTTCCCCAAAGAGAAGCAAAAAAATACTACATTCAGATAGTAGGCAATGGTACAAATCCAGGTTCCAGAATAACTGCCTGCAGGACAAAACATCTGTGTGCTTTAGCGGATATTAGTCTGAAATTGAGTCTTCTATGTCAGGTAGGAAAGGAAAAGACTATGCTATAGTTGTATAAAAAAATGAGACCATAACCTAGAAAATATGTAAATAATCTTTCTGCTGTAGTTGGCTTAAAGACAATTTTGTCAGGAATTTTGCATGGGATTTTGGTACCAGAATTCCAAAATTATGTCACCTGTCTAGAAGAATAGAAAGGACAACTTAAAAAAAAAATCAACATGATTATTGGGGCATTCTTTTTTTTGATGGTATCTAGCAACAGGACAAGGTGAGTAATGGGATGAAGCTGGAACACAAAAAGTTCCATTTCAACATAAGAAAAAACTATTTCACTGTGAGGGTGAGGGAGCCCTGGCACAGGCTGCCCAGGGAGAGTGTGGAGTCTCCTTCCTTAGAGGTCTTCAAGACCCACCTGGACACGTTCCTATGCGACCTGATCTAGGTGAACCTCTAAAGGTCCCTTCCAACCTCTATCATTCTATGATTCTCTGATTATTTAAACATGAGTTATAACAAAAAATGTAACTAATGTAAGCTGAACCCAGCCTAAAACTGAGGAAATACATGATAAAAGGTAACTGCCAAGAGGAACAAATTAAACTATTCTTCAAGTCCAATGTGGGTAGCACAAGTAACAATAAGCTTTAACTGTGGAAAGGAAGATTAATTTAGACATAGAAAAGTTTAATAGAAGTGACAGCTATGGTCTGAAACAGATTGCTTTCTGAGAGTACAGAGTACCCATTCATGAGATTTTTCTAAAGCTGTCTAGTTTTGTCTGTTGTTTTCTGTAACCTACAAAATTTTGAGACATTATATCTCAAAAACATAACATTGACTTTGTTTCATAGTCTTTACAGTTTCCTGAGTCCTGGAGCTGGCTGGGTGCTCAGTAGCATTGTGACAAACCAGAAGAGATGTCTAGTGATACACAATATTATGTAGAGACAGGAAGGAAACACTAAGAGGAAAATGCTGACTGCTGGTCACAAACTCAAGGGAGCTCAAAAGCTGAGTTTGAGAGGTGGGCTAGCAAATAGCCCAGCAAATATAGAACCAAGGCTCTACCGAAACCCAGCAGTCTGATAGCCAGGATGTTTGATAAATTATCTGTTCAGCATGGGTAATCATAGAAGAGTGCGGAGCTTGGAACATAGGTCAATACTAAAGAAGGACCTGCTTTGGCAGGGCGTTGGACGAGATGATCTCTAGCGGTCCCTTCCAACCCCTACCATTCTATGATTCTATTAAATCCTCTTGCTCTAAAATGTACAACTAATAGAGAACATATCAGTCATGACCTGCAGTTGTCCGTTTCTCTCCTCAACTACAAAAATTACCTCAGCTATAGAAATCTAGACTAAAAGCATGTATAATTAAATGAGTTGAATCCCACCTCTTCATACTGGAAAATTATTTTTTAAAATGTTGTTAAGAACTATTCATGTACATTAGTAGTTAAGCCATGTGGTAAAAAACAACAACAACAACAATAAAAAAAAAAACAACCCAGCTGAATTCACAATAGAATTAAATAGATGTAATGTTTGTGGTTGTCATAAAAATTAAATATCACTAAGATTCATTTGGTCTGAGTACATACATGGTCAAGGATCACATTTTTTCCTTACGTTAAACATATTATTATGTTTCTATTTTTATGTGATCTTAGTCAAGTTTTTATCTATGATTATACGCCCAGAAGTGGCTCCTAGGTCTTGATTGAATGTGGAACCAATCTTGCACAAATGAGTGACTGTCTTCAGACTTCAATACCTATCATTCATATCACAGAAGCTGATTTGTAAAACTTTACTAGTACTCTTTGTCACATTAATAGTTCATTTCTACCCACACGGCAAAGAAATGAATCCCTGTGAGACCTTAGAAGTATAACACACACAGCTTCTGCGTATCACGCCGAAAAAGCCACTGATGGTAAGTAGACTGTGCATGAGAAGCTGTTCTGTTTTGCATTCCAGCAGCAGCTGCCGGCACTCCCTCGTGCATTTGTTATTACAATACTGGATTGAAATTTCCCTCATTAACTAATAACATTATGGCGTTTGTTTTATTACTGTCATTTGGAAGCACTGTTCTGCTGTGCTTTGCAGAATCAGTCATGTATGTAAACAGTTAATCAACGGGTGGCAACCACTTTGTGAAGCTAGATTTCTACACTTCTACACCTGTTTCTTGCTCGTCAGAAAATGCCAAAGCAATTAGCTAAATTGTTTATGCAAGCCCACCGCAATGTTTAGTTAAATCATTCTACCAGGCTTATTCTATTTATTAGTCACTCTGCAAAAAGATAATAGAACACCTCCCATCTGAAATTACTGCTCTGTATTAGGCATTTTAAAGGAAACACCTCATATTCACAAAACTGTGTTTCGAGAACTTCTCTACAATAGGCAAATCACAAAGCACTGCTGGTGTTTTCAGACAGCATTTTCAATAATATTTGCAGATTGTTTTTGCAGATTGTTTTTTAATACATTGAAAGTTCCTTTAAATACATATTCTCTTCTCCTCATTTCTCTTCATGCAGTTACTTTCTTGATGCCAAGACATATCAAATATAGTAACAGTAAACAAAATTCACAGAATTATTAAGAATATCATTACCTTAGTTTTTCAATGTCTCAAATACTTCAGTTTGCTTCAGGAGCGAACGTCAAAGCATGACAAAATTAGCTTTAAAGTAAATCAGATACTGAGAAGGCAGTATTTGTTTTCACCTGAAACTGTTGCATACGCACATGTAATTCCACTAGTTGATATTATAAGCTTGAACATAAAGGCAGATATTGCTAGAAGCATTTGCAATTACCAAAGATGCCAATATCAAAGTATTCACACTACTTACTTGAACATACACTGTAAGTCTCCTAAGACAGGGAGTGGGATGATTAAGGTCAAATCATCACAAATTGAAAAAAACTCAAACCGAAACTCTGCACAATTCCTAAATAAATTACTCATGTTTCTAGGAAGAATGATAAGAATAGGGTTTGTATACGTTAGCTAGTCAGATTACAAACATATGTGGGAAGAGCTCTGACCCTGAAGCCTATTCACGTTAATGGAATTTGTTCCGCTGACTTAAATGGACTTTGGTCCAGATATTAAAACTGCTTTCATCTTCTCTGTACATTGAATATGTAGTATGTACATATCACAGTAAGAAACAGTTATTAGAAGACTAAATTTTTCTCAAAGAACATACTTCAAAATAATTTTTAAAGTGAAAGTGTACAAAAATTCATGCATTAAACTAATTTTTATGTTCACACGAATGAAAAAGAAATATATATTAGGATTTAATCTACTGGTATGTCCTTGACTGTCATGATCACAATGTGATTGGAGTACATCTTCACTATACGAGTGTCTCAGTGGAGGTTCTTTTACCCTTACATTCTTATATCACAGCTGCTTTATCAACGTCATACTTACTCACTTCCTTGCATGGCTGGCTGAGGAGCCCAGAGCAGCCTGATAGCCAGGAGAAAATCCACATTAACTTCCACCTTTGCTAGCTGCAGCAAATGAAGGGCATTTATCAGATGAACAGTAATTTAGAATCTGAGCATATAGGGTTATTTTGAATAAATATTTTACTGTGTGAATCTTTCTGAATGATGAGAAACATGATTCTTGAAGATTTGTTCCCAAGAGTTGTTTTTTAACATACTTGAAAGGAAAACAGATAGCCAATTTTACTGTGAGGGTACACGGTGGGGCGTCTGATTTGACTTTGATTGCTAGAAAATACAATAGATGAAGAGTTCTACTAATATAATGTAGTATTGTTATTTTACTCCCTTTCCTTCCTCTCAAAAAATAACTTTGTATGCATAACTTCTACAACTTCTGAAGGTATTACTGTACACACACTCACTAGAAACATAGCTTTTAACAATTTTTTAACTGAACTAAAACACCACCAATATGATAAGCACAGCAGTTTCTACAAAATGCAGTTAAGAAAATGAGTTTGTACAACTTAATTTTTATGTTCATATATTTTGAGCAGTAGTTTCAGTTTAAAAACAGTGAGCTGTAAGGGAAAAAAGAAAGGTAAGAGGTGCAGACTAAAAAGCATATTCAAAGATATCAAAGAACTAAAATTAATTTTATATTGAGGAATGCCTGCACACATGATGATTATGTGAACTCTTTCATTTACATGTTAGAAATACTGTCCTTGTGTGAAAGGCTTCAGTATGCCTAATATATTTGACTTACTGAGGTAACCTATTAGCATGCAGTGCTTTTGATCTGATGAATTCCCCTTTACTTCTATTTAACAGACATAGCAAATATTTCTTGTATTTGGGTATGGATGGGGCAGAAGTATGAGAAAGTGTTGCTGTCTAGATTATCTTAAACTGGAATGTTCCTGGATTTCTCTCCTCTGTTTCAACCATCGTTCTTTCTTTTAAATAAACACGGGTTTTTTTCTCTCAGTACTTAGTATCATGAACTTAACTCACAAAATCATGGACTCACACGGCAGAGATAGATAAGCAGAATGTCTCCTGATCTCCTGCTTCTAAAGCTGTTAGCCTGATGACTGCAGGCTCAGGACTGAAATATTGACAGGACTAGTATTAAATTCAGTCAGTTAATCTGGCATCTCTTCCGCATCTGTATTATTCTGCATTATTTACATTCCATATTAGTGTTGTGTTTAAACCCTTCAGATCTCTACTTGTTATATGTTATAGTGTCTTTAAAATCTGTACGAATAAAATATTTTTAAGTGGCCAGTAGCTATAGACACATAACAAAACATCTGTGACCTTTCTCAACGTATTTTGCAACAGTGGTAAAAATCAAAAGCACCTCTTTATCTCATCTCTTCATCAAACACAAAGTATACTGCTCATGACAAAATTCATCTAAGCAGACACCTGCAGTGTAAATATGTATTTCAGGTACCCATTCTAGGGTTGTTGTTTTTTTTTTTTTTTACAGTGGCATCTAATGCAGTTCCAGTGGAGTAAGTCTGGAATATGCCTCATTTTTCCATTGACTGTAAAAGGAGTGGGGACTACTTATAAAACATGAAGGGTAAAATGCAGAAGTTCTGGATTAAGTCCCTGAACACAATATTTCTTGATGCTTACCATATGGCAAACTTTCTTCTCAAAACTGGGGCACCGACACTAGTGCCTCCACATGTTGGAAACCCTGTAAAACACTTAGTGATGAAATGTGCTACTGTACAGAGTAAGGTCTACAAATCTTGTTAGAACTTTCTCTTAACTGTGATATGTCTCACCTTCCAGAGTTATCTGCAGAATTAAATCACTTTAAAGGAAATACAAGTTGAGTATGACAAAATAACATAAAGCAATACACTGATACATCTAAATCTGGGAAAAAAATGCAGAGAAACCCAAAAAACAGTTTATGACAATAAAGCAAATTAATTAATTCCAAAAGTTATGCTACAGTAGGTTATATGATTCTGCCAGATGTTTCTCATTATGCCACAAAGTGCAATTTGTTTTAATGACAATATTTTTTCAGGATAATATTTGCTCTGGAAAGCCACACTTCTCCAGCTTTGCATTCTAATGAGAACAATTTCCTTTGATTCATTGGTGTTACCATTCCTTTGTTGACTCAGTCAAAACACCAATTAACTGCACATATGCTGCAAGACTGAGAAGCAGGAAAATGCTGATTAGGGTCCCAATCCTGAAAACTCTTCAGCAACATCATGAGCATAGTGAAATCCTTTCCATGAGCTGCTTGAATGATTAGGAGTTTAAAAGATGCAAAATTAATGTATCGTTCCAACTGTGTGATCACAGTCTTTGCTTCTGCATGTAATTACATTTCTCAAGTCCACTTGGTAGTTACCTTTTTATGAAAAAGTTTAAGTACCTCTGTTCATAGATAAGATTTTTCCTCATGTTTAAGTGGAACTTTTTGTGTTCCAGATTTTTTCCATTACCTCTTCTCCTATCACTAGACACTACAGAAAAAAATGTTGCCCCATTCTCTTCACATACACCTTTTAAATACTTGTAAGTNGATGCCACTGACATTGGCCACAAGGGCACACTGCTGGCTCACATTTACTTTATTATCCCTTATATCCACCTGTACCTCTCTGCATTTACTTGTGTTCTTTTAAGCTGCTATAAAAAAAAGGCTACAGCAACCTAAATTACATGCTGAAAAGTCAAAACTTAAACAAAGCACTTTTACTTAAGAAAAATATGTTACTTTCGGGCTGCTTTAGGTTGCAGGGGTTTTTACATCTTTTAGTCACTTTGGCTAACACAGATTTTCTCAGAAAGAAATGAAGTTGATGTTAGGTCTACAAAGACTCAGATGTTTAAGAAAGTCTAGTTTATCTTCCAGAGCACAAATGGGTCCCTTGAATTTCTGTATGTTTTAGGAAGTGTCTATGAAAAACTGTAATCCCACCAAATTTACACAGCACATGTATCATTAACTCATAACTTTTCACTCTTGAATTACCAGGACAAATAAAATTGGTTTGTCGGTTACAGAATAATATCTACAGGTGCAACTCAGTAATAAAATTATATCTTGAAAATATAATGTCTTCCCGTGAGTAGTACAACCTACTTCATTTCTAAAGATGTCTTGTGATATTGATTATAAAGTTATACAAAATTATAATGTCCTCGTCTCATATTTTAATCATAAAGAAGTCTTGTACAAGATAGATTTTAGCAAACTAACATATAAACAGAAAGTGATAAAGGAAATATTCTTCAATTATTTATTTTAAATTCCTGTAACATACAGCAAATAAAACAGAGCTACTGACTTAATGTTTTTGTACATAGTAGCTCTGAGGAACTACTTCTAGTAAGTTAATGCATCTTAACAGCTTTATAATAATAAAATTATTATAATGTGAGATTATTGCTTTCACATAGAAATTAAGCAAAGCCACCAATCTGAAACTTTAGTAGTTTCTCTGGGTTACTTTAGACAAAAACAGCACATAATAGCTTTACAAGAATCATCTAACTTACTACATAAATGAACAGAGATCTATTTCAATGCATGAAATTTTTGATTTGTTAACAGGAACATGCTAAAGATTTTTAAAAAACATAAACTTCAAGCCTTGAAAACTATGATTTAATATTAAGATCTATCTTTTTAATATTAAGATCTATCTTTGTGATATCAAATGATTTTATTGTACTTTATTACCATTCAAGATGAAACATAGTTCACCTTTCTCATTCAAAATCTGTCTCAGTGGTAGTGCTCAGTAAATCTTATTTTATTTTATTGCAACAGCAACTCATTCATCCCAATCACAGTAAGCCTCATCATGTCTAGCAATATTAAATATGTGTTAGATGAAGTTCATTGCCTAAAAATTGTGCAGTATATAATCTAAATATATAAAACAATTCTACACTTCTTTATGAGTCCTCATTGAAGTCCTCATAGACTTTAAGTGTTCTCCTGAATAAAGCTAATGGATTTCTAGCTCTATAAACTCAATTGATAAAGGAAAATACACTTAAGACATTTAAGACAAAAGTTTGATGTTAAAAATGAAGTACTTGGAAAATGTTCTCAGATACCGATACCATACTGGCTTTATGAAGATGGTGATATTATGATGTACTTATCATATCTTACTAGCATTAGTTTTCTTTGTTTATTGGCCCTACTAGGTGTTACTAATAATATTCCCATCATAGCATGTGTATCCTACGTATCTTTTTGGTCTACATATACAGCTGTTCAGATATGCAGAAACCTAGATTTGCATGGTTGACACAAAGGTCTGTCTCTGGCACTATCCATTTCCATTTTAAATATACTATTTATTCTAAACAAATACTATCTACCTTTACAAATATTAAATATATTTATGAACTACATGTTTACGTATACTATAGACTATATTTTTTTTTAATTTAAATATTTTTAAATAGTTCATTTGTACTGTTTTGAGCCAAATACAGTATCTTGTTCTAAATCAGAGCGGATTTTTGAGGGATCAGATAGTTCCCTTTTGTAAACTCATGATACATTCAAAAACAACACATACTTAAATAGATGTTATGGCACTTGAATAGGCAAAAATGGGGCAGTTTGGTATCTATTACATCCCCCAAAATGTAGTGGCCATTTGTACAAAAACATCTAGAAAAGACATTGGAAGCAGAAATAAAACAAACACTAAACAAAGATAAAGGACCACAGTCTGGTCCTTTATGTTAATTTAAAATAACATCTTTAAATATAAATAAACTATTCCTGATTGAATCACTGCAAGATGATTGAAACAGAATTATCTTCTCCTATTCAATCATGTATACCTTGTATACCTAATTTGGTGACAGGTTCCCTCACTGGTGACAAGTAGAATAAGTGGCTTCACCTTAAAATTTAGGGCCTTACTAAGGCCTAAACAACTCAGACTTAATCTTCCTTCTGATTTCTTATGCTTCCTTTAGGGAAGGAATTTGCAAGAGAATTATGGTCCCAGCAAGTACATTAATTCTTGCTACATCTTGCAGCTCTCTAAGGGTTTGTGATAAGATTACATCTATTTGCTGCTACTTCTGCATTTTCAACCTGAGGAACTGCATGAATTATATGACAGCAATTACATGAATACCTAAGTATCTCACCTTGTGTACAAAGCCTGATGGTTATGCCTGATAGCTTGATGGTTGTGACACAACAACATAGCAAATGTTCAAAAAAAATGCTGTTCTCAAGTTTTATCACAGGTGTTTTGAGTCAGTCTCATTGCATTAAGGAGTTCTGCTTATTCTTTTTGAGAATTGTAATATAATAGTTGATCTAAGTCACACACTGTTTTTCCTGTAAGATACTTGGTACAACAATTTAATATTGTAGTCCTGGGGAAAGTTTTAATCCCTTAGTGTTTATGTCCACAATACTACTTTTCAGTGGCTAGACTGTTGTTTGCAGAATATAGGATCATAGAATCATAGAATGGTAGGGGCTGAATATCTGCATAAACTATTCCTCATCCTGGTACCTCAGGATACTTGTTTTTAGCAACCACTGTGTTTTATGTGTTTTTTTAATCTAGGAGGAAAAAAAAAAAAAACATAGAATTAGGTTGAAAAAGACCTTTAAGGTCATCAAGACCAACTGTTATCCCAGCACTACCACATCCACCACTAAAACATGTTCCTAAGCAGCAAATCTACATGTATTTAAATACATTTTTACACAGTGAAGTGTATGCCTGTCCATGCCACTAGCGGCCAGTTTCTTCAGAAGAATGTTTAAAAGCAGTTTTCAGTATGGAAACCAATTGATATATTCCTTCTCAAGTTACTTCGTTGTACTTTTTTGATAGCTAATTATCTAATTGTAGTTTTTTAAAGGAGAAAAAAAAAGTATTTTAAGTACATTAAACACAAAGGCTGTTTGTTTTCATTTCTGGTGCTTGCTATTTTTAAGTTATTGTGAATGCCTGTTATCATAAGGTAGTGACCTTAAGCCCACGAGTAAATTTCAGAAGAGGCCACAGATGCAGCAAACTGATAGCAGTCAAGAAAGGTAACAAGAACCAAGTGCCTGAAGGCTTTTCAGTCATTTGATACCCACGTATAATAGTACATGTAGCAAGTATATCATGTTGTACTTTGAAGTGAGGTTAAGCCTGTAAAACTTCATTACCATGTGAACTGCTGTTGCTTATCAGAGCACTTCCCACAGAAATCGAAGAAGAGAGTAACTGCAATCTGTTAAAGAGAAAACAACTATGGATTTGGCAATCAGTATAGTCCATACTTTTACCTTTGCTATTTGAAAATGAAACAGAAAGTAAGCGTCTATCAGTCATATCATAGAACTGATCCTGAAGTGACTGGCTAGCTCCTGTAGCTAGTGGTTTCCCAGTGTGTCACATGCTCACCTGTCTGAACTAGAAAATTAGCAGTGTATTCTTGTAAAACTTGCACTGTAAGCATTGCTGGAAAATTCAGATAGATACTTGAATTTCCTGGATATTTACCAATCCTAGAAATATTCCTCAATACCAATGAAATGTGGAGAGGGATAGCCTTCATTATTATTTGCTAATAGATGATCTTTCAAGGTCCCTTCCAACACTTAAAATTCTGTGATAGTTATATGTTTTTTTAAGATTAATGAAAATATTACAGAAAGAAGGTTTATGTTTTTTTTAAAGCATCAAACCCCATGGCATAACTGTAGTGTAGCTGATGTTGAAATTAATGTCAATTCCAATAAAACTGTTCTCACTCCTGGCTATGTTTGAGATTCTCTTCTGGTTTTGTTTTTCTTCTTTTTCTTTCCAAAATAACCTCTCTCACTTTCATTGTATTGTTTATATCCTAGTATACTTTAAACCTAAATATGATTAAATGTGTAAAATAAAAGTTGAAAGCAAACTCATTTGCCTTATCCTGCGTTCCCTCTTACTAGATGAATAAGTTATTTATTTTCTCTTAGTAATATTATTAGTCTCACTGTCCCATTCCAACTTCAGAGCCTGAGAAATATTTTGACAGAAAAAAAACCACACTTATATATACACAGCCAGATGGAAAGAACAAATACTACAAATTTACAGTACTGACCTATATGTAGATATATTTTAAGTATATATACATATAGGAATGTAAAACTTGTATTCAAAAGAAATGCCTTGGAGGAACACAACGTGAAAGATGCCTTCTGGTTATATCATTTCAGACTACTTAGGGCTCTGAATACACCTACCAATAGCAAAGATTTGCCATCTGAGAGGGCAAAGTACTCTACATACATTACATATATCCTCCCTTGCTTCTTTTCTTTTTTAATCACTGACAGTAATAAAATCCTGGGAAAGTGATCCATTACTTAAAATATTATTCTAGCTAGTAAACATGCTTTTTTTTTCCTAAGCTAGCTGCCTATTACTTTTGAATTTACTATTTGTTTCTAAGAGTATTCTTCTTACCCTTAAAGATTTAATTTAGACTGACAGAGCAGGATTTGTGAGGATCATTTCCCTCTTACCTCCTTCTCTATTTGAAGATCAAGGCCACTTTAGCTTTCTGTCTTAATCCTCCATTGTCTTCAGTTTTTTTTATCTTTTAGAATAAATTACGGTTATAATAAATGGTGTTTAAATTCACTGGGTCCATTCATATTTATACTATTTGCAAATTTATGTCTATGTGAGTTCATTTAAGTCCAACTGCCTGTTACTCCTCTCATTTGCTTCGAGCTAATAAAGACCATAAAACAGGGTCTATGAGAGAAAAGCAGTATAAAAAGTTTGCCTGATTAACCAAACTCAGGCGCTGAACAGCAGGCTGCCACGAAGGCAGTGACTTCTCACCAGCTGTCACTCCTCACTGCACTGCCTGCTAGTCTGTGGAGCCAAAACAGTGTGCTCTGGCAGATGTATTGTGTGATTTTATTTGAGAACTGAGTTGCAGATCTTGGCCTGCTGGTTCAGTACCTGCTTTTCACCTGGGATTGTACAACTGTGTCTTGCTTGAGACTTGCAGTAGACGTCAGTGCCAATCTGCTTCTGTTTGCTCATGACTTCACTTAAGCACTCGGCCACTTAGAGCCATTAATCATTAATTTCATCTACCTTCTCTTTTATTAATAAGCTTGCTTTCTTTCAAGTCCTTCATTTTCCCTTAAATTTCTTGTAAAAATTTTATTGACTCTAACTGCTTCAGTTGACACTAATCTGTTCTCATGTCTTACTATCCTTACTTTTTCCCTGAATTTTAAAGGACTTTGTGTCTACTCAAAGTTACTCTAAGAACTGACTGGAGCAAGCAAATGTCTCATGCTTTCTTTTTGCACAGTTTCACGTTTACACATTACATAGAAGAGTGAAAGTCTGCATATCCAATAGTTGCTTTATTGCTCTACACATTCAGCATTTACCCCTGTTACTGACTTGCTGGTCACCCACCAAGGTACCTGCTGAAACAGCAGCAGACTGGGTGGCTGAAAGCAGCAGATACAGATGGGTGAAAGACCTGTCTGCAATAAGATAACTCTGGGAGTGTGGAAGTATGAAAACAATAGCATGGGCTGAGAAAATGTGACACTGTATTAACAAATTTGCAGTTTTGTTCAGTTTTGATCAGTTTTCCATTACTGCAGTTTTTTTCCTGATTCAATTCATAGAATCGTAGTAGGGTTGGAAGGGACCTTTAGAGATCATCTAGTCCAACCCCTCTGCAGAAACAGGTCAACCTAGATCCAGTTGCATAGGAACATGTTCAGGCGGGTCTTGAAGACCTCCAAGGAAGGAGACTCATTCTTCAAGAAAGCTATAAATAAATGAGCAGCATATTTTAACAAATAAAATTACAAAATCATACTGATTTTTAAAACTTATAGGTACAACAAAGTATATGAGTGATGAAAAGAAACATGAAACTAATGTAGATTTCAACTCTGCAGGTTTAAATGTATGCTGATTCCAGAAATTGAGATGTAGTTACACAACAGTTGTTCTTTGAAGAATATTCTTACATCTGGAATTTTTTGGGCACACAGCCCACCTCTTCATGTAAGATGAGATTTTTTTTTCTTCCAATTGTAAGAGATACTTGCAGAAGCTTGAAACATAATAAAATCATTATTTTCTCTTTGGAAAAAAAAAAAAATGCAGCATCAAATTTTAAATGCAGTAAAATGAAGCTGATTCTCACTGGGTCCTGATAATTTCACCCACCTGATATAAAGTATTTCTGTATATTAACATGCAAACCTTGAACAAAATGGCAAAAGAGAATATGAGGTTTTATGTCTGGAAATAGGAGTATAAAAGTTTCACATAGAGCTTTGAAAATAACGGTTACACTAAAACATCACCCAACTCTCATTACAATTCTAATCGTAATATCATTGTAGAAAAAGAAACCTGCTTTCTAATTGATAGATAGAGCTGATATAATTTAAATGGAAAGGGAAGGCTTTTCTGGTGTTGCACAAAATATTGGCTTTAAATTTGGACTAGATTATACCATCATGTAGTCCCAACAGTCCCACAACATCCAGAGGTCTATATGAGATCAAGTTTTGTTTTTCAAGTAAAAAAAAGATATTTTTTTAGTATTTTCATCCTACCTATAGTTACAATTACAAAATTAGTTACAACACAAAATATAGTTACAATTACAATTAACAATGAAAAGAGATGAGAAAGCTTTGTCTTTGTTCACAGAGCTTACGATCCGTGTAAGAAGCAGCAAAAATATACTGAGTTTAGATGAATGTTATCGTGAGACTAACTCTAGTTTGTGTTTTGAGGTAAGTAGGAATACTTCCTGCTTAGATCATCTTTGCCAGTGGAGGAATCTTTAAAAGGAAACAAGCACTGTCAATAAATATTGGATTAGCTGGTTTTGGATATTTTTTTCTGCTGCATATAACTAATTTGCTTAGCTTTAGGGCTGACTTTATTACAACAGCAAAACGTTATTTTTAAACATTAAATTTAGACATTTGATTTCTCTGCCTACTATCTTAAATAGGATGAAAACGTACTTCACATTTCTTCAATGATTTTGTCTGTAGGCTCAGTTTACTCAACCCTTCATTTTTCTTAAAATCTAGCTTTGTGCTGTATTAACATTCTTATCAACACATCAACACCGTTATATAGATTATAATATTCTTAGCATTGTTCTTATACAGGTTTTGGAATGATAATATACTTTGATTCTGCAGGGAGTTTAACCTATGAAATTTCTGTGAGAAATGAGAACTACCTGAATGTATATTGATATTCACTGATACTTCTTGGCACACAGAATTACTGTGCTGGGTCTGTTCTCCTGGGACAGATTCAGCTCCAGAGTCAGCAATACGCTGGAGCTGCAATGCCTTTGCACAGGCATGAGGAGATGGAAAGACTCACTGTACCTTATGTCCTCTTGGTGAGGCTTCAAAGACTTATTTTGGCTTTTACTGTGCAAGCATTAAGGGTGTATTTTTTTATGGCACTTTAGACTTGTTTCTTTTATGAGATTTATCTTTTATTGCATGCACTTTGTTTAAAATTTTCTTCAAAGGCATGAGGTAATTGCAGTGGGAAGATACAAAAAAAAATGCTAACAGAAACAACTCAATGTCCCATAGGAGAAGAAGAACACAAAAAGTAACATTTTATATGGCAGGCTGCTGTCCTAAGGAGCTACAAAAACAGTGTAATATAGTTGTGTGTGGCAGGACAGGTTTGACATCAAAATGATGCATAAAGAACAGCATTTGGACAGGATTCAAACAGGTGCAAAGGTAAGACAAAAAGGTAAAAAACAGATAACAAATAATAGCACAAAGAATTAATTATGGCTGAGAAATTTATGCAGATGTGCAAGAGAAAAGATGTAATTGTGAATGTAAACAATAGATGACAGTACATAAGTAGGTAGGAATCTAACATTAATAGTAGATCTGTCCACCATAAATTTGTGACGATCCCTCATGAAACAATTTTATACTGCTTTTCCAGATATGCAAAGCATCATTTTTTCCCTCTAGAAAAACAAGTCCAATAAAAATACCTCAAAATAAAGCAATTCTAATGGACTGAATCATTCAAAGTTTGATTCACGCTGGTTTACTCCTATGACTCTGGGATAATGCTCTTCCCATCCCTCTTTCCAGCCACATTCTGGCAGAGAGTTTGCCCTCACTGCAGGCTGTACCTGTCCCTGAAGTTCCACATTGGAAGTCAATTCTTAGAAATGCTGCAGCATCTATAGACGTGTGCCATAGTATAGTCCAGGTCCCCAGATTTCACTCAAAAAACAAAACCTTGACTGATACAGAAGAGCTTCATAATGATCTCAAAATCTTAATGGTGTTTATCCAATTAGCAAATGCACCCATGTAGGGAAATAAACACACAGATGGACTTTAACTATTAGCGATCAGGAAAAAAAAAAATCTGAAACTCATTGATTCATTTGCCAAAACTGTTGACTAGTTTCTTGAGAATTGTCACACATGAGATATTAGGAATTGCTGTGCAAAAGAAGAAAACAAATACTGCCATCTTTCCCAGCATAAATGATCAGATATGAAGTATTACAAATGAGGAATACTGTGCACAGCCCTAATCATCACATATCCAGAAGAACATGGTAGGACTGGAAAAGGTGGAGACGAGGGCAATAAAAAGCAAGTATGGACTTGCGTCTCCACAGTGATTAAGCAGATTAGAACTCTTCAATTTGGAAAAAAGAAATTAACGGAGAGTAAGAATGAACAAAGATGTATAAAATCATGAGGAAGATGAACTGAGAATGAGTCTTCATAGCTTGTAACACAGACATGTGGGTGCTCCTCTTGAGGTACCCATGGAGCATAATTAAATAAACAGAAGAAGCCAGTTCTTTTCATACAGCTTATAATTTTATCTCATTCTTACAGGATGCTGTGAAGATCAGAAGTAATGAGTTCCAAAAGCAGTTAGACAGACCAAGGAGAATACATCCACCAGTGGAAATCTCTTGATGCTGCCTTTGGCTCTTGCCAAATGATATGAGACTACAGTATTGGAAGGACTTGCAAACAGTTTTGTTTTCCCAAGCACACAGGAACACAGACATGGTACACGGCTAAATCTAATTTTGACTCCCTAGGACAGTCTGGACATTATTTATCACTTTGATTTTTTTTTCTTTTTTGGGATGCATTCACATATATACTTTAATATCAGTTCCAATTCCAGTTTGATGGCATTTCACTGTTGATGACAAGTTAACGCTTTGTGATGCAAACGTCCAAAACATTATCAGCAATTGAACACTGATTCTATTCCTCTTTCATATTTCTGTAGTGAAAACTGTAAAATTTTACCTTCAGCACTTCATTTAATTACTAAAAATAAAGCCCAAACAAGCTAAAAGGTAGTTATCTTCATGGTCAAAGTATATTCCTCGTTTGTCAAATGCAAATAGCCTACCACAGTGTAGGACAGTCAGCTATGTTATTGTCTAGCTTACACATAGCTATTTATACTTGATATAATAATCTTGTGCTATATATACTTTTGCATTAACCATTAATTTCCAAATCTTTGCAGTCTCAGAAAGTGAAAGCCTGCTGTTTCTGTAGCAGGTGTTTCCTACAGATTGTTGCTGTCTCGCAGGACACAGGACCGGGCAGCCCTACAGGTTCATCCCCTGTAATGAAACATTGTTGCATGCTGTATTAGGATGTAAAAGACAATTTGACAACAAGCTTGCTCTTTACAAGTTACTAATATGAACATTTTCAGAGTAAGACTTTCTTCTAATGACATAGTCACAAATCGGTACTGGGAATTCTCACGGTTAATCACAATGATGTGAATTTTCCTATTACCCTGGGGTATTAGACGAAAGTCTTTGCTTACTCAAGGAATTCCAAGCTCAACAGAAAATCTGAAGAACAAAAGAACTAAAAAAAAAATATCCAGCCTCATGAAGTTCAAAAGATGCAAAGAAATGCTTAAGGGTTCTGCAAAATTACTGGAATGTCTTTGCTGATCTACATGAAGCATGACAGGTATAATCCAAGCTTCAACAGAAAAGATTAGTAAAAATCCTACCACAAAGACATGTAAAACACTGAACTGAGCTGCTATTAAAATATCCTTTTTTAATATGCATGCAATAACATTTCAAAACAAGTAAATTACCCAATATTACCTAGGGGGAACCTCTACTGTATTTCATACTATACTGCCTCACACATTAAGAATATGAAGTATAGAATAGAATAACATTACACTGTATCTGTAATGAAATCTGAGTAATGGACAGTAAATCAAAACTCAGAAAGAGACTGGCTTTGCTCTTTAATCTCCCACTGATGACCTGTGGGACTTAAAGGAAATTATTTTAGTACTTCTGCTCTGCTTTTCTTTCTCATTTACTTCCACTGTGAACAATTTTCCTTAATACACATCTGTAAAGCACCAGAAGCATGGGAGTCTCAGAGAAATACACTTTGGTGTGATCCAACAGCTATTTTAGCCGTAACGAGCCCTTCTACTTATTTTCTGTCCCTGGTTAGTCTTACAGGTTCAAACTCTCCTCTACATGCTTCCTTAGTGTCCTGACAGTTTTCCTGAGAGCTATTGTTTAATATTCTCATATCCTACATCAGTAGTGTCCTAAACCAAGAACATATTGGCTATTTCTCTCTCACATTCTGGAGCAATTTAGTGCCAAATCAAATTACACTCTCCTCCTCCCTAAATGCCTGTAAGAACTCCTACTATTCAGAGTCTTCACCGCCACTATCTACATCTCCTGCAAAATGATGTGAATTAGACATAACTCAGCTTAAACACAAAGTTCTTAGACCATTTACCATAGAAAGCAAGACAACTAATCTAGATCTTCAGCTTGATAAAGTTTGAACACAAATTCTCCATCTTGGATGGATGCACTTGTCAGGGTACATGGAAGAGGATGTCTGCTCCTTTTGAAAGTAGCTGGTCAAAGAAGACCCGACCCACCCATGATAAGGGAAGTCATGATAAGAATGAATTTGGTGAGTGGCATGAACCAATAAGGATATGTGGAGTGAAGGAATATTTATTTTTTCCAACTGGAAGGATAAGGAAAGGAGGGAGACAAAACACACAGAGACATAAAAACTGGCCAGTTACTGTTAACAAACAATAACCAGACACAAACCTGGCCTGTCACACCAACAGGCTATCAACAAACTGCAGGCAAAGCAGGACTTTGCAACAGATGAGGATGTAAACCTGAGGGCTCTTGCCAGTTGCAGGGGTTTGTGGGACTGAATCAACTAATGAGGCAAAGTACAAGGGAAGTAGGAGTAGGAGGAACAGAGGGGGATATGTAGAAAGCTGTAGAAAAGGGACAGAATGCATGTTAATCAGAGCTTGTCAGTATGATTGTGTGGCCAAGGCTTGCACCTGATCACTACAGTCTGTCCTGTCTTCTTATTAAAACTTCTTTCTGTGTGTGTGTGCAAGTGTGCAAGCATGCACCAAAAAAAAAGCTTCTGCAGGTGAGGTGAGTGAGGGGCTGGACCTCAAGATACTGTTAAAATATCAAAAGCAAAACCATGAAAAATAGTGTCTAACAATACATTTTAAAAACACCATCACCTGTTTCACCCTGTATAAGGGCTTTGAAAGTTCAGACTATGCATGGCACATTGCCCTAAACTAAATAAAAAAGGTCAATTTCATCTTAGAATTTAAATTTAAAATCTGCAAATATGAAATCAAGGTTTTCCTCTACAATATTTAATCATGCCATTTTCAATTCCCTCAAATAGACAATGCTTTAGGAAAAAAAGAATTTAAAAGGGGCACTTCTTTTCTTCATTACAGTCTCAGGAAAGAAAACTCTGAAGTTCTACCATATACCATCCCAGAAATCCTGAAAGGAGCTATATATGTTTGATATAATGGTGAAAATATCATGTCCTCTTTGATAACAGAGCTATTTTTAATTTGGTTCACTGTGCTTTATTAAAGCAGGGGCTTAGATAAGGTCAAATACAACAACAGAAAACAAAGAGAATAAAGGAATAAGACACATCATCATAGAACAGCCCAGATTGGAAGGGATCTTGAAAGTTCATCTGTTTCACACTTTTGAGGGAAATGAAGCTGGGTAAGATCATCTAGTACTTTGTACAATTGCATCTGGAAGAATCTCTAATGACAGGGACTCCATCATGTCCCTGGGAAGGTTGTTCTAATGACTGATAGTCCTCACTGTAAAAAACATCTTTCTTATATTGAGACGAAAACTCCCCTGGTGAAACTTGGAGCTATTGCCCCTTGCCTTCTCCATAGGGCTCCTTGTGAAGAGAGAGAGCCTCTGTCCTTTTTGTAGACACCCTTTAAGTACTGCCAAGCTGGACTTCAGCTGGTGTCAAAAACCTACCTGTTTGACTGAAAGTAGTTAAAGATGTGGTCCCCTGACTTTTTTTTCTTGAACAATTTCACTTGAAAATGATTGAAGTGCCCTCAGACAAAAGGGACTCAAAAACCACATTTGCAGTTCTTGCAGAGAGTGGAATCACAGGCTGAAGATGACCAACATTCCAAGATGAATCTGGAAACCTCCTCTTAACACTGTCCAGGTACATTGCTTTTACCACCTGTCTTGCTTGCATTAAGCCTTACATTAGTCTGCAGAGGCCATTGAGTTGGCAAGATTAAGGTTCCAATTCAACCGAGCATTTCAGTTCAGGGTTACATACATTGCCGCCTTGGAATGGATTTTAGCACATGATTAAATGCCATAATCTTTGCAAACCTGAAGTACTTTGTCATTTTTATATTACGACCTCTTCTAAATACTTCCTAAGTCATATAAGATAACATGTACTCCATTATTACCTTTGTTTTTTCAGCTGTCATAATCAAGGAGATAGAAGACTTAAGAGTTTTCACTAAGTGTCAGACTGCAGACCTCTACCAGGAGAGGCCCCCAAGGATGCAGATCTCACACCAAGAGGTGTCAGATCTCAGATAGCTGCAGGACTGAGCCTAAATAGATCCCAAGATATAGTAATAAATCCATAGTATCATTGGTGATCTAGTTTGAGTTGTCTTCGATCTTTTCTGTTTCAAATGTCTATCTTCTTCTGCAATGCATTAAGCAGAAATTTCTGAAACAGACCTATTACACCCTAGGATATGTGATTCCTCAGGTTTCACTCCACACAACTTCCTATCAAAATCAAGAACCATTACACCAATGATATTTTATTTTGTGGAAAAGCAGATTCCCAGATGAACTCAATACTGTGTGGGTCTATCCCTTGCCTATGTTTTCTCTAGGAAACTGAAGATCCTGACCTGCAGTGCAGAGGTACCACCACTGACACTATACTTTTCTTCTGAGTTCTCATCCTCTATTTCACTGCCAAGATGTTGTGAGGTGATACTTGACCTGCTCAGGCAACATGGAATGAACAGGAAATCTCAGACACCTTCGTTCTCATGGGGTAAGATTAGTTTTCCTCATTATGGGAGGTTAGGGAAAGAAGAGTATAGGTATCTTTTGCACAGCAACAGTAACATTTGTCTTATGATAAACTTTTTTGCAATGTAACACACCCCTTCTGCTCCCTAATTTTACAGTTGAAGCATTCAGTACAAACAGGATAGAAATGGGTTTGTATCTTTGCTCTTAGAATGCATGTACTGTGAAAACAGAAGCATTCCTCTGAAAAGAACCTTAGACTTCTCTTTCCACACAAAACTGTGTATCTACACGGAAAAAGGCTTCTCACCTACACAGCCCCATGTACAACATTCAGATTTTTTTTTAAATAGAGGAAAAAAAAGAAGAGAAGATTAAAAGTACTATCTCAATCACTCTCACTGGCATAGGGTCCTCCCCAAGCTGTGGGCAACTATCACTCCAGCCATTGAGTTGCGGGGGCACAGATGCACTCTCACTGTGGCCTGCAGTGGGAGTCTCCAGTTTGGGGCTCCTCCTTCCCTCCTTCACTGACTGTGGGGTCCATGTGGACACCTTCATTTTGTACCACTCCTGCACCTCCCCCCCTGCAGATTTCCCTTCTTAAATAATGAAGGCAGAGGCACCAGTTTGGTCCATCCAGGCTAGAGGTGGGTCCATCGCAAAGCTGGGGGATGTTTCAAGAATGACTTACAGTGATCAGCACTGCAGCCCCCTCCCCCTGTTAGCAAGCTAAAACAGCTCCACACAAACCCATCAAAGATATATATAAGGGACTGACAGATACAGGTACATGTCCTATGTACAGGTACATGTGCACATCCTTACAGAGTCTTGTTTCTTATTACTTTTTTTTTAAGTTTGAATTTCCATAATGTGCATTAGAGATACTAATGAAGTACTTATTTTTCACAAAAGGAAAAATAAAGTAAGTGATATGACCAGGAACCACTGCTGTCCCACCATGTAAAAACTTCAGTGTCTGACTCACTCACCACAAATTACTCTTGCAGTGACCCCAGACAACAAACAGCATTGCATACTGCATGTGTAATAAGCAGCAGACAGCAGTATGTACGTAGTCTATTAACAGCAACAGCTCCAGGAAGTTAACTCTGAAAGAAAACTCTTCCATTGTTTGCACTCACCAAATAGACTAAGCTTTAAATGGAAGGTTCCGTAAATACCATAAACCAGACATAAGTATCTGCAGAAAAAAAGATCTGCATACACCTTATTCATTTATGATTGGAAAAAACTATTTACCTCCCACAAAGCAAGACACATCGTACATATTCCACAAATAGGCCAAAAGGCTAGACATCCACAGGGGATAGATATAATTTTCTGAAGAACTTTGTTCCAGAAATACAGAGAGTAATGAACTCATTACTTAGTATAACTGACATTGCAGTGAAAACACACTCAACTTGGATGCAAAAAGTATTTTCTATTTCAAGGTATTGCATCAGTGAAAGAATGTCTGAGGAGAATAAAATATATACATGTCCACATAGACACACACCTGGGTATGCTAAAACAGAATATATTGAATTACTGAATTCAGTAAAACTGTTCTTCAAATATGTACATGTTTGTAATGCATGGGCTAATCCACAAACAGACAAGATGCAGTCTGGAAGTGTGGTGGTTTAGCCCAGAGTCCACCAAGTCATAAAATCACTCCCCCTTCTAAACTTGACAGGAGAGAGAAATACAACAAACGGCTTGTGAGTTAAGGACACAGAGATCACTCAGCAATTAGTATCACGGGCAAAACAGACTCAGGGAAAAAAAAGGTTTGATTTATTAAAGGAACAATAAGAACAGGGAGATGAGAAATAAAACTGTCTTAAAAACACCTCCCCCCACCCCTCCTTGGCCCAGGCAAAACCACTACAGGAAGGCAGTGCTATTAGTCTCTACAGATATAGGCAAACTGTGGGTAAGCTCAAGAGCATCTGTGCTTTGAGCGACTGTGGCTTCCCAGCTCTACAAAAGTTTTGAATATTATCCTGAAGAAATGTAGAAGTATCTCTTCAGTATTCTCTATTTAAGAATTTCTAATGAACAAGACTGGAGAGATGAACATTTTAAACTAAGCAAAATAATGCTTAACTTTGGGTTATGTAGAGGCCCAAAACTCCTAACTGGCATAAATGCAGAAAACACATCTTCTGTGTTCTCATATACTTTAAAAGAATGATTAATATACTATGCTGTTGATTTCCTTAAAGTAGTAACCTCTATATATCAGACAGAAGGAATGTCTCTCTGGAGATACTTGTTTTAAAATGCTGTTCCTAGAAAAACAATTCTACAAAAGAAAAACAATTTCTACAAAGGAAGCAGAAATTCTTCCCCAGTTAAAAAAACTGCTCCTACATCCTTATTATCTGTAGTAATATCCTTCTCTAATAACTCTCTGCCTGTAATATCTCTCTTCCTCATCAACACTCTACATTTTAAAGATGTTATTCTAGGCATTTTATTTGTTATTATAATTAGAGAACCTTTTTTAGGACTATTTTTCTATAAAATGTAAATAATGACGTACTTTTCGTTTGTAGAATGGTAGAGGAAATTGAAATCTGAAAGTCTTCTTTATTGGGAAATTAATGATCAGGAAAATACTATGGAATGTGCACCAGTAAACTTATTATTAAAATTATGATAATGTAATAACTGAGAGATCAACTATTGTGTAAACCATTTTATTTTCTTCTTTATTGCTGCCATTAAGTTATCAGGAAATAAAACGAAATAAGTTACAACAGTTGCCTATTAACAAACAGTTAATAAAAGAAGTGATGCGTGAATGCAGTGGGAAAGTACTCAAAGTTTTCACTTATTTTTTCTTATTAAACGAATTATTCCTTTACCATCTAAATCCTTTTGAAATAATTTCACACTGGCTGAAGGAAAACGCACTGCTGGGAGCAAAATCACCAGATTCTTTGAAAGCTGCCTTGATGCTGAACACATACACAACATGTTACAAAATTCAAGGAGATGTTTTCAGTTTCTAGGATTAAGGAAACTTTTTATTAATGTCTTCTAGTGAAATTATTCACAAAACCTGGCATCCTTCAACTTCACAGAGGCCTGAGGTCAGCGAGAAAGTGATATAAAAATATTATGTTTTTTAATCTACAACAAGTAAACATATGAGCTTGTACCAAGCTCTGAGAAAACAGTATTTGTACTGCTGCCTAACTCATTACTTTTCACAATGCAGCAAATGGAAAGCCTTTTATCATCATGGACTTTTGAAGTGTACTTTTTGTAACTTAGAGTAATATACATTGTGTAATCACATGTTGTGCATCGAAAACCAAAAAGTCAGCAGTATTATCATCAATGTCTTTCAAAAGTATACATTTGAAAGCCTGTGAGGAAGGGAAATTCTTTACATAGATACTCATAAGCACAGCTTTTCCCTCTTACATATAGCTGTAGGGAAAATACAAGAGATATACTGGCGGTGTAAACATGTTTGTTACAGCTTTGTGAGTCAACTGACAATGAAGAGTGATGGCTGCCACAGAAAACTGCAGAATCATCTGCATAACAAAAAAGAGTTAAAGTGTGGCTTGCTCTCACTATAGAACATTTTGCATTATTTTTTTTTTTGTGATAACATTTATTGTTTGCTTCTAGATGCAATAGCTGGAAAATTGAGAAGGAGAATGGAATGCAAAGAGAGATGTTGTTTTCACGTCCTGTTGTCAGTGTAAACTAAGAAATTGTCACTTACTATAAAGGATGGCCATGAATACTAACTACTGCTCACACTATCCAAATGACCACTCCCGAAATGAAAGAAAAAAGGCTACCATATGTGCATTAATCCACTTTTAAAACGATTTTTTTTCTTTGACTTAATCATAGAAAATGGATATGGGAACTAGTTGATGTAAATACTCTTTATATTTCTACAGACACACCAAAAATATTTCCAGACATGATACATCCCCCTACTTTCAGGGTCTGCCTAACTTTCTGAGTGCCAATTCATGCAGTAACTTCTTTGCTCTGAAAGCTCTTTTGCCGTTAAATTAAATTTTTCTATGTTTACTTATTTCTGACAGTTTTGCACTTTTCTCCTGCCTAGAAAGGCATTACAATATCTGCCTAGGTAGACAGGAAACCAAACTCCACCTAAGACTCCTAGGGAAACCCCAGATACGTGTGTCATCTACAGCAGGATGAGTAAACACTTTTACCCACATTTTCCACAGTATTTTTGACATCATAAATAGGTTTCAACTCCTGATCAAATCAGAGGAGAATGAATTTTTCTGGACTCTGAATGCTCTTGTGTTTTCAGCTGAAGAAAGAACCTAAATTAGGCAAACTGGATGGTTTGCTTGAGGCCACCATTAACTCCATTAATCCCATTAACACCATAACATAACATTATAGAAGAAATACTCAGTTATGCACAGCAGACTAGATTATCCCTGCATCCAGGACTGAGTATCCTAAACTTTAAGTGAGACAAAGCCTTGCTTAGTATCTTAAATTAGACAAACTGTATCTTTTGTGACCATTTTTTCTCTTCCACCTTGCAAAATTCAGAAACCATCTGGAACAAGAAAGCAAAAGCACAGGGGAAGGAAATGAGAGCACTAATATTTGTGTGACATTCAGTGTTCCTAATTCTCTTTAGATTTTTCTTTAAAGTGGATCAAAGAACTTCCCAGATATTTTGTACAACAAATTCCTCTAACATGAAAGTCCTATAAGATGTCACTATTTTTTCTGTAGTTACTGCTAAAAAGTCTCACTGATTTCAAAGTTTGTTTTTGCTATTCAAGGATGAATGTAGTCAGATAACAGTGACATGAAACAAATTCCCTAATTACTTCATTTTTAATTCATTTGAAAACTTTTATCTTCTACAGGCTAAATCCTTGTGTTTGTTTTCATTCATATATCAGTAAACATTTATGACAGAAATTAGAGAATAAGTAGACCACCAATATGAATTAAAAAATAAATTTGCTGAATAATCCTTGCCAAGCAAGAAGTAACCTTAGTTACATTTCCCATATACAAGCTTCCTATTGCAAATTATTTTTCTACAGAACTGCATGAACCAGGTTCTAAGCCAAAGCTTTACTGTTATTACTTCTGTTCAAATAGCTGCCAGGTGTAGACAAAGTATTTAATGTTTCCTAAGTTAATGAGGATGCAACAGAGGTCTCTTTAACAAGAAGTACAACAAGAGCATGTAAATACAGTAAACCTTTTCTGTGAGCTTCCAATTGAGAGCAATTACTGTTGTCAGTAACTGTCAGCAATTGATTTACTGGGATCTAAACACTAATTATGCCTATAGGGAGTCACTGTTCTGATAAATTACTATTTGCCTTCTCAGGCAGACTCTAAATAACTTGATCACAGTTTTTCTGGAATAGTACTATCTCTTCATAACAAACTCACACATCAGTGTAAAGGCATAAACAACAGACCACTTAAAAGTATATTCATTACTTATCCCACCATTCTAAGCCCTAGTGGTGATGAACTTCAAAAAAACACAATCAGAAGAGCAACACCATGATATAGGAGGTGATATTTTTCTTTCTCCAAGATACATTCAGAAAAGGTAAGCGTAGTGGGTTTACATAGCAAGGTTTTCATAGCAAGGCTCTACAGAGGTGATTTCTATGAGAAAACTGCTAGAAGCTTCCCCTGTTATCTCAATGTCAGTCTGCTCCAAGACAGACTTATAACTGGCCAAGGCTTTGAGAAGGGGAAGAAAGCGCTAAAACTGCAGCAGAAGAGTGGAGTGAGAATGTGAGAACATCTCTGCAGATATCAAGGTTCCTAAAGGAGAGGGAGAAGGTGCTCCAAGCAATGGAAGAGAGATTCCCCTGCAGCCTGTGGTGCAGCCCATGCTGGGGCCAGCCGTCCCTGCTCCTACAGCCATGGAGGTCCACAGGGGAGCAGAGATCCACTAGCAGCCTGTGGAAAACCTCACACTGGAGTAGATGGTTGCCTGAAGGAAGCTGTGACTCTGTGGAAAGCCCACACTGGAGCAGACTCCTGGCAGGGCCTGGGAGTCTGTGAACAGAGAAGAGCCCATGTCAGACCAGGCTCATTGGCTGGAGTTGTGCTACTGTGAGAGACCTACACTGGAGCAGTCTATTCCTGAAGGACTTTTTCCCTGTGGAAGGGACTCATGCTGGACTCATGAAGAACTGCAGCCCATGGGAAGGACCTATGTTGAAGATTTTCATAGAAGACTGTCTCCTGTTAAAAGGACTACACAATATAACAGTGGCATCGTGAGGAGTCTTCTCCTTGGAAGGAGAATACTTGGAAGGAGCAGCAAAGACAATCTGTGATGAATTGACTGTAACTCCCATTCCCTATCCTTTTGTGCCACTGCAGAGTAGAGGAGGTAGAGACCTGGGAAGAAGGGAGGAGTGGGAGAAGGTGTTTTTATTTCTCATTACCTTACTCTCCTCTGATTGTTAATAAATCAAACAAATCCTCCCCAAATTGAGACTGTTTTGCCTGTAATGGTAATTGCAGAGTGATTTCCCTGTCCTTATCTTGAACTGTGAGCCTTTCATTGTATTTTCTCTCCCCTGTTCAGCTGAGGAGGGGAGTGACAAGGCAGCTTTGGTGGACATCTGGCACCTATCCAGGGTCAACCCACCACAGTAAGTTAACTACAGGCTATTGCTGCACAGTACCTGTTAAGATGATAAAATGAGGCTGCAGCTGCCTGAACTGTGAATTTTGGATTGCTTTAATGATTTCTTACACTTTCAATTCAAATCTCAATTGAATTTCAAGTGTAATTCTTGAGTTCTGGGAGAGTAAAACTGCTTGAGGGAAGATGCTCAAGAGCAAGTAAACTAAATTACACTGTAATTGGTGCTTTGATGATCTGCAGTAAGATGAGCTCACCTTCAAAATGTCAGCCTTTGGCTAAAAAGCAAAGCATGAACTATTTAACAGTATGGATCGTTTGACCGTCTATCATAAAAATCTAGAAATTACCAGGACAAACAACTTCTGTTGACATCAAGAGTGTACCTTCAGAAATAACATACAGAATGAAACGTTTCAGATGACATGCAGGAACCATTTTTACAGTTAAGTTAGTTGTTAGCATTTTCTCATCTGTGTGAACTTTTGTGTGGAGTATATCAGCATTAAGTGTCTATAATCCTTGGTTGCTGCCAGCAAAGAAAACCGTGAAATGATACAAGCAATATTATGAGAGATACTAAAAGCTAGGAACCTCATGAGAATTCATATCAAGATTTCAGGCAATGGTGCAATCTGATATGTATGCAGATTGTAAGAATCCTTTAAAACACCAATACCATTAGAAAAGGTGAAACATCAATTGTGTCAGAGAAAACACTTACTGATGCAGAACTGAAAGCAAAAAACTTGCAAATTTTTCTCCTGAAACTATCTGCTCCTATTTTTTTTAACATATTGCAAATTTGCATTTTGCATATTTCTAGTAAATTTATTAATAAGGATGACTCAGAAGAATAATTGTGGCATGATTAAAAATGAAAATATGCTGAGAAAAATCTTGTTTCCTGTCAATCGAAATTCTAACTTAAATATTATATTACCACTCAGGCATGCTACCAGTAAGATGTAAAAATCAGTATTTTTGCTAGTGTATACTTCATATTTAAAAATAATCTAGACACGCCATACTGCCATTTCAGCCAGCACATCTCAAATCCGATTAAAGAAATATAGTGAGCTGAATATCACTTAAACATTCATCAGTTAAATGTCATGGCTATACTGCCAATGTGCTGTTTGTATTATCCCTCTTCATACTGCAATACTGAATCTTTCCACAGATCATAACAGAGGTGATCGTTTACATCATATGTAATACCAGATTTTGAAGAGCGAATACTTAATGCTTTTTACAGAGAAGAAGATACTGAGTAATTTCATGAGAATACTTTTAGTAAGCTATTAACATCGTTATACCTCCACAACACACACTTCAGTCTTCTAGTAAATAAAGGAAGGTATTCTTCAAATTTCAGGGGTAAATAGCACACAGGAAGATATGTATCAGTACTCAATGATGAGCCCAGACTGCTGTACGTGCAGAAAGTATTTATCTATGTTTGACATTAGTGTTAGCATCCAGTCCAGATCTTGCTTAATGATTTGGAGACTTCCAGATTGATAAATGTGTTTTTCTGGCTGTTTCTGCATGACAGCCGTGACGGGCAAAGAAATTTCTATCCATGGTACCAAACAAAATAACATCCCACCAGAAAAAAGAGTTTTCTAAATAAAATGTGGTTTTGCAACTTGGTCCTAGCAAATCATAGAAGGATAGGCTCTAGAATGACCTATCAAATCAATCTATCACAGACAGCAGGAAACAGTAAGAATTGGTTTTTTATTCCAAATTTTGTCAAGATTACCTTGCAAAGTATTATAATTAATGGACACTTTCATTCCCTACCTATAAGCAATCTATAAAATATATCAGTCAGATCTTTAATAAGAGTCCATCTCTTTAATAGTTTTGCTTACTGGAAGGAGTGTTACAAGTATAACTACAGCACCTGCAAATTAATTCTGGCATTTTATGTATTAATAGGCCAATATTTGGCTTTATTTTAGTTCAACAGGATTTGGTGATGTACTGAGGAAGATAAAATGGATCTCTAATAAAATGTCCCAAGACTGTATGTCCAGTTCTCCAGAGAACTGAGCAACAACAGAAGATATTTTAGGAGTGAATTCCACATGAGGCTGGCAAAAATGACAGTGCCTGGGAGATCCTTTCTGAAGCCACAGCTAGTAGTCAGACAGGGTGTTACTGGAGCCTCTAAAACTGCATTATTTTTGCTACTGAATTCTATGCCATATTCTCCTATATCCCCTGTATCTGAATATCTTTTCACATATACTTTATAAGTGAAAATGCAGATCTCCTCTCTGTGGCTATGTCATTATCTTTTACTCACAGCAGATCAAAGTTACTCCTTATATTTACTTCTAATGATGTTCTGCCAGCATCTGCCCTCTGCAATGACTTCTTCCAAATTTTGTCCTTTTACCTTTAAGTATTTTAAAGTAAGAAGTGTGTAAGAAAGAAGTATTTTATTACAAGAAATAGCAGTCTCATAGCTCAGACATCAGTGATGAGAGTGATATCTCTTGCAGCTCCACATGAACTATGGTAGTAAGATCACAAAATGCTGTTGACTTATTTCTCTTCCTTCAGACACCTCTGAATCTTAATGACTTAGTTTGGTGTACTACATTTTTCTATTGGACCAACTTTAGTCAAATAGAGCTGGATTTTTAGGTTTTCAAGCAAGAAGAATCTTCATTCCAATATTTGAATTAGCACCGTCTTAAGCAAAAAAATGCACAACCTGTGTCCATCCTTGATGGAAATCAGCTGGACAGGATGAGTTTCATCTCAATTTAATACAGCTGTTTAATAAAGTTGTTTTAATCCAAACTGGTCATACACATTCACTTTATAGTAAATAAAACCAGGTAACTTCAGAAGACAATCCACTCCATTCTTGAACAAGTTAAGTGATTTGATCATTGGAAAGTTCTGATGATTCTGTAAGTCCAAAAAAAAGAGCCTCTTCCAGAAATATGGAAACTATGAGAGATATATTCATGTGCCCTAATGCAAATATGTACATCTGAACTAATCATATTAGTCTGTACTTGTAGGATTTTAAGGCACAATTTGTCTCCTCCCAAAGGATATGGCAAAACATGGCTCTGTGTACGTCTCTGTCTCTCTCTAGTGACTTTAAATGAAGTCTGAGCACTTAGCTCTCATACACAACTCTAAATAATTCACAGATAAATTTGGGCAAAATTAAATTCCACATAACGTACCAAATATCTCAGACCTGTTGTGAGAGAATGACCTCCTTGTAAGACCAACACCAAACTGGTTTATGTTCATCAATTAAAGTATTGATAACCTTCCAGAAAACTGATAGAAATAGGAAAATTCTGTTACAGAAATAGAAAATGAAACCATACTGTGATAAAGATATTTTATTCTCTATAATTACTCTGCTGACTAGTAAGTGTTATAATTTATTAAATGAACAGAACTATATAGTGTTCATACAAGGCTATTATGAATTGCCTCTGGAACAAATTACTTGGATCTTTGAAAATTATTTTTATTCTGCAGAACCTCTGAAAGATGTTAAAATAGGATATTGTGATAATCATTATTTAAAAATTGATATATAAAGAGGAGACTGAGTGTACCCTCAGCAAGTTCCCTGATGACACCAAACTGGGAGGACTGGCTGATTCCCCAGAAGGCTGTGCTGCCATTCAGTGGGATCTCGACCAGATTTAGACTTGGGCAAAGAAGAATCTCATGAGGACAAGGACAAGTGCAGAGTCCTGCATCTGGGAAGGAACAACCCCATGTACCAGTACAGGCTGGGGACTGACTGCAGGAGAGCAGCTCTGCAGCAAGAGACCTGTGAGTCCTGGTTGACAATAAACTAACCATAAGCCAGCAATGTGCCCTCATGGCCAAGAAGGCCAATGGCATCCTGGGATGCATCAAGAAGAGTGTGGCCAGCAGGTCAAGGGAGGTTCTTCTTCTCCTCTCCTCTGCCCTGGTGAGGCCTCATCTGGAGTCTCGTGTCCAGTTCTGGGCTCCTCAGCTCAAGAGGGACAGAGAACTTCTGGAGAGAGTCCAGCACAGGGCCACCAAGATGATCGGGGGATTGGAATGTCTTTCATACGAGGAAAGGCTGCAGGAATGGGGCTAATTAGTCTAGAGATGAGGAGACTGAGGGAGGATCTCATTAATATTTACAAATATCTAAATGGTGGGTGTCAGGAGGTTGGGGCATCCCTTTTTTTCTGTGATATCTAGCAACAGGACAAGGGGTAATGGAATGAAGCTGGAACAATAAAAGTTCCATTTAAACATAAGAAAAAACTATTTTACTGTGAGGGTGATGGAGCCCTGGCACAGGTTGCTCAGGGAGGTTGTGGAATCTCTTTCCTTGGAGGTTTTTAGGAGACACCTGGACATGTTCCTGTGTGATCTGATCTAGGTGGATCTAATTCTGCAGGGAAGTTGGACTTGATGATCTCTGGAGGTCCCTTACAACTCCTATCATCCTATGATTCTATGAAACAGATACTGAGAGACCTAGGAATATTGGCATACAGGATTACTTTCATGACAGTGCAGTTGAAAAGGATAACTCAGACCTTGGAGCATATGAAGTCAGAATTGATGCACTCATACATTAAATCGGTGATAGTGGTATTAAAATCTGTGATATCTCTTTAAGGAGGTTGCCAGAAAGTTAGAAAGGATTCAGAAAACAGCAACAAAATGAAAACAAAATCTATAACTCATGCTTCATACTGAGAGATTTACAAAGTTCCACTCAAGCATAAGTCAATAAATTACACGACCACGAGTAACACGTTTCCCTATTTTTTTTAATTTTAACTGTATAGTGAATAGTGTCTCTTGAATTCCTCAGGAGCATACAAAGGTCATGGTAGCGAGACATTTGCACAAGTTGTCACAGTAATTCATTACAAGCTAAGTACATTCATTATCAGAGCATTAACTATAGTTTATTTCCTCATGTATAAGGCACATATAGCAGAATTCTGAACAACTGAAAGTGGTGGCAAAAGTACAGAATCTTCAAAACTGTCTGCGCAGACTGTCAGGCAAAAAAATGCCTAGGGAATCTTTTACTCTGACCTGCATGGGGGTAAGGGATGCCTGACAGTAAATGGTAAAACAAAAAGACAGAGCGACTGGAAGCTAATACTAGGCTACACTATATAAGAAAAAAGGTACACATTTTTCAGGACTAAGAATGTTAATCACTGAAGTAACTGACCTAAAGTATATCACAAATCTTTCATCATTTGAGCTTTTCACTTCAAGAAAGAAAATCTCCTTATAAGATATGCTACACAAAAATAGAAGCGAAAAGTGTCACTGCAAAAATTATGAGGTGAAATTTGATGCCAAGCATACTGCAGCTATTAACACTAGGGTACCACCAGCTTTTAAAAGCTCCGTGTGTAAATCTTTCAGATTAACAGATCTTTTAGTAATATCAAAACGATTCCTAAATTGTTTATGTTTATCTGAATGTTTTCTTAGTCTTTGATGGAATTGTATGTCATTGCTTTTAATAAAACACATCTTTGTTTCATACTTTTTTTCTGCTACTTGTTTTGTGGTATTATTTTACAGAAAACAGAAATAAGAATTTTCAAGTCCTTAGTGGTTACATCAATAAGGCTATAACATGAACTGAAACTACCTTTGTAAGGCCAATGACAACTACAGCAACACCTGATATATGAGCTTGTGAAATCTCATCTCTTAGAAGCTGCATTTAATATTGGTAATGTTGGAAAGATTTTATATGCATATACAAGAATAACCATGTTATGATGAAGTATATAAAACTAGGCAACCTAAATCAGTAATTCCATAAATATAACTTAAAATACAAGTAATCACTTTTATTCTATATCAGCTCTGTCTCCAAGTTTTGCTAATAATCCCAAAGCTTACAAACAAATTGGAAGCTCAAAGTTGAGAGGGGAGGTAGATGTAAATTCAGATTCTTGACACTCTCTCTTGCAGAGTTTCATGTTTCCTCTGCAGTGTTTTAGAGTGACAGAAGTTTCTGCTTCAACCATTGTCAAAGACATAAGGGAATATGAGAAGAGATCAATTGGGCAGAGATTACTCTGTGCGATGACAGTAACATATTGTCTCAATACCTCAAGTACAAAGAAAACAAGCTAGGCATTTTGAATCATCACTCTTCTGCATGTAGTATTGACAGCCAATCAAGGACTGAGGTCACAACATTTGATTAAACTAATGTTACTTGTTCTTTTTACCTTCTAATCTCACCCCAAGTTAAAGAAAATTTATTTTCTTTATCCTTTTTTATTGTTGGCATATTTTTATTTGCTTTATCGGTGACTTTTTTTTAATAGTGTAAACATATATTTTCAATATAATATTTACAAAAATTTCCTAGTCTAGTCACTATCAACTGAGATAATTAAGATTGATTTGTGAGTATAAATATTGTTTTATTAACTTCACTTCTGGTTGGCTAGACTGTATTTTCTGAATATTATACTTCAATATTCATTCTAAATTATCTATAAATATTTTAAAAATATTTTGATAACGTGTTGAGATGCTACAAATAAGCAACATAGCTGAGAAACAGAAAAGCTACAGCATCTAAATCTATAAAGTATAAATAAAGTCTAAATCTATAAAGTATAAATAGCTATAAAGTATATAGCTATTTTCAAGAATGCCTGAAGTATGTGTTCTTGTTATGATACACATGGAAAACTTATTATCATTCCCTCCTGTGAATTGAAATACTTTGTTACATGTATTTCTTTATTCTCTTTTCAGAGATCACATCTTTTGATTATAAATAAAATGTGTAACTTCATCCTATTTGAGGCATGTCCAGTGCTTCAACTAAGTAGAGAACAGAATATGAGCAAAAGCAACTATCACAGATCCTATATGTGCTGAAGTTTAGAAGACTTATACACACTGCTATATGCTTTCTTTTTAGACACATTGCAGAGGTGATGGAAAGACAAAGTACTTCTCTTGTTTGTTTTTTCACACTCTGCAAGTTTTCTATTTTTTCTATCTCCTTGTCAAAGAATGCAGAGTAACTTATCATGACAGAGATTCTAGCCATCCAAGAGGCACAAGAACCACCGAAACTATTACTTAATTACTGATAAATACTTAAGTCATTATATATAATTTAGTATGTAAAAATGCATTAATTAACTAAAAAGAAATTAGTGGACTTCCAAGAACTTACCAGGAAAAACAAGCCGATTGTTTCTCTGCCTTTCTCAGCCATGATTGTTTCTTCACTTTCGAAGCAAATATAATGTAATGCCACTGCTAATGAACGACTTTTTCATTAGGATTAAGCTTAAGACTTTACCACTTTTATGGTAGAAAGGAGTGATAGGAGGATTCCACTCAAGTTACTAAAACTCTGAGCTATGGTTTATTACATGGTATTTCACAAATCTTTTCTGAACCATGCTAGATGCACCTTTGGATTGAGGGTTGTTTTAAAAATCTTTATGAAATACAAAGCATATGACTACTATATTTCAATAGTGACTCCTTCGGACAATAATGAACAGCTCTGCAAGCAGTTTGCTATTAAATGGCTCTGTGAACTCTTCACATTTGCTCAGCAAATTCTTTTGCAAAGTCTAGGAGACTTACTCAATTGACCAAGATGTTGCTTAGTAGCAATTTGATCATTTGATTTTTACTGGGAAGATTAAAACTAAGGCATTTCCTCACTGTAGTCAATTTCTAGTACAGCAAGCCAAGAAAGCAAAGGCAAAAAAGAAAAGACCTAATATGAAATTCACATTAGCATAATTGCTAATCAGATGCAGCTTCTGATAAAAATCTCACATAAAAGGGTTTTGCTTTAGATATTGGGGGCAAGAAGAAAGCACAGTTAAGCATAACATTAAAATATGGCTTCAAATCTCTGTTGGCTCAAAAAAACCCCAAACCCCTACAAACCCCAAATGCAAATGCCAATAATTAAACTTTATAAGAATTTTAATTATTATGTGCTGGTACAATAGTGTTTTATTAAAACCAGACTACAGAGAGATTTATCGGTGTAAGAGTAATTGCCGGAACTTTAAGTCTACAGATACCTATGATAATTAAGCTTCGTCTCTACCAATAAATTAAACGTGGCTGTGATTATCCTTTGTTGCTGAAGACAACTTAAAAACCAATGACCCACAGTGACTGTGAACCAGCATGCTGACTGCCAACAGTAGATGTTATTGACCCACACTAACTGTGAAACTATACACAGGAAGCTTTTTATGATGTGCTATACAGGATGGCTAGCAAGTCATCAAGGGATTGTTCTAACAATTAAACATCACAGTCAATTTGACAACACAGGCATGTGCCCTGATACTGTCTCATTGATGGATTAATTGATAGATTGATTAAACACAGCTTTAATTTTCATAGACTTGAAGTTCTTAGCTGGGACTAACACAATTGACTTCCATGTGAATTAATGAAATTCTTCCTCAACTGATACAGCAACATTAAAGACAATAATTTAATTCTAAATTTCTAAAATGTGTTCTTTTAAAATTATATATATTTTAATACATATTACGCCTGATCACCTCCTGTTTTAAAGAAACATAGTTCAATTTTAACTTCCACCAAAATTTCCCAATTATCAAATATAATGATACTTAAAGAAAATGAAATTCATTTTGCAGTGTGGGTCTCACAAGTATGATACAGGAAATTAATAATTTTTTCAACTCAGAGGGACATAATAAGCATCTTGATTCCATTTAATCTTGTAACAGCCAGCATGGCTATCGTCTTTTTTTATAATAACTGAAAGGGTTGTGGAGTGTCTAACTAACATAAATGCAACGCTTCTATCTTACTTTCCATTTTTGCACATTTGCTGCTAAAACGTTTTTTCCATCTTAAGATGCTCATATAAAGATGTTGGTGGAGAGCCCCTTGACTCTTCTTTGTGCTCTGGAAAGTGCTTTTTCACAGAGGAAAAAAAAAAAAGCCTTCTTGAAATGCTCCCCTTGCTGCTGATGTAGAGGCTGAAAAGAATAAT
>WBNH01005897.1:270751-322088 GCA_013401255.1 Urocolius indicus
GGGCAGGGGGAGGGGAGTGAGCTTCGGAAAACAAACAAGAGCTTCACAGAACAGAAAGTACAAATACAAGGGAGATCTGCTGTCTAAGGTTAGTGCTCTCAACCATAAACCTGACTATCGGGTTTTTCTCCTCTTGTTTCTGATTTTTTTTTCTTCAAAAATAATAGTGATTTTTTTTTTTACTTAAAAAAGGAAAGATGAAGGTTTCTGCTGTCAATAGAGAAGCCTAAATTGCATCTTACTAGACTAAGATATCTCCTTGATACTTTCACTTTACCAACAATATTTTGAAGGGGCAAGGGATCATAGAATCATAGANGTTCTCACAAGTATGATACAGGAAATTAATAATTTTTTCAACTCAGAGGGACATAATAAGCATCTTGATTCCATTTAATCTTGTAACAGCCAGCATGGCTATCGTCTTTTTTTATAATAACTGAAAGGGTTGTGGAGTGTCTAACTAACATAAATGCAACGCTTCTATCTTACTTTCCATTTTTGCACATTTGCTGCTAAAACGTTTTTTCCATCTTAAGATGCTCATATAAAGATGTTGGTGGAGAGCCCCTTGACTCTTCTTTGTGCTCTGGAAAGTGCTTTTTCACAGAGGAAAAAAAAAAAAGCCTTCTTGAAATGCTCCCCTTGCTGCTGATGTAGAGGCTGAAAAGAATAATTAGTTTCTCCTGCTCTTCCAAGGAAAGAGTTTTATGAGCTTTAAAGGATACTGCCCAGATCACCAAGATCTGTAAGTTCAACATATGGCATGTGATCCTTCTCATAAAGCTATGCTGACAAAAATAATCTTTCACTTGAGAATAAAATGTTCTTTTCCAGTAACAAACTGATGGAGCTCTTTGTTTATTATGTCCTGTCTTGCAAGAAAAATGTATGAGATCTGTATTAGACGATCCATTTTACAATTATTTAAGGCAAAGATATGGATCCAAACAGATGCTACATGATTATGAAAACAAGTTATCCTTGTTAAAACTATCAGTAGAAAATTAGTTCACAGTATTCGTATTTAAAATTATTTAAAATTTCAATGTGTAAGCTAATAATTATAAGGAAAATATAGCTCTGGTTTATGAAGCCACTGCTCTTTGTTTATTACACATTTCTATTGGAAAACCACATTATACTTGATATCACAGGTAAAATCTTTTTTTTTAGTGAAGATGATGACAGGACATACATTAATTTCTTAACTCCAAGACTGAGAGGCAGCGAAATAATGGGGNTTTCTGATTTTTTTTTCTTCAAAAATAATAGTGATTTTTTTTTTTACTTAAAAAAGGAAAGATGAAGGTTTCTGCTGTCAATAGAGAAGCCTAAATTGCATCTTACTAGACTAAGATATCTCCTTGATACTTTCACTTTACCAACAATATTTTGAAGGGGCAAGGGATCATAGAATCATAGAATGTTAGGGGTTGGAAGGAACCTTTAGAGATCATCTACTCCAAATCCCCCTGCTGAAGCAGGTCCACCTAGATCAGGTCACATAGGAACATGTCCTGGTGGGTCTTGAAGATCCCCAAGAAAGGAGACTCCACAGCCTCCCTAGACAGCCTCTTCCAGTGTTCACCCAATCAGGCAAATCTCTTTCATTTTTTTTTTGGTATCTTATACCTACACAGCAAAAAATATGAGGCATTCCCAAATCACTACATACACTTTCAAAATTAACTTTCTCAATTCCCTAAGGCAATCTGCACTGGGATTCTTCTCTAGAGACCAGGGTAAAAACATTAGGCACCATAGCATGGCTGAACACAGTATTTTATCTGACTCCATGGACAAATTTCAGTGAGTTTTTCAACAAGTCATACCTCAATCAGCATTTCAATGTGAAAACTCAAAAGCATTTATCAATACCCATTCAAATGAAACATCAACAAATCTTCCAGATTGTGATTATCATTTACAAATATTTATAGAAGATTCTTGTTGACGAATGCTGGCAAAATGTCACTGCAAGATGTTTCATACCTTGTTACTAGAATATCCTAGACTTGGCTAGGAGTTTACATGACTTTGGGTGTTTTGTCTTTCAAAACAGAAAGCAAAAATACTTAGGTTTTGGAAAAAAGGTAATGGTGCTGGTAACTACAAGAAAAGTTATTCTGTTAGATATAATATTTACAAACCCCTGATGGAAAATATTTTTTACAATGTGTGAAGAACTATACAACAAATATTCAAAAGTTTCTTTTGTACCTTATGACCATTAGCTTGTCGGTTTTTTCCCAGGTTCCAAGCATTTGAGATTCAAATTCTTCCTTAGGCAGAGGCGGCAACTTTGCATTTACTAGTGAGCTACTCTGTGGATCTGAACTGATATAAAATTTTTGCAGCCATCCTGATGTCGTCAGTGTCACAGTCTGTGTGTTGTGAGAAGAACCACATTCCAAGAAGTTCATCTGATGCTCCCCAATACTTGTATTGGAAAAGAGCTTGACAAATATATCTCTCTTTATTTTCTCTATGCAACTCAGGATTTTAGGCATCTCAGTTACATTTTTCTTTGTTACTTGATTCTCTAGCCCAAAGAGCTGTTATTAAAGACTATTCCAGAACTACTTTGTGATTCCTCATACAGATTCCTTTCCACATTTGTGACTATTTCACTTTTCTCTGTGAACCTTTCCAGTCCTAAAGTCTATGGTATCCTTTCTAACAGACAGAAAAGAGATGAAAGATTTTCAAAATGCAAGCCCACTGTGGTTTCTGCTTCAGTATCCTGATGCTCTGTTTTCTTCTTTGTTTTGTTTTGGGTTTCCTCTCCCCTTTCTTAGCACTCTGGGGTTTTTGACCGCTATGGGTCATTGAACTGACATACTCATTAACCCAGTATCAACACTGAGTGGGAACAGCTTGGAGACACTATTTTTGTCATAATATGTTTTTTTTTTTTTTTCTTTTTCCATAATGCCATTAAACTTACACCATGTGTCATCTGGCCTTCTAGCCTGCAGTTGCTCTACCTCTCAAAAGACACCTCTGCAGTCCTGCACAGTTGGCCCTTATTTTTACTAGCTTGAAACACTACCATAAGCAAACTTTGTCATTTTGCTGTCTCCTTTACAGATTATTTAGAAATATCATGAACTGTATCCCAAAATATATTCATCTAGAATGATACCGGTGACCTTCCACCCTGAGAACAGATAATGTATTTTTATCCCTGATTCCTTATCTGTTAACTTGTCATACAAGAACTTATTTTACTTATACATTTTATTTATGGATGAGTTATTTGTCAAAAGTCTTTTGATGATCCAGGTTGATTATATTCACTGTACCACCTTTATCCAGTTAGCTGCTGATTGCTTCCAAAAATCACTATGAAGAACAACCTCTATCTGCAAGACCATGTTGACTCATTCCCCTCATTACTTATCTGTTTATTTAGTAATTCTGTATATTTAGTAATTTAGTACAGCACCTATTAATTTTCACAGTAAATCATTTCTCAGATGAAAAATATCTGCAAACCCTAGGTTGAATGGAAAAGATTGTGGAAGCCCCTAAGTACATGGAAAAATTTCCAAGCTCAGTGGTATCATACTTGATTCCCTATGTAACAGAAGCACTCTGGTGACATACAGAACAAACTGAAAATCAAAAGTGTGAGTGAGAACCTGTTATGAAGCCAATGTGTTCTTACATGTATCTTTCAAACAATTACATAAAAAAATACAACATATAACTCAAGGACACACATTCTTCTTATATTTATTTTTTAAAAAATCCCAAACAAACAAATAACTGCAAAAATATCTTAAAAAATAAAAGAACTAAACAAAAAACCCACAACGGTCTAGGAAAGCAATAAAATCAAAAGTAGCACAGTACTAGTATGGGTTGTAGCAGCACAGTGTGAAGAATTTCTATGAAAATATCCAGGATTCTCTCTACACTTTGATGTGAACTGTTTGCTTCTTGAAAGTGTTCTGCATTGCACTGATAACTCCATATATTGTTTGATGGAAAGCTGGTTACGTAAGTTGCCCTTAATGATTTCCCTCAGGGCAGCTATAACCTGTACTCCTATGTTAAAAGAACAGACTAACTTCTTTTCAAACTAGAAGGTTGAAGTCTCACATCAATCTGTAAATTAAATGGTATTTTACACTGAGAATCATCAGGTGAACTTAGAGTCTCAGTTATAGTTTGTCGAGAAAATCACAACACTTGATTCTGTACAAAGGCATGGAGAATTGTTTCTCACATGTTATTTTATGTGGTTCTAAAATATATATCCGTATTTGATCATACTTTAAGTGGTAATAGAAGCCAGCTTTCCAGATCCAGAGTATCCTACTAATCACTGAAAAATATTGCAGTGGATTTCCAACTGAAGACAAGTGTGTTAAAGATTGAAAACAGAAATGACCAAGTTTTCCATTTTGACGCTTACTTCCTTATAGCTTTTCAACCTCCTCTTAATTAAACCTTAACGAGAAAATAAAGTTCCCCTTTCTTCTGATTCAACATCTAAAAGTCCTTATATTTTCTATCAAACTTCATATTCTTTTGAGCTACAATATGCTGCCTTTCTACCACCCTCATTCCTCTGCAATATTTTCTGGAAAGCTACACTACTTTCTGTCTCAATGTTAACAGCAGCTTGATCACATTATCAGTGGTTTCAGAAATCTTGTGTCTCAGTCCAAATTCATTCCCACAGTAACTGAGAAATATTGCAATAAATATAACTTGTCAGACTCCATTGACCAAATTTCCTTTATCATACAGTATCACCTATGGTTTATATTTTCTGTTATAAATAGGAATACTCACAGTATTATATTTTCATATTAATTAATGCCTTTTAACCTACAAAAACCAGTATGAACAGGTGAATTTGGAGATAACAAGCTAACTCCCATTTGTCACTATCAGCTCATCTTCAAGCACTACTTTCTTTCACTGTGCAAATTTGATTATCATCTTGGGAAAAATGTTTTCTAAAAACAATAAAGATTCTGAAGATGGCCTCATTAGTCCTCTGATGTGATTTCTAAACAACAAAAATTCAAGCTAAAACATATTTTGCTGGTGGACATGGTATTATGGTGGGCTTGGCAGTGTTAGGTTAGTGGTTGGACTTTGATGACCTTAAAGGTCTTTTCCAACTGAAATGATTCTGATTCTATGATTACGGGTTGAAAGGGACAGAACAGAAACCAGGAATCCACTGGAACACTGAAAAGTCCATGTTATAAGACAAAATACAAGGTAAAGAGTTAGGATTGTGTGCATGACAGTAAGGAACCTTTCATATCAACTGGGATTTATTTCAGAAGAAAGATGAAGATTCCAGATGTCAGAGAAATTTGCATACTACACAGTAAGACTAAGAAGGTTAGTATTCTAGATTCCATATGTTTAATGTGCATTACTAAAAAAAACACAATTGGCTAACTGACTAGGGAAAAAAAAAATCAATTTTAACAAAAATAAAAACCAGAATGCATCTGCTCAGGTGTGATTGTAAGAAAGTGAAAAAGGAAACTACATAGTAACTGCAAGAAACAGGATTACCCTAACCTAACACAAAATATTTAAAGGAATACTTTAAAGTGCACCAGCCACAATGCAGTAAGGATAAAAAAATTAGGTCAGGTTCTCTATCTATTCATAATAATAATCACCATATGATTTCCTTATGATTTCCTCTTGTCCTCATAGTTTCTAATATTCACTGGTTTTTTTTCTCTTTTTCTCGCTATCTAGCACTACTCCTTAACATTTAGCAAAACCTGCAACCTGTTCACAATTGTAAGAACATAGACATTGCTATGAATTGGTTATGTATTAACTTAGGAGACTCCACCTACCACTGTTTCAGGGTAAAGGCAAATATCGTGCAAATGTTCCCAGCTGTACTGATAATTTATTTAATGTGGTGGTAACAGCAAGTGCAAATTCACACTAATCAAACCTTTTTTTTTTTTTAAACTCTCACCAGCTATAATATTTTCAATGCACTGTCAGAAACTTATGTCCAGGTGTATCATATGTGATCCCTCTCCTTTGATTTTAGAAGCCTCTAGTGTAGACAACTACACGAGTCAATCATTGTAGACAATGAAGAATCAATGGCAAGAAACAGGAATCTTAGCATAGGTGACTTGAAGTGAGGCGTTTTGCAGGGAGGGGCTAGGGGGTTGGGGACTAGAATGTTGAAAATTGATGTTAAAGTCAACCTAATTTGTTTGACAAGTTCTAGCTGTTATTCTGGGAAAAAAAAGTGCTATTTCCGGTAAGCCACTTTATTCTCTTTAGTCAATACTTCAAATACAGACCTCTATAGAAAACCAGAAAGCTTTTACACATGATAAAGTGTAGACATGAAAAATGTGCCAGTATCACTTGATTTTCCACTTTCTACATACTCAGGAAGCTCTTCATAAAGCTCCGAAAGTTCAGATACAAAAAATTTAGAGTGAGTTGATCAGGGTTGGGGTGCCTCAGTGGAGACAATAGCCAAGACTGTAGCCACTTCAGACTGCCTCTGGACCAGTGAAGGAGGAAAGCAGGTCAGCTTTGGGTGGGTGGCCCGTGCCACATCAGAAGCACAGGCTCTGCCCACCAACTAACTGGTGAACCCTATGGCATCAGCACTTAATTTTCTTTTTCTGTTGAAAGGCGTCTGTAGGTGTGTCACAGACACACAGGCCTTTTCATAGCCTATAACAGAGCACGCTGCGTTATGACAGTAATGTCTGAGGTCCATGTAGGGTGAAGACAGCCAAACTTAGCACAATTTCACCCAAATGGCCTTTAGGTATTAGTCTCTGTGATGAGAATTTTCAGAGAGCACAACATGGCACATGGCAAAACATCACCAGTGAAAATACTAATGCTCAGGCAACACAGGTAAAAAATGGTTTCAGTCTTCCTCCCATGCTATGTGTTGATGCAGCTCAAACTCAAGCTGAAGAGGATATGAATATGAGCCTAAGATGACAGTATTCAGGTGCTGAAGCAATAGCCATGGTGTGATATCACATTTCTGGGACCACATGTGAGCCTGTCTCCAAAAGGCACCTCTCTTACTGAGAACTGTCAACATAAATCTACCCTTGTGCTCTCTAGATGAATTACGCTTCTTTTTGTTCAAAAGCATTCAGATTTCCCATTTTATTCAATTGCTACAATTTTGTTTGCAAACAGATGAAAAATGGTGCATTTGCAAGCAACAGAGATTTTTTCTTACAGTATAGTTTTTCTTTACAAGAGACATCTAGAAGGACCTGATACATCTGGATCAATGACACCAGCTAATAAAAACATTGGCCTACCTGTTTCCCTCACTTTTAATATTTCTCTAGAAAAAGGCTCGCCTATACCACATTTTGTGGTATACTTGCTCTCCTGTCCAAAAGGAAAACCCCAAACCCACAACATCTTTCACATTTGTCATTCATTAAAAAACCAATCTTATGAAAACAATGACACTAAAGCCGAGCAGATTCAGGGTACAACATTACAAAGGATTACTACAAATCTGCTGAGAGATAGTTACGTTATGCAGTATATCTTGACTATGAACAACATATGTGGTTATTTACTGATAAAATGAAAATATAAGAACTCTTTAATATCCTGATGCAAAAAGGGAAGATAACATATCTGTCCAAAAGCTTCTGCTGTCCAAAATTTCCCAGTACTGAATGTTAACTATGGCAGTGAAGAAACATTATCCTTTTTCCTTTGATTCATAACAATCTTCTGAATTACTATGTATTAACTTAAATTTGAGTATATATGTGGGATAAACCAGATCTCTGTTACTTTAAGCTGAGGTAGCTGCTGAACTTCAGAATGTTACTTTCTTCAGATGAGTGCAACTTTGAGGAAGGCAAGAAATATTTTGAATGAAGTATTAGTCATCTCTTCCATAACTGTAACATCTTAGAATTCATTCCCATTTAAAGTTCTGATGAATTTTAGAGTTCGGTTCAGAAATTCTATAGTAACATCCAGATCTAATTTGAGTAGATTTTAGTACTACATTTTAGTAGATTTATTGCTGTCTATTGTCTTGAAAGAAATTTATATATTAAATTAAATACTACTATAGTTTTAGTCTGCACTGCACAGAATTCACACAACAAATTTGCAAACAAATCCTGATGAAGTAGAATACAGTTCTGATGCAGTCACTTAATTATAAATATCCAATATGTATTATACTATGCTACGGAAAAAATAAGTCAGCCTTCTAATTAAATACATTTTAGTGTCAGTTATATGAAACACTTGAAGTGGCATGACTACCCTACTGCTTCTCTTCACTGAACTTAAAGCAGCCCATTAGATTTACAGTAAAACAGATGTGGTTAATAATTACATCTTGAGATGAATGTAACTATTCTAATAAGAAACATTGCAAAAACAGAAGTTATGACAGACCTATAATCATAGCTGCCTCTGAATTATAAGCGCTGGAAGTAGCTCAGAAGCACTGTGACTTAAGGTTGCGGTTTCACAAGTCTTTGGCTGCAGTACCAGACAGACACACAACTGTTTGCACAGCTGCTTCGTGAAGCAGATCAGGGAAAGTGTCCAATTTAAATATAATACAGAAGGGAAAATTATCCAGCATTTAGTTTCCCACTCTAGTTCATAAAGCAGCCACAGAAGCGGTTGGGCTACTACAAAGAGTAGAGGACACAGCAGGGCAGGAGTGTGAAGCAAGAACAAGAATACCTTAAAGTTCATAACAATGCTAAAAAGAAATAAATAGAAAATTTTTAAAAGTTTTATGCATACCTGTGATCTCATCTGGTACTTAACTGAAAAAATGCCAGACAAAGCTATCCCATTCTATTTCAACAGAACAGTATTCTTCGGGATAATTGTTTCTGATATGAAACAATTAAATAAGGCAAGTCAAATGAGACAAAACGAGCTACTTGTTTTAAAAGGTATCTCCAATACTCAGTTGGCTCACAAGCTTCTGAATATATTTTATCCTTCCAGTACTACAAACACTTCATAAGGTAAAGAGGTACTATTTGCAAGCATGGAAACTGAAAATAAAAGCATGCTAACAAATGGATGAAATTCATACTGACTTAATGTAGGAATCTATTTTAGATAAGGAAGTCAGGACTGTAATCTTCCTCTGCAAGTACCATTCTCTCACTGTTCACTACCAAAGGAGCCCAGGAAAGGTAAGCTCTTAACGTAAGAGTCAAAGTTAAGTGGAAGGAAGCTGGGATTCGATACCTTTTTGGGTTTAGTTCAGCCACTCAAATGCAAGCCACAGGCAATAAGGAGTCCTATGACCCTGCTGTTAATAGAGAAAGGTACCTCCAGGAGTCTGACTTTGGTGCACTGCTGTCATGGTTTCATCTGGCATAGAGTTAATTTTCTTCCTAGTAGCTGGTAGAGTGCTGTGTTTTGCATTTAGTAGGAGAATGATGTTGATAACACACTGATGTTTTCAGTTGTTGCCAAATAGTTAGCTTCTCATGCACGCCAGCAAGAAGGCTGGAGGAGTGCACAATAAGTTCCATCTAAACTTAAGGAAAAACTATTTCACTGTGAGGATGAGGGAGCCCTGGCACAGGCTGCCCAGGGCGGTCATGGAGTCTCCTTCTCTAGAGGTCTTCAAAACCCACCTGGACACGTTCCTGTGTGACCTGATCTTAGGTGGACCTGCTTCAGCAGGAGGGCTGGGCTTGATCTCTAAAGGTCCCTAACATTCTATGATTCTAAGCTGGGAAGAGACACGGCCAGGACAGCAGACCCAAACTGGCCAAAGAGCTATTCCATACCATATGACATCATGCCTAGCATATAAACTGGGAGGAGTTGGTGGGAAGGGGCGGATCACTGGTTGGGGACTGGCTGAGCATCAGTCACAGCAGGTGGTGAACAATTGCATCATGCATCATTTGTCTGTCTTTGATTTAACTTCACTCTTTTGTTATTTTTTCTTACAATTATTATTATTATTGTCATTATTCCAATATTTTAGTTATTTCCATTTTTAAACTATTCTTATCTAAATCTACAATTTTTATGTGTTTTCAGTTCTCTGCACCCCAGGAGACTGAGGGGACAAGTAAGCATATGGCTGTGTTGGTACTTAGTTGCTGGCTGAGGTTAAACCACAACAACTGCATTATCCTTTCTCTCTGCATACTACACTGGGAGTTAAAATGCCTAATTTAGGACTGAATTACTGTCAATAAACTTTCTAAATCTTTTAAACACAGTGAGCACAAAACAGTAAGAACAGATCTGGATTTTCAGGTTGTTAAAATATCTAACACATAAAACACTGCCTGTTTTCTTGAAGATTTATTGAAACCAATTGTCATGGTTTAGCAAGGAGTTGCTTTTGCTTAGTAACAGGGGGAGCGGGTTGCAGTGAAGACCCAGTAAAAGTTTTTAGACTCTCCCCCGACTCCTGGGTTCAGACCCACCCCCCGGCCCGGCTGGGCCAATCTGGCGCCTCTGCGATCACTATTTAGGGACGGGAATTTGAGGTGCCAGGCAGGAGGTGTAAGAGTAGTATAAGATGGAGGCGACCATCCGGACCCCACAGTCGGAGAAGGAGGAAGGATGGAGCATCAGACCAGAGACCCCTCTGCAAGCCGTGGTGAGAGTGCAGGCGGTACCCCTGCAACCTATGGATAGCAACAGCAGAATTGAGAGCCAGCAGCAGCAGCAGCAACTTCATGTGAGTGTGCCCGGACGGGCCAGAGACTGTGTGGGGGAGGCGGTCATGGCACAGGACATGCTGGAGAGCCTGTGCACCGCAGAGCAGCCCCACACGAGAGGCAGAGAGGAGCAGCAACTTTTGGGACAAATGAGCATCGGTACAGCCCGTGCAGGGCTTTGGGACAAATGTGCGTCGGTGCAGCCCGTGCAGGGCTGCCATGTGTGTGTGGTACCTCACGGACTTGCAAGGAGGACTGGTGCGGAACCCACTTGCCCTGAGGTGAGACAAACGGCAGAAGCCACCAGGAACGGACTGACTGAAACCCCCACTCCCTGCCCCCCTGGGCCGTTCAGGGGGGACGGAGGTATAAAACACCGGGATCAGGGCTCTGAGCCCGGGAAGAGGAGAGGGGTGGGGAGCAGGTGGTCTTAAAGGGCTGGTCGGACTCTTCATCTCTGTACCATTCTGTGTTGTTTTGTTTTGGTTCTGGTTTTTGGGGTTTTGTGTTTTGGTTGGTATTAAATTGTTTTCTGTTTTTCTTCCCCAAGCCGAGCAGCCTGGTCTGTTTTGTCCTGCACCTTAAGCGGCAATTAAGCCCTCCCTGCCCTTTAGCAATCCTTAAGTCTTTGGTACTTGAGGTTAATTGTGGTCTTTTGTTCCCTGATGGGCCTAAACCAAGACACCAATGAAACTGGATCAACTCTTTACACACATCACTTGAATATAATGATTAAAGTATATATAAACACAGATTTTTTTTTTTTAAACTTATTTTTCTGAATCTCAAATTAAGGGGGGGCTTTATTCTCCTTACAGTTCCTATGACCATAGCCATGTCCTTCTCATACATTAACCTTCATTGTCATGCTTCTATTTGCCCCTAGGCCTCACAGGCATTTCCTTAACACCTTCTGTAAAATAAACCACTATCACCGCTGTGTTCCCCCAAAACGACACCTGCTATGGGTCTCTCTCTTGTGTTTTTTGAAGCTTACGATACTTAGATTCTCCCACAAATCTCCTTTCACAAAATCCTTTTGTTTTTTGCTGAGCTAAGATCAATCCATATATTAGTCTGTTATGAAGAGCTAATGCCTAGATCAGGGGTGTGATGGTCTGCTCTTAAGGACTCCTGCACTTGGCACAGTGTTATGCTAAGAAAAAATCTGCACTCAGAAGGCAATCCAGTAGGACAACTTGACTCTTCCAGCACCACTACAGTCAATTACTGACTCTTTTTAATGAAGTCAGTAATTTCAGTTATCATGAACATCCATTCCAAGCCTAACATCTAGCTTTTGCAAATCCTCTGTTACTGAAGACTACCAGAAGATGTCTCAATTGCAAAGAAGGATTTTTTTTGTGTATGCCTAGCTGTGTTTTACTACCCAAATTATTTTAGTAAATGATACAGAACTTTTTCACCAAGAAGGTTATTAAGCATTAGAATGGGCTGCCCAGGGAAGTGGTGGATTCCCCATCCCTAGAGATATTCAAAAGATGCCTAAATGAGTTGCTGAGAGATATCATTTAGTGTAGTGATGGGCCTGGCAGTGTAAGGTTAGTGGTTGGACTCAATCATCTTAAAGGTCTTTTCCAACTGTAATGATTCTATCATTCAATGCTTCTCAAGCATTAAAATAAATAATCAAATAATGCAAGCCCCTTCAGTTCCTTTGTTATGTTTAAAAGGCATGTCTATTCGGAAGGGAACTCCAGCTCAGTGGTTTCTGTTGGATCAGTGGTTTCTCAGTTGGATTCAGACTCTGTAATGCAATAGGAAGCAACTTAAGACCTACAGAGGAGTTTGCACAGTCTCTGCTGGGTTAGGAGACATCAGGCAGTACAAGAAGTTGCCTGCTAGACTTGCAATCTTAGCAAATGTCTAGGCAGCACTAGAAATCAGAAGCCCTGTCACCACAGCATGCCAGCATAGATTTGGCAGTGAATGTGAATTTAGTAGATAGGATGCAAAGGAACTGTGCAGGAACTGTTGGAGCCAGGGCAGCAATAGCAGTAGCATGCTACAGGAGGTTGCTATCGGTACAAGGAACCTCCTCAGATAACTCTTCAGCCAAGAAAGACTATGCACACCTGTATCATAGCAGACAGTTCCTGTCACACAGTCTGCTGAACTATGAGCAGCAGAGGAGGTAACCTAGGGGGTTACGGAGGAACAGTTGCACAGGAGATCTTTATTCAATCCACTCCTATGTTCAAGTATGCACAGTTAGATTTTGTGCAATCACCAACGATGTTATGGAAAGATTCACTTCCTCCAGTTCCAAACCCTTAACAGTAATATTAGCTCTGGTTAAATCTAGGCTAAACAGTACTAGCTCTCTCAGAATTTCCACAAAAGAGAGATAATGCAGTCCATCTTTGTGACCTTTCACTGGACTTTATCCAGTAGCTCTGTATCTCTCTTGTACTAGAGAGCCAAGAACCACATGCAACTCCAGGTGTGGTTTCACCAGTGCAAAATAAGAGGGGAAAGATCATCTCCCTCAATCTCAAAACAAGGCTTATAATACAGCACAGGTGTTCTTTGCCACAAGGGCTTATTGTTGGCTCATGTTCAACTCGGTATCTACCATGACAACCAGGTCCTTTTCTGTAAAACTGATTTCCAGTCAATTGACCCCGTCTGTCCTGGTGCATGGGATAACTCTTCCTCAGGTGCAGGGTTTGGTATTTGCCTTGGTTGAACTTCATAAGATTCCCATCAGCTCATTACTCCAGCCAGTCCACATTCCTCTGGATGGCTGTAAAATATATTAGCCACTCTTCTTAGTTTTTTTGTCATCAACAAAATTGATAAGGGTAAACTCTGCACCATCATCCAGATCATTATAGAATCATTTTGGTTCGAAAAGATCTTTGAGTCCAACCACTAACATAACACCACCAAGCCCACCACTAAACCATGTTCCTCAGCACCTCATCTACATGTCTTTTCAATATCTTCAGGGATGGTGACTCCACCACCTCCTTGGGCAGCCTCTTCCACTGTTTAACAAGCCTCTCAGGGAAAACATTCTTCCTAATCTTCAATCTAAACTTGAGCCCATTTCCTCTTGTCCTATAACTTGTTATTTGAGAGACGAGACCGACACCCACCTTGCTACAACCTCCCTTAAGGCAATTATAGAGTGATTACATCTCCCCTCAGTCTCTCCTCATGAGACTTGTTCTCTAGACTCTTCACCAGCTTTGTTGCCCTTCTCCAGACACTCCAGTACCTCAATGTCCTTCTTGTAGTAAGGGGCCTACAACTGAACTCAGTATTCAAGGTGCAGCCTCACCAGTACCGAGTACAGGGAGACAATAATTTCCTGGGTCACATTATTCCTGATACAAGCCAGGATGCCACAGGCCTTCTTGGCCACCCGGGCACACTGCTGGCTCATGTTCAGCTGGCTGGTAATTAACACTGCTAGGTCCGTTTGCACCAGACAGCTTTCCAGACACTCTGCCCCAAGCCTGTATCATTGAAGGGGGTTGTTGTGGCCCAAGTGCAGGACTCATGCAATTGGACTCAGCCCATTGATCCAGCCCATCCAGGTCCCTCTGAAGAACCTTCCTGCCCTCACCCAGCTTCGTATCATCTCCAAACTTACTGAGGGTGCACTTGATCCTCTCATTCATATCGCTGATAAAGATGTTAAAGAGAAGGCACCCCAGCACTGAGCCCTTGGGGAACATCACTGGTGACTGACTGCCAACTAGATTTAACTCCATTCACCATCATTCTCTGAGCCCAGCCATCTAGCCAGTCTTCCACCCAACGAAGAGCAATGAATCAATGAGTAATTAATGAAGATGTAGAGCAGGACTAGATGCAGTATTGATCTCTGTGGTATACTGCTATTTAATGACCTCTAACTAAACTTTATACCACTGATCACTGCCCTCTGGGCCCAGAAGTTCAACTGTGTTTCAATCCACCTCGTCAACTGCTCATTCAGTCCATACTTATCAGCTTCTCTGTATTATTCCCAGGTTACTCATCCTTGCTTCCACCTTCTGTAAACGTTCCTCATGTGTTTGAATTTTACCAGAAACCCGTTGTTCATTCACATAGGTCTCCTGGCATTTTTGCCTAACATCCTGCTTCTTGGGATGAATTACTCCTAAGCTAGGAGCAGCAGATCCTTGAATGTCAACCAGCTTTCTTGGGCTGTCGTGCTTTCTTCCCTCCAAGGCCTCATCCCCTCATGTCACTCTATTTTTATAACAAGATACTATCCTAATTTGTAAAAAGATTATTCAAGATCAACATCTTGACTACTAGCAGTTATTAAATATCCCAAGATTCTGTGCAAAAGTAGTTTTACCTCAATTCATTCCTGCTGGAATATACATTCTTCTCATTTTTCATTTAAATAGAAAGTACTTTTCCCTATTATTTGAGTAGCAATCATTCTAGCAAAAGAGAGTACTACATTTCCATAATGCAGAAAAATTATTGTGAAAGAGTTACTGCAAAACACATCAACTGTTTGACCTGCTTTAGAGCTATCTCTGAAGTACTAGAAAACATCTTAAAAGGCATTCTGCCATCTTCTCATCACAATATAATACACATGATCAGAAAAGCAGATATCATCAGTCTTAAAGATGTTTTGATGAACAAAAATCAGAATCCTTTAAGAACTTGAACCCCAAAAATGCTAAATTATTTCACTTCCAAAAAATGTGATAATGATGCTCCGTTGCATAATAGGAATGGATGCACAGAGTAAAGCAGTTGGTGCAGATGCTCCAGTGTCCACACTACTTGAATTCTGGAGTTTTATTTCAGACATTCTAATTCCATAGACCTCATGCCCACTAGTAGCTAGAGAAAATTAGATGTAATTCTGAAAGGCATCTTTCACTTTAGATTCACCTGTAACAAGTCAAGCTTGTGAACTGTGCAACTGCTGGGTGATGGAAACCAAAGGGAAGTCTGCAAGGGCAGTTGGGAGAATTCCTTCACAAGAGCTCTCTTAATTCAGCCTAAATTGCTAATATAAATGCACCCACATAAGAGTATAGAGCAGCCTTTCCAAGTTCTCCAGTTCTAACAACCCAGTGTTATTTCCTTCTCTTCTCCCTAAGTAGAAATATATCCAAGAACAGACATGCCTACTCAGTTTAGGCAACCACATACTGAGGTAGTATTTTAAAACAGTTGGTCTCTGTCACTGTCCAGAATTCAGCTATGCTTTTAGTTGCTTATCTCAAAGTTTAGCTAAGCCTTACACAGACTGTATGCCCCTAAAGTGACAGAATGACTTCTCAATTCATGAGGGAAATCTAGTGTTATTAAAGATAGAACACTGTGGTCCAGTCTAGCACTTTATTGAAAGATAACTATCGTTCTCATATACTAAAATTTAAAAGAATGATCACTGAGTTTCCAGTTGAACTACTTAAAACTTACTTAAAAACCCTGATAAATAAATAAATAGATTAAACCAATCATGTACATACACTGATAAATAAAAATCCTAACATTTAGTTGGATTCAGTCTGAAAACACATAAATTCTCTTATTTAAATTTGGAAAGAGTCAGATGGGGCTCCTGCTTGGGATCATCAAGCACCATGGGAAAAAAACATCTTCCATTACTCCTGAGAAAGCTCAGACAGTGACGTTCTGGTGTAGAAGGCAGGATTTTCAAGATAGGAAGGAGGGCAGGCAGAAGAAAACTAGCTCTAAATTAGTCATCAAAAACTCAGATAACGGCAGAAAGACCTACTGGTTTAGTTCTGGTTTCATAGATACTGGACAAGGATGCCATGACAGTGCTAGAAGCATTCTGGTTTCTGCTGTTGGCTGTTTGAAATGAAATACAGAAACAGCACTAATAACAGAGTCTAAGTCCCTCTACTGTCCATTTCTAGGCAGGCATCTCTTCCTTCCCTTAATGGAAATAGTATGTGTTTCCATAAAAGTTACATAGTTAAAAGACCAGGGAAGATGTTTACCATCGTGTTTTCACTAGGTAAACGCTCAGAAACAGTTGATACATCTAATTTTTTGAAAATGTATCAGAAATTAGAATTTTAGTGCTACTTTATATGACAAAAAGTCATATTTTGTCATCCTAGCATGTTTACCTCCTTCAGCTAGGCAAGTTTTCAATCCTATACACTTACCATAGTAACAGAATCACGAGTCACAAAGATAAAGTGGAAAGCAAAAATGAACAACAGTTCAAAATAATATTCAGTAGAGAATCACATACAAAAAAAAAAAAAATCTGGTTTCATTTAATAGGTAAATTGTAAGGCGTGTTAAGTTTTAGCCTGCTAAATAAAGGAGGCCAAATATTGTTTCACGTAGGGTAAAGACTCCTTTAACAAGTAATAACAAATAACAGCAGCACGTTTCCAAAGTTTTTCTTTCCCTGTATTATGCTATGGATTTGATAGCCTGAAGAGGCAGGGATGTGCAGGCATTGTTTCTTCATAGTGAAATAACAGTATTACATCATAGAATCATAGGGGTTGGAAGGGACCTTTAGAGATTATCTAGTCCAATCCCCGACTATATGACTTCAAGTTGCTGAAAGTATCTTGGAAAGAAGTAGTTGTTCTGTGCAAACTTTCTTCATTTCTGACTGAAAAATAAAATGTTTGCCACATCTTTAAAGTACTTTTTTGTTAGAACACTTGATGAAGTTTCACTGATTAATCTCAAGCTTTAAATGCTATTTTCTTAGAAGGTGGAGCCAAATTCAATTAAACAGCATGAATCAAGGTGAAGAGTGCAAAGAAAAATGGAAGAAATTTTGGCCATTACCTGTTTTATAAAAAAACCTTAATTCATAATTATATAAAAAAATCTGACAGCACAGAGTAATAATACCAGTGATGTACCAGTCTGTGATGTTGAGAAAAAAATAAGTGAAAGTAAGACTTAGATGTGAAACATTACCTGATACCCCTAAACATAGCAACCCAGAAAGGATTCACTATAGATACAAAAAACACATGGGTCCTGAGATCCTTGAAAAAATATAAAGCGTGAAAAGAGAACTCAAAGCAACCACAAATATTTGATGTGATATTTATACTTGAGAAGAATCTCACAATACACATACCACACTAAATCCCACTTAATTGTAAAACTGCTTGGAGAACTGGAATAACTCAACAGTCTTCCATTAGCTCTCAGTATGAGGAAGAAAACTGTGGGGGAGATGCATGCAGGGTAGACTATATTCAGTTTTCTAATTAAATTGACATTATTCACCTTTCAAGGAACCATTTTAGTGCCAGACAGTAAAACAACAAATGCTTTTATACATTCACAGTCACCATTTTTCAGGTGGTAGAATATGATGGTTACAACACACTTTGGGCCTGCAAAATATTTCTTTACAAAATATAGCAGAGGCACTTGATAACAGCACATCTTCAAAAGCTGATGCTAAATTTGAAGAACTTTGAGATGAGTTTGATATTCTATCATGCTCATAGATAGCTTGCTCCAGTGGCTAATCACCTTGACTATTAATATTTATGGCTTATTTCTCATCTGAGTCCATGTGACTGAGCTCTCAAGACACTGGCTATTGTTATGACTTCAGTTATTAAAGATCTCTTAATATCCAGAATATGTTTAGTATCCTGCATATTGTAGCTACTGATAAGATATAAAAATAAAATCCCAGAACAAAATACAGATTGATGCAACTCTGAAGACTAATCAAACTGCTCCTTCTTCCCCAAGTATAAATGGCAACTATAACTTTCCTGACAGATGACGTCAAGCGATTTTCTGTTTAGAAGAGAGCTTCAGTGACAAAGAATTCCAAAGCCTATGTCATTAGTCAACTGCACATGGTATTTAAAACACGAGATTTATGTAACAACATAAAATGGTTCCTGCTTTGCTGTCTGTTCCTTTTCTAACAGTTCCTAACACATTTCTTTACTTTTTAACTCTTACAGAGCATCACGGTTTACTTTTCACAGAATTATCTTTCTCATTGACAAGGTCTTATTACTATTCAACTCAGAGATTATAATTTCATACGAGAAAGCAGACTTACTTTCCCAATATATGTCACCTGATATATAGTTTTACATGATTTTGTTGGCCTTAAGTAAATAAGTAACTATATAGGTAGTAATATCCTCATTTGAAGAGCAGAAAATAAATTTTCCAGATTCTCTATAACAACCAGCGGGTTAATTTAATATAGTGAATTCTGAATACTGTCTTTGACTTTCACCTTCCTTTCTGATAGAGTCATTTTAGGCTGTAATCTCCACAAGAAAGAACCGGATGTGCATTGTGCAGGTGAGGGAACTGAGGGCATAAACTTCTATAGAAAGGAAGAAATTTAAAAGGCCATACCTATTTCCCACTTTCTTTCTTCTTCTTTCTTCCTAATGTCCTAAAATCTATACTTATCACTTCCCTAAGGTTTGGCTTTTAAGGATTTATTCATTTCTGGTTTGGTTGGGTTTTCTTAATCCATTCTCTAGCTGACTGTCTTTCATCAGTGTACAGACAGAAGTTGATGCTTGCGTAATTTTTAAAGATCTTTAATTGACATGATGTTTTTAATTATTTATGTTACTACTATAAGTGCTCTTGATTGGTTTTATAGTGAGCCAAGTTTTAAGAAGATAAAAAGCTTGAGCTTCAGTGAATCTTCCCAAATTTGCCTGACAGCATGCTTCTGTTCCACTTGCATTAGGTACCATAGCAACTGCAGGGAGGGAAGCTGAGTATCAAAGAACTATTTCAGCTAAGGAAACAAATCTGTAGTTAGAAGCAAGCTACGTGGTGATTTTTGTCACCTGACTATTTTGTCTGTTCTGTATCTACTTTGAAAAGTCTGATGCACCTGAAGAGCAGTAATCAGACTTTTTTTTGTTATCTTTTTCCCTTCAGATTCTAGTGACTTTTCTGTAATGATGACATTGGCTATTTATGTTATCTTAATCCTTTACTTTTAAAATATATATATACACTATATACAGTTTATGTACAGTGTAAGTAAAAAAAAAAATATAATACAGGTGTAGTTACTGGAGTTATTCATCACCATTTAAAATAGATATATTTGATCTTATTTTCTTTGACCATTATGAGAGCAAATGCCCCTAACTCACATGTTGACACCAGATGTGGACTTTCACAGTCAAAGAGCGAACTTGAATTTTTTGCCCAATATATAGTGTGACTGGCTTTTTCTGTGGTTATGCAGGACATCCTCTACAGGATCAGCAGATGTGACAAGAGGACAAATAGAACCAGCATTTCTCTGTAAAAGTAGGCCTGAAAGACAGATAGGACACCTTATCTCAAACAGCATTAGATAGCTGCCTGTTGTGCAGCTGGTTTGTGTGGAGCTGCTTTTGCTTGATAAGAGGGGGAGGGAGCTGCAGTGCTGGTCCTAGTAAACAGTTACTGAAACATCCCCTGGCTCTGAGTTGGACCCACCTCCAGCCCAGCTGGTTCAATCTGGCACCTCTGCCATCACCATTTAAGAAGGCAAAGCGTGTAGGAGGAAACGGAAGAAGATTGAGTTGACAGGTGGACACTACAGTGTCAGAGAAGATGACAGGGAGGAGCAACACTGGACCAGAGACCTCCCTGCAGCCTGAGGCAAGAAGGCAGCGGTCTCCCTGCATTCCACGGAAGGCAATGGTGGGACTGAAACATGCTCGCATCTCCAGGAGTACCCCACAGCAGAGGGGTGACCATGTCCAGCAGAGTTGAAGACTGTGTGAGAAGGCAGCCATGGCACAGGCCATGCTGGAGTATCTGTGGGCCACAGAGCAGACCGACACAGGAGGTAGAGAGGAGCCACAGCCCTCAGGATGAACACACATTTGAGCAGCCCGTGTAGGGCTACCCAGCTTGGGAGGGACTATGTGCTGGAGCAGGGAGGACCGGCAAAGAGATTGTCTGCCTTGAGTAGAGACAAACAGCTGGAGCTATCAGGAAAGGACTTCCTGCGCTCCCCATTCTCTGGCTGGCTGAGGAGGAGGAGGTAACAACATCGGGATCAGGTTCCTGAACCCAGCAAGAGGGGAGGAGTGGGAGGAAGTGGTCATTGTAATTGATGCTCGAGCCTCCCAGTCCTCGGGGCTTCCTATGGCCCCTCAACACCTTTTCTCTTCTCCAGCTGAGCCAAAACCTTTACAAAAAAAAAAATAACCTTTTCTGTTCTTATGTAATAGCCTCATCTTCTCATTGTATCCTTCTACCTGCGCCCTACATCATCTTCCACGTTCTTGGCTATCTTGTGTCAGTAACACAGCACAGAGAGAAGCAGTAGAATTAAAAGTTCTTTAAACTAAGTGGGTCATTAATCTGTTTCACAGTAAGGACTAAGTGCAGGGAGTGCCTTTATATCTTAATGTTTTGTTGAGTATTTATTATAATTTATCTTTAAAAGAAAACAGCAGGTTTATCATCACCAGGTGCAATGTAAAGGAAAAAAGCCAGTTTAACGAGCCATCAAATATAAAATGGAATATCAAACAAGAACTAAGTCTTTCCCAAGGGAGGTAATCTCTACAAACTTTCAGCAAATATTAGCTTCTACCTAATAACACAATAAAGGAAAAGCCTTTGCATTAAAGAAATTACAGATTTTAATCCTCTACTCTGAAGGAAACCCTTAAAATAGATGGTTACTTCAATTTATTTTTAAACCAACAAGTATAAATCATGAAGAATCAAGTCCCTAGTGGGACTGATCAAAACAGAATTTGCAGTTTCCTCTACAATGCTGACAATCATTTACAATAAAATCAGAATGAGAAAGGGAAATTGTCAGTGGGAACCACTGAGCCACGTAATAGCTTCAGTACAACACAGTCACACAGCAGAAAGCAAATTAAAATGTAAATAGAATTTTAATATGGTTGAGTTAGGCCTTACTATGCTTACAGGATTCTTCTTTGCAGCTTTTATGTAACGTTATCAGGAGTGACAAAACTAAACACTCATTGGTGATAATTAGATATTTTACGTTACCACCAATTTGTTTAAAACAACATTTGTTTAAAACTGGTAGGCAAAAGCAGGAAAACTAGCTTGTAAAATACTTAAGTATAAAACTGTCAATATAATGGGATCATAATGCAAAGCCATACTGTAACTTAAAATTTCTGGTCTCATTCTGTGTATCTACAAAACCTGCAAATCGTAACTACATTGTCCCATCTTGCATATCACAAGGACCTTGGAGGTACAACATAAAGAACAAAGAATCAAATACTTAATCATTTTTAGACATGTAACAAATACATAATGCACTTTATACATGCATAGAACAAAGACATGTTACACTGAAGTATAAAAACAAGATGTTAATGTAATTTGAAAGAAGTTCTCTCAGGTATGTAACAAGCCTTAATCCATCCATCCATCTTATACTTTGCTCAAGTTTGTCTCATTCAAAACAAGCAGCCAGCCCACAGATATCACTATGGTAGTAGTGAGGCAGAATATCTATTGGAATTTAGATGCCTCTCTCTTCATTCTTAGAAGTTACTTAGTTGCCTCACATTCCTTCACATAATTTGTTTTTTTAAGTCCTGGTGACTTGTAGAGAATCCATTGAAAAGGGCAACAAAATTGATAAGATATGGACAACTGGAAGTATATCCAGCCCAGATTTCATACATGCCTTGAAAAAAGCCTGTTATGAAGTGATTCAGGTCTGGCAGAGAATATAGATTATAAAAATAATTAAAAATACTCATTGGAGCAGCAGCATGCAACCTTCCTTTGTGGCAGGTGAGTACCATAACCACTGAACTACAGAATTAATTTTTCACTTTAAATTCACTTTTCACACATGAATATTGAGTAGCTCTGCAGCCCAGAACAGCTGCAATAGGGAAGTCCGAGTTACACACTGCAAAATAAATAACACAGAAAATATATGACTTTCCTTAGTCTGACATATTTATAGACACTATCCAAAAATCCTATGTAAATGGCTAGTGTACGTGTTGAACAGCTATACAGCAGATCTACAGTACATCTGTAGAATTCTGTATTGTGACCTGCTATGCATATGCATTTTAAGTGCACTTAAATAGCAAATATAAAACATTGTCTTCTGAAGCTCCAGGATCATCAGAACTTTAACGTGGCACTCCTCTTGTCTGCACAGACCTAAAGTTCACGTCCTTAATGCAAGCTGAGATTTGTAGGTTTATTAAAAATGGACACTACTGGTATCAACAGCATCATTTAAGACTCCACGTATAGTTACCTACAGCTGCTGATGACCTGCTTAATGCTAGGAAGAGTTTGGTTACCACTGGTAAAATCACTATGCCACCTACTTAATTGTGTGACAGAGACATACCTTTCTGCTTCAGTCCAGAAAAACAGAAGACTGTCACTTACTATTCTGCATGTGTCCTGATTCATCTCTGGAACTGAGTTAATTTTCTTTCTCGTAGCTGGTACAGGTCTGTGTTTTGGATTTAGTGTGAGAATAATGTTGATAACACATGATGTTTTGGCTGTTGCTAAGCCGTGCTTACCCTAAGCCCAGGACTTTTCAGTTTCCCATGCTCTGCCAGTGAGGAGGTGCACTAAAGGCATGGCCAGGACAGCTGGCCCCAACTAGCCAAAAGGCTCTTCCATACCACAGGACGTTATGCCCAGTATACAAACTGGGGGGAGTTGTCCAGGAAGGGAAACAATCACTGCTTAGGGAGGGTCTGGGCATCAGTCAGCAGATGGTGAGTAACTGTACTGTGTCACTTGCCTGGTATTGGGTTTTATTTCTCTCTCTCTTTGCTATATTCCTTCCCATTACAATCATCATTAATAATATAATTATTAATTTTTGAGTTATTGCACTGTTCTTTATATTAACCCATGAGTTTTGCTTCCTTTTCTGACTTTCCTCCTCATCCCACTGGGAAGCGGAAAGGAGTGAAAGAGCAGCTGCAAGGTGCTTGGTTGTTAGCAGGGATTAAACCACAACAGTACAGTACGGTCTTTGTTACAACTCTAGGAACTCCCTTCAAGTGTTTGCCCATCCCTCTTGGTAAAGAAAAGTCTCCTAATGTCAGTGTTCAGTGCAGTCTTCACTCAGTGCAGTGGACACCTGCTCATCTCACAGATGGACAATTTGTCCAGAAGTATGCCGTGAGGGACAGTATCAAAAGCTTTACAAAAATCCAGAAAAGCCACATTCACCTCCTTCCCTTCACCCACTAGTCGAGTGACCTTATTGACAGACCTCAGATCAGACAGGGTTGTCCTTTTATGAATCCATGCTGACTGTGCCAGATGATGGCATTATCTCTGAAACGCATTTCAGTAGCATTCGGTAGGATCTTCTTCATTTTTCCAGGTACTGAAGTTAGACTAACACGTCTGTAGGTCCCTAGGCCTTCCCAGGAACACAGTGTAGGTACAGTTCAAAGCTGTGTTAGAAGAGGTTCAGACTTCGCATTTCTTTACTGCAAGGCCAGTCAAACCTTGGAACGGGATTCCTAGAGAGGTATTTGATGCACTGTGCCTATCTGTGCCTTTGGCATTTGGACAATGTCCTTCATAATAGGCTTTAACATTTGGTCAGCCCTGGAGGGATCAGGCAGTTAGACTAAGATGATTGCTGTAGGTCCCTTCCAGCTGGAACTATTCTGTTCTATACTAAATAAATGTTTGTGAAAGCTGATTGACCAAATGAAACCAGACAGCTGAAACCTTCTGGAAGCTGTTGCACCTTTGGAAACCATTGCTGTATTTTCTTTTCTAGGATTTCAGTCAGCTGGCCTTATCACACTTGTGCTCAGGGCTGGGGCCACTCAGGTCAAGAAGACCTCCAGCTTTGGGGATCCCACAGCTTCTCTGAGTAATCCACTTCAGTACCTCGATTAGGCCTGACAAGTGCTGAGTAGAAAGGGGTCGTCCTTGTGCCTTCTGGCTAGAGGAGTAAGATGGCAGAAGACCCAACAGAGCAACCTAAGTACTGCCTTGGATGCCTTATGGGAGAAAACAGGGACAGCAGTGCTGCAGTGTAGAGAGAACCTGTGAGGTGGGGACACCTCACCTGGAGGAGATGGGAGGGTTTCCTTCTTGAAGGACCTGGGCAATTCTTTCAACCCTCCTTGGGCCAGTCAACGATTGTGGCTTCTCTTCCTTTTCTAGTGTAGCACCTGCTGCTGCAGTGCTGGTGAGGGAGCAGCTTGACATCCTCAGCTCCTGCCAGCCCACTGCAGCATATGGAGAGCACGATCACAGAGCTGGAGGACCGCTCTCTCATCTGCCTGGACAGCTGGGAGGAAGCCAGCTTTATGATGTCTTGCATACAACAGTTCTGCTATCTGCATCCTGCAGTGGGCTGAGAACAAGTCTGAGTGCCCCCTCTGCAAGAGGATTATCCCCTCCATCTTGCACTTGGTACAGGCAGGTGATAACTGCATGGAGAATTGTCACCACACTATCCACGACATCATCAGTCATCTTCTGCCAGGTGGCAGGAGCTTCCAGCCACTCACAACTTTCATCTGTCTGGAGCAGTCTCCCATCCTCACCCCACAGGTGGAGAATGCTGCAGGCATCCTCCAGTCCCCAGACGATGTAACCTCTCAGAAACAATGTTTCTCCAGACCCTGCAGCCCTTGGTCCATCAGGAGCTGGAGGGTACTTTTGACAACAAAGTGTTGGAGGAAGCTATAGTGGAGGACACTGTCACAGCCATCCTTATCAACCACAGGATAGATACAGAGCTGCTGGGTCCAAAACTGTACAGCTGCAGCATAGAGGTCCACTGTGTTCTGGGCTGGCAGGACATGCTGCTGTGTGGGCAGGAGGGCAGCCCTGTGGGTGCCCTTGGCCCTGCTGCCTCCTGAGGAAGGTCTGTCACCCTCGTCCCAGTCCCCTCCAGCAGCCCTGTGAGATCCAGTGCGGATGAGCTCCCTGGCGCCCATTCTGCTGCCACAGGAGGGGTCCCAGCAGCCACTCCTCTGCCCCCATGGCCATCACTTCAAAGGAAGAAGAGGCCCAGATGGAGCCAGAGGCTTTGCCCAGGCTGTTCAAATCCAGACAGGGCATGGAACACTCCCTGGGGGAACATGGCAACCCCTAACAGTGAAGGACTAGCAGTTCTGAGAACTCTCCTGCCAAAAAAGAGGACAGTGCTGCATCAGTGACCCTGGAGGGTGCCTCGGGGGCAGCTGGGACATGTGTCAGCCCTGAAGGACTCCTAGGCTGCACCTCCAAATCCAATTCTCCAAATAAAATAAATGCACAAAAACCACAGAAAAAGTCTCAAGCGTTACTAACAGTGCAGGTGGTGTTGCCTATCCTCACCCTTTTTAGCTTTTTTTGCTGGGAGCAGTGGGATGCTAATGCTGAGGGGTCCTTCTACATGTGCCAGTTAGCATTGTGCTGTTCCCTTCAAAGGCAAGTGCTGCCCAGCTCCAAGCCTGCCACTCTGTGCTGGTCCTGAGGCAGCTGTTTGCAGGTGGGGTGTCTCAAGGCCCAGCCCATGCCCCATCTCATTGCCTCTTCCTCACTGCTCCCTCTGCCCTCCCACCTGCCTGCAATCTGCCTGCTGTGGCCTTATCATGGTAAGAAAGAAGCAACAGGGTGAACAACAGACTTTACATTCCATGTACAGTATCTACTTGTCTGTTTCTACCTATGGCAGGAGGTAAGCAGTTTGCTCTGAGCAGTAAGTCAGCTTTAATTTACTTCATGATAAAAGTAATGACCTCCATGTACTTGATAGGCTGATAACTCAACTGTTAACTTATCTCTCAATAACCTGCTTGTGTTCATAGAATCATAGAATGGTAGGGGTTGGCAGGGACATTTAGAGATCATATGGTCCAACTCCCCTACAGAAGCTGGTCTACCTAGATCAGGTAGCACAGGAATGTGTCCAGGTGGATTTTGAAGACCTCCAAGGAAGGAGACTCCACACCTTCCCCGGGCAGCCTGTGCCCGGGCTCTCTCATCTGAAAAATGCTGTCTTTCTGTTTAAGAATCCTAAAACAATAGTTAACTGCCCACAAAAGCATGAAAGTGCTGACTTTTATCAGCTTTTGATCCATCATGACTCCTAGAACTTTTCCTACAGAACAAATCCATTGTGAGTTATCCCCCATCCTATTGTCTTCTGTTTCTCCCCAATTAAACGTAGCACCTTGTATTTTTTCCTACAGAATAACACGTTTTTCAGACTTTGTCTCCAACTTGTCAACATTATGTCAAGTTTTGTCTTTCAACAATGCTTGATTTGGTGATTTTTTTTTTTCCATTTTCTTAACAGAGGCAATAAAAATACTAAGTGAAAAACTCTTCCATATGAACTTGGAAATCCTGAAAAATCTAAAAGGCTACAGAAAATGCTATCATTGAAACAACACTAAACTTTCATTCGAAACCGCCGACTTATTGCTATCTTCTTCTGTTGGAGTTCAGCCTTTTCCCAAACTCCTACATTTTACCAGCAATCAGCTTCCCAAAATTCGAAGAATAAGCAAGCAGCAAGCATTCACAGTTCTGTAAAAATGCAAGCTATCTACAGGCACTGCTCTCAAAGGAACGATGCTTAAAATTTGTAATTCACTGGCATTTTTTCTAGTGTATAAACACTACATAAAGTATATGAATTAGGATATGTCTACACTGATCACTGTTACACAGACATAAACCAAAATGGTACTAAGAAAAATATGATTATGAAAGAAAACCTTAGTTTTCACTGAGTATGTAAGTCTCAATAGTGTACCGACATCTGCTTATACTGTAACTCGGGCACTATTGCAACTAGGAGAAATAATTCAGTGATGGTAAATAAACTCGCAGATTCTTGTCTCAGCCTAAGTGAACACTAAAACCAGCACAGCTTAAGAAAGACTGATATGGTGAAAACTGTTATTAGAGAAGCCCATTAAATCCCTGTGTGTGTATATCCCAGGAATACATGAGCACAGTATGCAAGTACCTAAAAAATAAGAACGAGATAAAATGGAAGTAAATCCTGCTAAAATGATAAAAGACTTGCTTGCAACACAGAAATAAACCTCAGGATTAATAATGAAATGTTAAGTATTAATCTAAATTTCAAGACTTCTATACTTACAACAGCCTCTTAACACTGTGGTTTAAGTATATATAGACATATTGGGTTTAATTCTAAGTTATACTAACATACTATTTATCCTGCTTTTACATTATAAAGGAATGAAAATACCATCTGAATAGATGATTTCTGAAGTTGATAAGGTTTCTATAACAACTTTACTCCTTAGACTAACCACTGGGTACGATCATTTTTCCTGCATTGTTAAAATTCTCTTACTTCCTCAGTCCTTAGGGGAACACCATCACATATGTGGGGAAAGGAATAATAGAGCAACAGGGAACAAGCAGCATTAACTGGTGAACCAGAGACCTTTTTGAGACCCTCATAATTCAGTATAACAACAGAGCAAGAATCAGGTCTCTTAGCCTGTCTGCTCTTTTGACTTTTAATAGAATCATTCTGTTTCAATTAATAGAAGCTGAGATTCACAGGAATTTGGATTTTAGCATATTTATATCACTCTTAAAATCTAAGGGATTACAGATCCGAGAAAGAAAATGTTAGAACTTCAAAGTTCTTTGCATTGTGAATGATCTAGAAGGCAACATATCACTCAAAATATATTTGAGATACAGCAGCTCTTGTTGAAAGTTTTTTGATCCTGAAATTATTTGTGAAGAAAATTTCACAAATGGAATCAAATTAATCACTGCCAGGGCAAATTCAGTTTTACAAAGATAAACAGATATTCCACTACTTTTTATGGCTAAATCATGCTACCAGAGAAAGCAGCTCAGAAACTCTGAATACGTTTTTCTAGTTCATACAATCTGTTTTAGCAACTGACTACAACTTTATCATATTTAAATGTAGTAATAGTACTGTGAACTCACAAAACATGATGTAATAGTTTGACTTCATTTAATTCTGGTCTAGGATCAAGTGAGCATTGATCTACTGTGTGTAGTAGTAACTTCACTGAAGGACATAAAACTCCATCAAGAAAATCTGTTTCAATATACTCCAGACCTTAGATCACAAACTAGTTTTCCTACACAGTAGGAAAAGTGTCAGGAAATGCTGTGCTGAAGAATAGAGTTTATTACCTCTTTCTCACAGAGGCACACTTGCCAAGTTTGTTGTTTTGCTGACAGATTACCACACTCATAAAAGATTCACAGTTCCAGATTTTTAAATCAATTGTACATTACTAGAGTTGCCAAATATAGCAGCACAAAGAAAAGTCTATTTGCTTTCAGACTCTACAATGTAATTACCCTCTCTAAATTTCCCACACAATCAGACAAGCTGCTATCCTGTTTGATCACAGAATCACACAGAATCTTAAGTGCTGGAAGGGACTTCAAAAGATCATCTATTCCAATCCCCCTGCTAGAGCAGGACCACCTAGAGTATTTCACAGAAACTCATTCAGGTGGGTTTTGAATGTCTCCAGAGAAGAAGACTCCATGACCCATCTGGGCAGCTTTTTCCAGTGCTCCCCCATCCTCACAGTGAAGAAGATTTTTCTTATGTTTCTTTGAAACCTCTTATGTTCCAGCTTGTACCCATCGCCCCTGGTCCTACCATTGGATATCACTGAGAACAGCCTGGATCCATCCTCCTGACACCCACATTTCATAGAATGAATCACAGAATGGTAAAGATTGGAAAGGACTTTTAGAGATATCTAGTTCAACTTCACTGCTGAAGCAGGTCCACCTAGGTCAGGTCACAATTTGCTATTCTGTTCCACGGAGTGCCATCCCACACCGGATTTTTAGATGACTATTCAATTCCTCTCCAATCGTTGCTAACAGTTAGGATGGTTTTTCCCCTACCCAAAAACTGTCACTGCACTGTGACTGTGCAAGGGTTAACCCTAGTCGTGCTTGTTCCTCTTTTGTTTAGAGGTATAGACAAGGGCCAGTATGAACTTTGAGTAACATCCAAGCACTGTGCAAAAGGAGTCTCTGTGTCTATGTGTATATAGCTCTACAGCATATAAAATAAAAAGTTAACAAGCATTTGTTTCTATGGTTACCACTAGAATGGAGATGTTATGGCAATCCTTGTACAGCATTCACAATCCTTTTCTCAGTTAAGATAATAAACACTAAAAATGCAGAGATGTTCAAGAATGTTATCCTATCAAACTAACTGCCTTGAAACATGATTATCATGCAGCTTAAGTTCTCTAGTCACCTTTCCCAAGGGAGGAATGATTTCTTGCTCTGTGTAATGTATGTAATGTATATTCCACTTACCAGATTACTATCATCTTTAACTTCACTTTCACCTATCCTTCTGTTCCCTTATCACTCTTAAAAGATATTAAAAAGAAACAATATTTACAGTGAAAAAAAAAAATACACTCTCTGAAACACCCTGAAATGTAAGGAAAAACACTTTTCATAGTACTTGCCGAGAAACAGCGTATAAGTGATGTAATTTGCACCACATAGCTTGACATGACCTAAGAGACAGGATTTTTACAACATTTGAAAATTGTTAGTAGACAGACAGATAGGCAGATACCTCATTTCACAAGCACAGTCACCCTAAATTTCTTGGTAGTTGGTCATCCTGAAGTACTACGGACCTCTAGATCGTATTTGATAACAGAGAGAAAACACAGCGCTGAAGACCTCTAGAGGCAGACACAGAATACTTAACTTCCAACCTCTCTTTACTGAATACCTAAGAAACAAAGAAAAACATTATTTGTTTGTTCTGTCTGGATACAGCCCACTTCTTTGAGGCTAAAAGTACTCAATCTCAACAGACTGTGAAAACAGTCAGCTGACAACAGTGGTAAAATCCACATCACATGCTCCCCTCTGTATACCAGAAATCCCTTTCATGCTTTCTGTGTAACTGCTGAGATGTCTGCTCAGTAGATGCACAGCCCAGCATCAGCTGAAAACAAAGGAGATGCCTAAAGATTTGGTGGTGAACATCAAGATAAACACTGTGTCATACAGAATCACAGAATGACAGGATGGTAGGTGTTGAAAGGGACCTCTAGAGATCGCCCAGTCCAAATCCCTACTAAAGCAGGTCCACCTAGATCAGGTTACACAGGTCTTGAAAACCTCCAGAGGAGACTCCACAGGCTCTCTGGGCAACCTGTGCCAGGGCTCCCTCATTCTCATAGGGGAGAAGTTTCTCCTCTTGTCCAAGTGGAACTTCCCATGTTTCAGCTTGTGCAATTACCCTCTGCCTGACACTGGGAAGCACAGGAAAAAGACTCATCCCATCCTCTCAACACCAGCCTTTTAGGTATTTATAAGCATTGATGAGGTTCCCTCTCAATCCTCTTGTCTCCAGGCTAAACAGCCCCAGGTGTCACAGTCCTTTCTGTTTAAGAGAGATAGTCCAGTCTCCTGATCATCTTGGTAGCCCTCCATTGGACTCTCCTGAAGTTCACTATCACTTTTGGACTGAGGAGCCCAAAACTGGACACAGGACTCCAGATGACGCCTCACCAGGGCAAAGTAGAGGGGGAGAAGAAACTCCCTTGACCTGCTGGCCACACTCTTCTTGATGCATCCCGGGATGCCATTGACCTTCTTGGCCACGAGGGCATATTGCTGGCTCATGTTCAGTTTGCTGTCCACCAGAACTCCGAGGTCTCTCTCCACAGAGCTGCTGTCCAGCAGGTAACCCCCAGCCTGTACTGGTGCATGGGGGTGTTCCTCCCCAGGTGCAGGACTCTGCATTTGCCCTTGTTGAACCTCATGAGGTTTCTCTCTGCCCAACTCTCAAGTCAGCTGAAATCTCACTGAACAGCAGCCCAGCCTTCTGGGGAATCTGCCAGTGCTCCCAATTTGGTGCCACACACTAATTCAGACTGTAAAGGACCTCCAGGAGGTCTCCAGTCCAAACTGAAAGAAGGGTCAAAACTGAACTCACTATATATATATATATGTATATGTATATATTTATATATATATATAGGTCTTAGTATATTCCTCAAGTTCAAGACCCCCCAAAACTCAGCAGCACCTTCCTATGGTTTCTGAATCTGAAATCATGTAGCTTGATTTTTAGTTAGCAACAGCAGCAATTCTTGAAAACTGAGTGGTATGTTCAAGAGCAAGTTTCTCCACAAGTAACTACTTCAAGGTTAAATAAGTGTTTAAATTTAAATAATAGCATAAAAACACAGAATGTTCTGTCTCAGTTATTCTTCTTTACATAGAAGGAAATTAAAGACAAAAGTCCTAAAGCATACACTTCAAAATATGAGGTATATAGGTTATATAAAATATATATACTTTAAAGTATGTGCTTTGAAAAATATTGTGTAAAGGCACATGATGAAAGAAAGTCAGTGGGAGAATTAATTAGTGTAAGGCTACATATTTGGAAAGGATGGCTTGTGTTCCTGTAACGACTACTCACATGTGTTTCACAGAAAAAACTGTAATTCTCAAGGAGTCCTGAAACCATCCCTCTACAGGGAGAGTGTATAACATTAGGCTACAGAAACAGGCTCCTTTCTTAGGGTAGTGCTTCTTGAATAACTTTCCATACTGTACAACAGTATTACTGAGTGAAAAGTGCATTAGTTCCAGAGGAGCCTCTGAACTTATGGCATTCTCCTGGACTGGCAGGCAACACAACCTGAATCTTTACAAGCTGAGATATGCCTAGAACCCACAACCTGAGTAACTGCTCACACTGTACCCAAGGGAAGCACAACCATTTCTCCTCAAAGGCACATGAGTAGCCCTGTCTTTCAGGGAGAAAAATCACCTACAAGGGAGATGAACACTACACACAAAGCAAAGCAAAACAACATATTATACAATTATGGTGAAAAAAAAGAAGAGAGCTAACATACAGAAGTTGGAAGGAAGAAGAGAGGGAGAGAGAAATTATTTTGCACATTTTATCAATGATCTCCTATGACACTCATTGACAGCTGTGTTACGCAGGCTAAATGGCAGTACTCCCAGAAGTCAGAGAGCAGCTGCAACTTGTTTTTAGCATCACACTGTCTAAATTTCAAAAAAGGAAGACTGTAGGACCCCAGAGTCAACTTTGATGCTCGTTTTGTGACCCTAAGTAGTGGTTTTCATTCTGCTAATCATTTTAGCTTCACCAGTTAAAAATATCTGTCATCAGAAGGATAATTTCCTAAGTTTGTACAAAGATACAGTTTCATTCTGTGCAATCAAGTGGTGATTAAGGCCACATGTACAAACTAACAGACAAATGACAAGATTGTAGGGCTTTCTCCTCAACTCATGTGATGTCTATATCCTTTTCTATCACATACGACCTCATATTGCCACTATTTCTCACATCTTGCCAGCTCCTAACCAATTTCTGCATTAACTCCTGCCTTACTAATTCAGAGAAAACTGATTAGTAATGCAGGGTAATTGCTTAAAGATAATCTCACCATCAGCCCAAATAACCAGTAATTTATCAGATAGCTTCCTAATGTGCATTGGAATAGCTATCATTCAACCTCGAATTTTTTTCATAGAATTACAGAATCATTTTGGTTGGAAAAGACATTTAAGATCATCTGGTCTAATCGCAAACCTGACACTGCCATGACCATCACTAAACCATGTCCCTCAGCACTTCATATCAGTATCTCCAGGGATGGACCCTCCACCATCTCCCTGGACAGCCTGTTCTAGTGGTTAACAAGTCTCTCAGGGAAAAAGTTCTCCCTAATCTCCAGTCTAAACCTATCCCAATGCAACTTGAGCCCTTTTCCTCTTGTCCTGTCACTCGGTCCTTGGGAGAAGAGACTAACACCCACCACATGACAACCTCCTTTCATCAGGTAGTTGTTGAGTGACTAAGTCTCCCCTCAGCCTCCTCTTCTCCAAGATAAACTCCAGCTCCCTCAGCCACTCCTCGTAAGACCTGTTCTCCAGACTCTTCACCAGCTTCATTGCCTGTCTCTGGACACACTCCAGCACCTCATTGTCCTTCCTGCAGTGAGAGGCCCAAAACTGAACACAGTATTTGAGGTACAGCTTCATCAGTGCCAAGCACAAGGGAACAATCACCTCCTTGGTCCTGCTGGCCACACTATTTCTGATACAAGCCAGGATGCTCTTGGCCTTCTTGGCCACCTGGGCACACTGCTGGCTCATGTTCAGCCAGCTGTTGATTCTCAAGTCCTATTCTGCAGGGCAGCTTTCCAGCCAGTACTGAGCCCTGAGGAACACCCCTGGTGACTGGCTGCCAATTGGATTTCACTCCTTTCATTCACCACCACTCTCTGGGCCTGACTATCTTGACAGATCCTCACTGAATGAAGAGTGCATCAGTCCAAGCCATGGGCAGATTGTTGTTGTTTTTTTTTTTTAAATTATATTAAGAAACTTAGAATTGTTTTTTAGAAACTCAGAAGATAACAAAACTAGATCACTGACGTGAATTTCAAAAAAACTACACAAGTATTTATATGAAAACAAGACAAAGAACGTGGTGAGTGGAAATACTGGAATAACAAAATTTTTGTTTTGGAGCACTCCAGGCAATAATTTTCTATTTCAATGTCACTCAAATTAAAGAAGTTCAAGAGGAACATCAAGTTACTGGTTTACAATTAAAATCAAATGATCTTACCAAAATGTTTTGTTTTTCTCAGATACCATTTTTTAAAAGTCACAAGTTTAAAAAGCAATGCAGTTTCTAATCACTTGCATGATTCAACAAAAGCATAAAAGCTTTCAAAGAAAAAAGAGAGAAACTAAAAGAGAGAAACTAAAAATTAACAGGTAGCTTTTATTACATGCATAAAGCAATCAAAGATGAAAATCAAGAAAACTATGAACAAGTTTGGAAACAAAAAGAAGAAAGTCTTACCTTGAAAAGCAGCTGCATTACGAGATATTAAAAATTTCAACGTAGCGCTTGATGATTGAAGCACTTGCTGTATATCTTGCTTTGCTGCAGTCTGATATCTTTCTTCCATCTTTTTGGTACAACATGTTGGATTTTTAGAAGTACAAACCTGGAGATCAGCCCCTACAGAAACAGATAATGACATTGATTACTACAAAACTGAAGTATACAGTACACAGATGCATAGGAAAGTTACTTTTTTTTTTTTTTCCACATAGGTTCAGACACATAATAGAAATACTCAAACCTATAAAGGTCTTATAAAACCAAAAAACAGAAGGTGATACTAACTAAAATTCTGTGAGAAGAATACACTTATTACAGTTAATTATTGTCAAATAATACAACTTCCCTGACACTGCAATCTATTCCAGCTGTGAATATTGCTAACTAATGTTGGTAAAATACACTGAATATACATCGTACACCATTGTACATGTGGTAGATGCCCCAGCCCTGGAAACGTTCAAGGTTGTGGTGGTTTAGCCCTAACTGAACAATACCAAACCACCCAGTTACTCCTCCCCAACTCAGCAGGATGGGGAGGAGAATCAAGAGAGAGTTGTAGAACTTTCTGAGTTGAGATAAGAACAGTTTAATAGAACACCACAAAGAGCAGGCAGTTACAACGATGGCCAAAGGACAAACAAAAAAGGAGCAATGCCTAGTGTAAGTGCTCACCACGCTCAGCCCGATGCTCAGCAGAACTGCAGTTCCCGCACTGGCTACAGCACCGCCCCAGCCCAGCTGCTGCCCTTATATCCCGAGCCTGATGTCACATGGGATTGAGTAGCCTGGCCACGCCCCCCAGCGGCAGCTGGGGAGAGTTAACTCCATCCTGGCCAAACCCAGGACAAAGGTCAAGTTGGATGGGGCTCTGAACAACCTGGTCTAGTTGAAGATGTCACTGCTCGTTGCAACAGAGTTGGAGTAGGTGACTTTTAAAGGGACTTTTGGTCCCTTTCAACCCAAACTATGGTCATCTAGAATACTGAACTGCTGGGCCAGCTCATGGCTGGCACTCGTTCCATAAATCCATAAAAGCACTAACTACTTATAAATATTACATACACATCAGTGAAGAGCCCATTACTCATGGGTGCATAACGAATACTCTCATCTTGACTTTTATATGGAGCACTCTTAAGTTCCAGTTTAATCTCTCTATGTCTTTCTCGACTGTCTAACATTCACATGTTTCTGTCACGTCAAGTCACTTCAGCAGGTCAAGAAATGTTCCTAGAATGGAACAGCTTTTCAAATTTTGTGCATGCCAAAACTCAAGTGCTGTTACAACAGCTTACTGTTTCATTTAAAATACAAATAACTGCAGCAATATCAAGCATAAAAATACCTTATTCACCTTCCCCATTAGTTTGTGGTATTTAAAATATTTTTTTTAATACTGCATCTAAACAATGCTTTCTAAAATGAGGAAATATTTCATGAAAGAAGATGTGAGAATTTAAATTAATACAAAATGTAATGGTCCAATCCACATTCTGTTCTTAGATGTGCTGTTTCACTGACGGCTATCATGAGATTTCTACTGAACACAGAGAAACCTTTGTTAGGTACTCTGTGGACTAAATAAGAATTCTGTGGTCGTGTGCATACGCATCACTCTTTCTTCGTAACAGGTAAAAAGCGAAGACAGGAAGGAAAAAAGCACGACATTTAAAAGTCAAAACTAAATCCACATTGCCCTCACTTTCAGCTCTTAAACCGCCTCTTGATACCTAACCTTTTATTTCACTACCACTAAATCTACAAGACTGAACTTTCTTTTTAAATCTTTTTCTTTCCCCACTTTTTTCCTGATAAATCATTCTACAGTAGTATGAACATAGTTATGGGGAAAGGGAGACCTTACACATTTTGCACTCTAAATAATCCATTAATTATTTTATGCAAATGATAAATAATATATTACAGAAACATAAGAAAGAAAAGTTAAGCTACTGATGGGCCTGATTGGAGCATTCTGGAAGAAGAGCAAAATGTTTAAATTCATTGTATAAAATTCATGTGTTGGTTGAGGCAATCTTAATGATGGGATTCCTTACCCTGGAACTTCTCATCGGCTACACTATAGGAAAAAAGTTATTATTTATATACAGCAATCCAAATTCTGGAGGACCCTACTGTGTCACATTTAGACAGGTAGAAAAGATCCCAAAGGTTCCTTAGAAATCACACGTAGAAAAGCACAGGGCCAGAATGAAACAGGTAAACAACATGGACCATAAAATAAAAAGGAGTTATCCAAGTCCTGATCAACACGTCTCTACAATACTACACAAAAGTAATATGATTGTCATGACAAACAAACAAATTTCCCTTGCTAATTGCAAATAACATGGTCTCAGCTTTGCTGAACATTTCCTTTTGGCATCAGTGGTTTCCATCTTCACAAATCCTGGTCTTGCCATCCAAAACCAGGTGTGGAAGAAGGTTACCTTTGAACTTTCAGTATTAAATACTACTGAATTTCTCTTAATTTTTAAAAGATCTTTTCTGCTTCATGTGTTAGGTCATATGATGTATATTTTCAGGCGTATATATGACGTATATTTTACTGAGGTGTGCTGCTTAAGATTTGATATAATTCCATATTTACAAAGACAAAAGTTTGAGCTATATACACAAGAATAGTTTACTGCCCAAGGTAAAAATGTATGCATTGAAACACATTTCTTTCACAGACTTAAGCAGTAGTAAATATCACCATGTTAAAGGAAAAGTTTGAGCTATATACACAAGAATAGTTTACTGCCCAAGGTAAAAATGTATGCATTGAAACACATTTCTTTCACAGACTTAAGCAGTAGTAAATATCACCATGTTAAAGGAAAAGTAGCAGACACTTTAGGAAATCCTACCATCGCATACAATTGACACATCAGAGACTCTGCCTTCATGGCAGCATGCAAAAGTAAGAACATAACCCCTGGATGTGAAAATTAACTAGGGCAAGTGTAAATCTCCTTGTAAATCTCTTTGAAGTGGTTTCCAGCAGCAGTTTAACACATAGTGATTAGTACACCTACAGGCCAAAGTTCTGGAAGCCAAACACCTTCACTATCACAACAGAAAGTTAAAACTATTCTAATGCAGGTATGAATCACTGACCTTCCAAGAATATTAGGAAACTTAATTTCTTAAGCATTATACTGGTGCCACAAGCTGCCTTTTTTTTTGTACAGCTTGATGTTTTTAAAGATTATTTATCCTCATCATTTATTTAAAAATAGACATACCATGTTCTTCACTATGTGTATTTTTACAATTTACAAACTAAGTAATTTCTCCTGGTTGGCTGCCTTTACAGACCTCTTGCCATGTAAAATCTTTAAGATTCTATCCTCCAACATTGCAATTCAGCCAAGGAATGAAAATAAAGCAGCAAAATTAAGGTGGTCTATTCAATTATCTGTTTATTAAGTACTCTAGGATTTATGTTATGTTATGTCAAAGAAATGGATTAGTGACAGAGCCAGCCTTTAACTAAGCAGCTTGCCTTGATGTAGCATTAATGAGCATCTTAAGATAATTTTTATTGAATATTTAAAATACAGTTCATCAGTGCTCTAGAACCTCAGAATCAATGTAACTATCTATATACATCCTCCCTCTCCTCCACCTCTACTGCATGCCCTATGCTTCCACAAGCTAGATTTCGACCCCGTGGACTCCAATCTCCTAGTCCATATCAGTTCCCCAAACTGAGGCCCCTGCATTGCTGACCATTCTTACCCTTCCCTACAGACCTCTCACATTCCCGGTCCTAGACACTCTAATCCTACCCCCAAAATACTGAAGACTCCTCTCATCTCACTTTTCTCACAAGATAATGGCACATGCTTAATAGTTCAAATTGCATCCCGGGATAAAACAAAGCAGGTGTAGAAACTGCTACACCATGTAAAAGTAATATAACATAGATTAGCTGCTGTGGGTACAGGCTCCTCTGTAGAGCACAATTGCTGCAGTGTCCCTAAAACTCAGTAAAAACAGAGAAGAAGCAGCAGGAAAGTATCCAGTCATGGGACCCTAAGCAACCATTTCCAATGCTTGTGCTTAAGGCTGGCCACATCTGGGATTTAAAACAGGCAAGGTTGGAATCTGAACTACGTGAAAGTTTGGGGGTTTGTAACCTATAGCTGTAACTCTTATGACACTTGTTTAAAAGTTAAATCTTTTCATTGGGGCAGTGATGATGGCTTCAGCAGACTTTGGTTCTGGAAAAAGACAGCAGGTTACCCAAAGGAATTGGTCAAGACAACAAATTAGCGGTGCATTACTCAAATCAAGAAACATAAGGATTAAAGCTATGTTAACACTCCCTGTTCCAGGGATGAGTTATGCTGCATCTATAGAAGTAAGTTCAAGTGCAGAAATTCTAAAGCCAAATATGTCCAAGTTGACATTTTTTAAGCCAATAAAACAATGCAAGTTTCTATTAATCTTTTTAAATCCTCTGGCTCATGATTAGATACATTTGTTGTCATACTGAATACTAATTGATTTAAATATTAGCTACAGGAAACGAGAATTTTAAAACAACATCCTGTTAAAACAGCAAGCAGCAAACTGGACTAATATACCACCCACCTACAAACAAATTAAAGGAATGCTAAGTAAGCCTGCAGCAATATTTACTCACCATACCAGAAAGGTCTACCCACAGGTACAACACACAGTTCTCTCTCCTTCATGCTGGTTTGATTTTTTTCTTTAATTCTCAAAGAGTTTATCACACAAAATACCAAAAGTACGAGACAAGCCAAAGTATAGCCTGTGGTATGCCGGCAGCAACACACCTGACAAACATCAAGAGAAAAAAAATGTTTATACTGATAGCAGTATTCACAGTACTGCATTACAACAGTCTTTTTTCCCCCTTTTTGGTTACTGATATTATCTTCTGCTTATAACAAAAAACAACTTGCTACCGACAAAAAAAAAAAAGGCAGGCAGCTACCTAGTCATGCAACAGACACTGTGAAAGACAGGAAACAATGTTATTAAGTTAATAGAATCATTAGGGTTGGAAAAGACCTTTAAGATCATTGAGTCCAACCAGTTTGTTTGGACACATTTCAATGCTGTACTAATTTCACAGTTACTCTATTCTTTATTCACCTATATATGTTCTTTAGGTTCTCTTCTGAAAGAGAAAGGTTTTATTTGCTTGCTTATTTAAAAATACATTTTATCTTCCTTTTTATTATTATTACTGTTGCATTTGATTTCTCTTTATTGACCTTCAAACAAATCAGCTGAGAGAGAAAAAAGAAAGTATTAGTCATATAAACTGATCTATCAGCTTTTATCTATCGGCCTCATGTTGACAAATCAAGCGATTTTACCATTCTTTGCAGTACTTGCTCCAATTCTGCTGTTCCGGGAAAGTCTTTTATCTTCATAATGAATTTTCTAGCCAGCATGACTTATGGAGAAAGAGTGCAGGGGGGATGGAGGTCACTTGCGATCCTACAGATCTAAGAGAGATCTTTTTTCTTTTTAACCCACATGCATGGATTTTGTGCTGTCTGATACATCATTATTAATACTGCTGCTCAAACTTATGTCTGGTAACTAATGCATCCATTAATTTAAGTACAGCTCAGTTAGGAATCTACAGTGGAAATATCCAATTAAGAGAATATTTTTGTCCTATAAGATGGCCTCAAGGAACACAAGTTAAACAGGCACAAATCCATTATTTTATCAATTAATCTAACCAGACTAATATGGAGAATAAATTATGAACTATTTTGCTAAAGCCTCCAGAGGTATCGGAAATTTTACCATATGATAATATGGTGAATTCATGTCTGACCTTGCTCAAAGCCCATCTTGGTCAAGAAAAATGCTCAGCACCTACTGAAGAGATTGACTGAGATGCTAACTCAGAATAACCCTGAGCCTGACCTTCTCTCAGAGCTGCATCAGTTTTATGGGGACAAAAACAATAAACAAACTATTACATTTATAAATATCCAGAAGATATTCCACTGCTCCTACATTGCTCTAGAAAAGGTCTCTCCTCTCTTCCTGCAACATGCTCCAAGTTTACCGTTAGCACTTACATTCCTCATCATGGCTTTGGCTTCCAAACCCTTTTAATTCCACCAGATGCTAGAAGCAAACTATTCCCAGCACAATCCTCTTGCTTCCAATTTCACAAAGCAGCCTGAGAAGCCCGATCTACTCATCCCATGTACTCCTTTCATAAACATTTAATATAATTATATATGTATATAAAAATACAAATACTTATTTTTAAGCATATTCTCAGTAATTTTCATATTTCTCATTTTCTTACTTTTTAACATATCCAACTATCCTTATTTTCTTCTTAAGCTCAGAAAATTTTCAGTAAAATTGTAAGAGCTCAACAAATCTATCAGAATGAGAAACACAGGAGCAGTTTGAACTACAATTAAATGACAAAGGGGAGAAAAAACTAATCTAAGCGTTTTCTACATTAGGACTTTGTGCTCTTCTTCACAAGCTGAAAACAGGACTACAAAGGAAACAGAACTACACAGTGTCACACTGGAGACTCGTACGGTCCAATACCCCTTTGACAACTTGCTTCTCTGCAGTGATGGAGTGTTCAATACACAAATTTTACAGAGATGAACTTAAGACAAAAAGAAAAAAAAAGTTTTCTAGCACTTCCCTAGGGAAACATACGCAGAAATCAATCATGGTCTTTATTGACTACAATTTTGAAGTATCATTTATATCTTCTTTAAGGCATCACAGGAGTGTTTCCCCATTCTTCAGAGTATTAAAACTACTCTTTCTGGGAACATACACTGGTGTTTTGTTAAATGAAGACGCAAGGTTTGTAAATGGCTGAAGTTTGATCCAAAGGGAGCAAGAACAATGACTTTTCTCAGGGGTTCTTTTTGTTTTTGTTCATGACATCTGTAAACATACTTTGCTTTTTTTTCTTTTCTGTGGGTTTGTGGTGTATTTTTTTCACCATGTGTGCAAGGAATCAGTTATATGAGACTGAAAGTTAGCTAAATTGCCACAACTGATATTGAAGAGCCTGAGCAAAATTTTTAGCTGGTTGCCCCTTAGGGAAAAAGGACAGCAGCAGCTACAAGGCAAGAAAGGCAATGCAACAAAAACCCAACTAATGAAGCAACCCTCCAAAACATATAGAGTGTTTGCTTAAAAAGATGATAGTTCATGACTTTCAATGTTCCTCATGCTTTTTCTCCTGCTTTGAGTTGTGTGCAGAAGGGTGATGCATAGTAATCGGAGCACATCAGTAAAGGAGGCCCTGAACTTTAACCTTGTCAGCACCACAGTGATGGGACCTCATGATAATTTCATTCACAATTTCTTCAGGAAGTACAAACTCTGTTATGTAATTATTGCTCTGCACTTTTGTCTGTGCCTTAGCATGTACTAGGTGTGGGATGCAACAGCACTTTCCAGAAACAGAGTCCTCATAGCCATGTTTCAGCTCTGTACTGAGTTCCAGGCACTTGACATCCCTCTCTAGCACAGGGGTTGGAAAATTTACCCACACAGGCTATGAAGGAGCTGCGACAGACACCAGTCACTGGTTGAACAGAACTACAGGTCCTGACTATTTCTCTTCTCTTTCTCTCTGGGTAATTTCAGGACTGTTACACACTTTGGTTTAGTTCTTCTTGTTACTTTGTTACTGTGATTAATTCACTGATGTTAAAAAGGAGAGTGTTCTACTTGTAGCTTCTAGCATTGATTAAAGTCAGTGACATTAAATAAACAGAGATATCATGCTTTTGCCCCAATCCCCTTCCCTGAAAATGTAAAATGCTAAACTGTATAGCCTCCTGACTGGCTAATAACCAAATAACTCTTCTTCTTTTCAACTTTCATTTGAGTCTGGTGACTACGTGCATACACAGGCATGAGAGGTCTTAATGCTTCAAACAGCAAAGACATCAATGTGCTTACATTTCCCTGGTGAATTTAAACCTCTGTGTGTTTACATGTAATTCACTAGGAAGTTTCAAGATGACAGAGCCACTGAGTAAGGATGAGGCTTGCTTCTGCAAAGACTCTCATACCTGAGCCAGCAGTGGGCTTATCAGAGTCTGGATACAGGTGCTGGAGAGATGGCGAGTTGGGACTTAAGAGGTCTGCATCTATGGAGGAGCACACAGACTGAGAGACAAATGTGTAAGTGCATACATCTCTTTGTTAGTAAACATCATGCTGGACCAACTTGATGGAGAGAAGGATGAGATTGACATAACATTACAGGGAATCAGTCATCGATATTAGACTGGAAGGCTGCAGTGCTGACATTCAAGCAATCCATGAATGTGGATGTGCTTGTGATTTGGAGAGGGAGGATTCATTTTCACTAGTGAAATTCACTAGTGAACTCTCAAAATGCACCCAGCTGGGATTTGGGTGCCAGGAGGTATTTCCAGGAGCAGCACTTGCTGGATGTGGCAGCATAGCTGGAGCTCCACACATGCCTGAAAGAGACAGAGTTGGAATAACTGAGAAAGGATGAAGCAGCTTGAGTGACTACTGTGCAGCAACAGATAGATATGGGCTTGTCAGGAAAGTTAAGCAGGGAAGAAGCGAGGTCACTCTTAATGCAGAGAAGTAGGTTGAAAGTATGGAGTAGACAGGCTGGTTAATGGCATGCAGTGACTCAGGACCAAAGAAGAGCCCAGTGAGGATGATTGTGGTATGAATTTGACAGAGTGCAAGGTAAGGATATGGATGAGGACTGAGTCTTGTTTAAAGCAAGATCCTGGTTCTTATGAGAGACTTTAAACCTCACAAGAATTGCTAGAAGTGGAACACAGAGGGATGTGAGTAAACCTTGAGAGTTCTAAAGGGAACAGGGGACATTTTCTTATGACAAAAGCTAGATAAGTCAACCAGGTATGGCACTTTTCTGAATACAGCTAACAAAGAAGGAGGACCCAGTCAAGGGGAAAAGAATCAATAGCAGCCTTACAAAGTATTTAAAACATTAAAAAAACACCTCACTGGCATGTGTGTATCACACGACCCACTTGCCCTCCAAATCTGAGCAGATAGTAACTGCATAGAGATGGTCTCTCTCTGCTTGGAACTAAAGACTTAAAACAGAAAACTATCAGTGTTACTATCAAGTTGCTTCTAACACAAGTAACAGTGTGTTGCATATAGCACCATTTTAGTCAATGGCATTGTTGCATAATAAACCAGAATTTCACCATCAGAAGTTTGTAGCTGAGCTGTCAAACCAAGCAAAAATTAGAACTTGAGAGTACTATTCCTCATTCTCCTGATAAGTGTCTTGTTCACGAGTAGACAGTAGCTTTATTTCTTAAAAGCAATGATCTCCTTTTTCCTACAAGATTCAGAAAAGCAGATCTTGCACAAAACCTTTGTATCATTTTTCCAATACATATGACCTTTCAGTTACTACATTTTTGTTACTGAGAAATAACACACACAGCATTTGCTTACATGCAGTTCCACATGTATAGAGGCACAGACATGCCTAATACTTTTTCAGCATTAAAATTAAATAACCTAAAGATTAACTCTAAAACATTAAGCACAGTTTGAGTCATAAACAAATGTTAGGCACTACAAACCTAAGCTTTCAAACCTTCTGCATTTTGCCTCTTGTAAAGCAGAAGATAATATGAAATTTTATCTAGGCTTATTATGGGTTTTAGAACAGCTTCAAGAAGACATCTGGACTTTTAGCAAAATGACAATGAGTATTTCTTTATGGTTTCAGCTCACTCTTCAACATTCTTTTATTCTCTTGTCTTTATGGTAAGTACTTTTTTAAGCAGCATCTTTTTAACACTGACATCATTCCAAACCCTAAGGGAACTTTATTTTAAACTTTAAGGCTGCTAAACATCTACATACAAACTACATTTTATTGACCTACTTCTGTTTCAGCTCATTAAACACAAGAGCTTTGTGCGGTCAGGAAAAAGTAACAAAATAAAACATGCAAAAGAACCCCACTGACTAAAAACCAGAGTGAGTGCTCAAAATTCAGACTGGCTTTGCCGTTCTTTATAGAGCTACAGAACAAGCAAAAGCTTACAGATAAATTTCAGGAGAGTATATGTAAACCAGCGAGTGAAACAGGTCATCCGATTTCAGTACAATGTTAAAAAACCCATTCACTTATTTTCTGTGTTTTCACATCTAAAAACCTTCCTATCTTCTACAAGAACTGATTTGTCAATAAACAATTATTTTGAAATACAGTGAGAAAAATATTTTCTGCTGCAATAAGGGATATTGGCTCTTTTTAGTATTAAACTCTGAAGGGTCTACCCTGCAATCTATTTTTAGACAAGATCATCGAACAGCAAGAAATCAAATAATTTATTCTGTAATAAATATAATACTAACATGAACAGCTATAGTACAGGAAAGGTTTTACAATTGAGAACAATCTAGGTGGGTGTAGGAAAGGCAGTTCAGCAAGAATAAAATGGAATTATTCTGAGGTATAGGTTTACATATTTCCAGAAGATCTGGAACTGATTTCAAACTTTGATTCATGAAGTCAGCCATACAAATCTGTATTTTCAGTACATTGAGATAAACAAGAGCTGACAGCACCACAACATTAATTCTCAGGAAGAGAAAATACTAGATGTGCAGTAAACTTCTGCCTGTTTATTTAGACAAATATTTCCATGAGATCAAATCCAAAGTCTGAAAAATCCCAAAACAAAGCTAGGATTGTCCTCTAAAAGCCAGCACTGAAATGCGTAGGGCCTTGAAGCAGCTATCCAAACCAGTGTTTTCTTGTAAAATGGATTGGCAACCTGTATCAGATATGAGCCCTTTCTCATGCTCACCCTTTAATACCTGTTAACTCAGAGCAGCCTTCCAATATTAAACAGGACTGGCAAGAAAGTTGGACAGGGACTTTTTACAATGACATGTAGTCATGTAGACAGGTCAAGGGGTAATGGCTTTAAACTTAAAGAGGGGAGATTTAGATTAGATGCAGGGAAGAAACAGGTTACTCTGAGAGGCTACAGATCCTCCATCCTTGGATGGAGCTTTGAGCAACCAGGTCTAGGGGAAACTGTCCCAGCACATAACAAGGGGGTTGGAACTAGATGATCTTTAAAGTCTCTGCTAACACAAACCATCCTAAGATTCTATGATTTTTGTTACAAGTGGCACTCCATACTTATCATTAATTGCCATCATTATAAATGATTGCTGTAAATTACTTCAGAATTACTAAACAAAAAACATCAGGGATCAGCCTCAAACACCTGGCCCTGAATGTCCACACTGTTGAACTACCACCTCACATCCTTCTCTAGCTCTGTTCAGATGGCTCCAGGATTTCTCTCAATTCAGTGCCCATTTGCACTTAGAGAGATGGTGCATTCTACATATTACTTTCAGAGGATACTCTAGGCAACACTTTGGTACAGGTTTAGCTTCTTCCTAACATCATCTAAGATCATTCTCCTACTAGCCAGTACCCTACCAAGGTACAGGCATCTGTCCATATACCCATGTGCTACAGCTCATGGTAAAAAACATGCACTCATTTTATACTAGACCCCCTGCTTGTGAAAAGCCTTCCTATTTTTAAGACTGCTTGAACTGCAGTGGAAGGGAACTCTAAAAATCCACAGCGCTTTCACATTGTAAGAGCATCGTATTGGATCTAGAGGAGACCCATATCTAGTGAAGACAGTCAGATCCTTCTACAGGATATCAGCCTCATGCAATGTAGATATGAGTCAATCTATTCCACTCAGCACAAGAACCAGGAGTTAGTCCCCTGTCCTCTCTTCAGCAGTGTGGACATCACCTCTCAGGCGTCCCAGCCAAATCAAGTCCTAAGCCTACCATGCATTGCTGACCTCGTAGAGAAACTGAAATATAGAAGATAGAGAACTGAATTGTTTCACAGTGACCATTTTGTGGATCCAGAGGGGAAATACTACTTGCATTCAGAAACCAAGAGTGTATGTTCATATACAACAAAAATTATGTTGCAGGCAACATTTTTTACAAAAGCAGATGTAATATAATGAACATTGATGGATATGATCAAGCAACTTATTTTCCAGCTCTGCCTAAATCCGTTTCCGGAGACCTGAGTATCAGACAAACAGCACAACTAGAAGAGTCTCCACCACCTGCACACACCAAAAAGAAGAAAAAAACTGACTTCAGATTGAACCAAAATTACCTGAATGTAAATCATATTAAATGAAAATTCAAAGTAATCTGATGTGGATTTTAAACTGATTTCTACTGTTACTTTAAGATGAATTAGCAAGAATATTTTTACTTGAATTAACAAAAAAAAGTATTACAGACCAACTTTTTCTGATATTATCTCATCCTTCAAGCACAGTTTGTCTCATTTATTCAATTTCATCTGCATAATGATTCACTATGAGAAAGCCTTTACAGAAAAAAAATTATACTAATCACAGTCTTTGTTCTCACAACTGTATCTGTGACGGTATGGGATGGGGTGGAGGAGTGTGCAGGGAACAACAGAAAAAAAACCTAAAAAACACTAATCAGAAAAACCTGCTGAAAACTTGGAGTACTTTTCTCTGCTTCACTGGGAACTGTTTGATTCTACACTTCCAGTAAGCATAACATTTTTCAATAAGCCATGGAACTGGTGCAAAGAGAAGCCCAACAGTTTGTTCACCAACATACCTATTGGATGGAAGCCCTTTGTCAAGAAGGCAAGAGTGTCTGGTTTACTGTCCATCCTATTCTGATGTTCTACAGACTGTGAGAGAAGGAAATTAAGGAAGAAATTTTATTTGCAATCAAGGAGAGTTGAGAGCTCCCATTTAATCTGTCAGAAAAATGAGCAACTGAAATCAGCTACAAGCTCCAGCTGTAATAACATACATGGGGTAAAAGAGTGGAACTCTTCAAGAAAATTGTTTAGGTTGCAACAACAGAAATTGAGCATAGGAAATAAAAAAGCCTTAAAAGTTTGAGCTTTTTAATTTTATTTTTCTGTATTGATATGACTTTGATTATTTAAAAACACAAATTGTTGTCTGCAGAATTTTTTTTTACATCTTTTTAATATTTAATTCATGCTTTGCATGTTGTTTGATTTCTATGTAGTTAAAAAGGTCATTTAGGATTTTTAATTATTGAGGGGTTTCCTGTACAGTTCCAACAACACTGTGCTTGAACCAGACAGGGAAAAAGTATTTTTGCAACCAACATTTAAAATCTGTATGAAAGTGATAAATGTTTCAGTACAGCATGTGACCGGGCTGAACATAAGTCTGGTCTATAGTTCACAAATCACTGTTGCAAAAGATTGAGCACAGTTAGTCAAGTTTCTTCGTTGCTAGGGAGTAGTGATAAAAATCTTAGTTTTGTTAAAGAATTAATTTATCTTTAGTATTAGTTGCCAAATTCAACACTGCGATAAATTGTGTTATGTGAATGATAACACAAACTCTCAAATTTGTGGTTCCTATGTCCCTCAGAACCACCTCCATGTGTGTATCTGTCTTTTTTTTCATAAGATGAAAGGTATTTTTGCTCCTTTAAAGATACATGAACACACAAAACTGATGCAAAACTAATTATATAAAATAACACATAGCTTTCTGAGCTAACATATAGACACATGGCAGTCCCCAAATGAAACAGATTACAATTACCAATAAGAAGAATTAAAAATACAGTTGTTAATGTTACATTTTTTTCTTTTAATACATCTGATGAAAAGAAGTTCAATATAAGCCAACTTCTTCCTTCTAATATCACTGACTGCAGAGGCAGCTTTCCACTGTATACAAATCCACAGAGCAACTAACATTCCATCTAGTGATCCTTACCCATGTAAGAGGTGTGGTGCAGCTTAAGACACCTAGATGAAGGTGTCCATATACAAGCTAAGTCTAAGGTACAACCTAAAATAAAGGTAGGCAATACAATAGAGACAAAGCAGCGACGTAGCTCATTCCGAAGTCAACACCTAACTAATATTTGATAGCTGACTGGCTCCTAGATGCCACTGGCTGCCACTGACCATGCAGCGTGGTTGCCCACAGACAGCATGAGATGCCAAAGTTCTCCCACCTGACACCACTCCAGAAAGACACAAGTCTCTCAGAGGTATCAGCATCTGCCACTTCCGTGAAGATGTTACAGAGACTCCAGGGCAACTTGAACAGTGCCTAATGCCTACATTTAAGTAAACAAATTCAACCTTATAAAGGCAGCTTTAACACCTATTTTCCCAAGTGGACACCTACAGAAAGTGTTTACGTGTGCATTACACAAACACAGTTCTAAGTGCCATCTGAAAAAGTTTAAAGTATTTTTCACTTCTTGCCTCAAAAGGCTTAACACAGAATATGAGTAGCAAAAGTGACATTTCTTTCCTCTTCACATTATGTTTCTAACCTACAAATACTGTTAATCACAGCTAAACCTTCTAAAAGACTCATTTAATCCTGATTTTCTTGTCATTTCCAATTCTGGATAGATTCTAATGTTCACAATTATTTGTTTTATGTACCTCTGAAATCAAAGCTACTCAGAGAGAGAACTGTGATGCTTGTACTCAGCTCCTTGAGGGCTAGTGTCTTTCAGGCTGCCCACAGCTATGCAATTCCTTCCAAGAGTGAAAGGCAGCTGACCATACAGCTATACCACACCTTCAGCTGACCACTGCTTGCCAGGACAGCAGAAGAGAAAAGAAAGAAACAATTTTCATAACTCTTATAATTTAAAACTGGCTTTTGTTTCAGGAACAGGTATACAGAGAAGTAAAAAAAAAATTGAGAGTGTTGTTATAAAAATATTATAGTGGAAGGGAGGAAATCAAAGAGCAGGGCAGAAGAAAGATATATAAGGTAGCATAGTTTTATCCTCTTGAGACAGCATGTTTCCTTCCCTATCCCCTGTATACATGTGAATGTATGCTATCAAAATAAATGACAATGCCAGAAAAAGTGTAATAGTTACACTAAACTACGGAATAAGAACAACAGTCTGGTAGCATATAATTCATACTGATGTTATTAATAAAAACAACCAGTACAAAAATTTTAAATCATTAAGAGGGCTTTGACTCAGATTTCATTTTCCTGCTATCTTCATTTGCACACCATCTACCTAGTCAGGTCTTCCAGTGTTTGTTTCCTTTATAGTGAAGATAATACAAAAGTCTTTAGCTAAGGACAACATAAGAAGACAATAAATGTTGTCAAATCTACTGGTAACCTAAATACACCACTTTGATTTGTAAACTGCACACTGCAATATTAAGTGTTAAGTCTAAGAATAGCTGTTAGGTTTAAAATTAATCATTAAGAAGCTGTATTTTGAAAGGATTCCTTTAGGAATAAACATAGTATGCCTTATATCAACTTGAAGAGTTAATAAAAACTACACAGATTATCTTTTAAAAAGGAAGAGATACTTCAAAGTGGGGGCAAATGTTAATTCATCTTTTGTTGGACTGGCAAGCCATTTTCTGTCAGGAAAGCATTAACTCACACTGACTAATTAATTTGTGATCTAAACACGAACACATTTTACAGGTATGTGTGTAAAAGAGGTATTTCCCAACCCTATATCGCTGTCCATGAAAATACCTGCATTTTTCTTTTCTGATTCACACCACTGAAATGAATTGAGGTTCTCACGAGGCTGGAAACAAACTCCAAATCTAAAAAGGTACATCTTATTACAGACACGCTTTGCAATGTCATTCGGTATCCACTTAAAAAAAAGTTGAACTGTTGATGTAAAAGCCAGGATTTAGTCCAATTGCCACCAAGACACTACTTTCCCGGGGATTTTATTCAATTAAAGAGACAGGCAGGCAGCCAGTAGAGAAAACGTGCAGACCCACCACTCGCAGTGGCGTAAGTCACTCTCGTTTCACACCAGAGTAACTCCAGCAGTTGAAGACGCAGTTCATTGGCTCTGCCCTTCTCTCACAGTTTGCTCTGGTACCGATGTACCGGCGCCCGCCCGCGGCCGGCCGGCAGCAGGGTTACCCACCCGCCGCAGCCGGATAGCTCTTCCCCGCACCGCACACGGGGAAGCTGGCACACGGGGATTTTAGGCAGATGCCGAGGCGCCCCAGCTTTCACAGAGCCCACACCCCGAGAAGCGAATTTTGTCTCTTGAGCCGGGCGACCCTCCCGCCACGCGAACGACTCCATCAGCTCCCGAAACTGCCGCCAAGCCATGCGCTCCCGGCGAGCGCAGAGCGTAGGACAGCGGCGCCGGGAAGCGCCGGCACCCCCCGGCTCACCACCGGCACAGGCACCGAATTCAAACGCGCCGTCCCCACACCCTGGCGGGGCTGCCGCGGGCGAGCCAAGCGCTGGCCAGGAGCAGCCTCCGGCCCCTTCTCGCTCCTTTGCGCCCTCTGTCCCTCGTGAAGCTTCCCCCTTACCCGCCCGCGGGGACTCCGGGATGTCTCCGAGGGGGCTGAGCTGCCGCAGCTGGAAAACTTTCCTGACGCCCTGGCAGCCGGTCGGCGGCCCCGCGCCCCCCGGGGCGGCAGCCAGGAGCAGGGCGCCGAGGCTGAGGACGCCGAGGCTCTTGCTCGCCATGGCTCGCCGGCCTCCGCCAGCTGCTGCAGGGAGCGCGACCGAGTCGCCCCCGAGTCTCGGCCGCCGCGGGGGTGGAAGGGGCTGCCAGCGCCGTCCGCCGCCGGACCCTCCCCCGGCCCGTTCCCCCG
>WBNH01005898.1:0-20558 GCA_013401255.1 Urocolius indicus
TGTCTGCTGCCTGTTGCTGATGAGGTTGTTGACAATATTTCCTCTTTTAGACCCTGCTCATGTGTGTCAACAGGTGTTAATGCCTCTTTTTTTTTTTTTTTTTTTTTNCTTTTTTTTTTTTTTTTTTTTTTTTGTTAGTAGGGATGCTGTAGTGTGAGGGGTGAATGAAGCCCTGCACTTTCAGGTTGCTAGGGTCTAAGGTGTTGTTTAAATCTGTAGTGTCTGCTACAGATAACTTATTGATGTTTGCATAAATGCTGTTAAAGCAGAAAAGAAAATTTTGTTTTTTCATGGTGGATAGTGAACTTGTAAATTTTTAAGCTGGACACCGTGGAGAGAGACAGAATCAGAAAGTTCAGAAAGGATTAATTGCAAATACTAAAAGGAATAAAAAGGAACACTCCTCTAACGTCCCTTATTCAAGATTAAAAATAGTGGAGGCTACATAGCATAGATAGGGTTGAAGATTAGGTTGAGGAACCACTCACATATTTTACTGTGAGAAAGTTGTTGCCACACAGCAACACAAATGAGCTATTTTAGCTTGGTTTTTGATTCAGATAAAATGTGCTGAAAGTCACAAACTCAGTAAAAAATTGTTCTCTTAAAATACAGAGCTCGTACTAAGGGAATCTTACTAATACTTGCTTAATTAATATTATTTTTGATAATAATTCTAATTTTCTTCCATGTTTTTTATACAAAGGTCATAAATATTGCTTTATTAGTGAGTCATGCTCTAAAAATATTTTATAAGAGATCAGTATTACTGCAGGACAAACAAGAGTCAAAAGTTCTTTGCTAATTGCCTTCCCCTGCCCAGCACACATATGCACATCTAATATCAGTCAAAATCTCTGCCTTGATGCATATGTTTCCTGATATTAAAAAAAAAAAATGTATGCTTATCTGTGAGAGGGTAACATCGTCTTGTGTGTATACATTTAGTCTAGGTTTTTTACTTTTTTTTTGTATTTTTTTTCATTCAAAGAAGATGTCTTTTTTTCTGAAAATAAACAAGGGAACAAAAAAAAACCCCACCACAACTGTCTCTTAATTAAGTGTCTGTTATTCATTAGCATACTGTTACCCATTGCTGAAGAGATCTTCAACCATACATTTAGAAATAATTTGATCTTGCAAGAGAAAATTTAATAAAATTAGGCAGTAAAAATCTAAGAGTAAATAACCTTTGGAATATGGTTTCCCCTCTTTGGCCACAAGCCAAGTAAATGTAATCAGACTCATCCCTGAAAAGACCAGAACCTTGTAGACATTGTCGTCTTACATGTTGCAGTGTTTCTGAAGTTCCATAGTTACTCATCTTTTAGAGCTTTTGGTTGCAATCACAACACTGTCAATGATATATCAAAGATGTAGAAGAAGACTACAGACAATAAATTTGATCATGCACTGGTGTCCTGGTTTAGGCCCATCAGGGAACAAAAGACCACGATTAGCCTCAAGTACCCAAGACTTAAGGATTGCTAAAGGGCAGGGAGGGCTTAATTGCCGCTTAAGGTGCAGGATAAAAAAGACCAGGCTACTCGGCTTGGGGAAGAAAAACAGAAAACAATTTAATACCAACTAAAACATAAACCCCCCCAAAAAAAAACAGAACCAAAACAAACCAACACAGAATGGTACAGAGATGAAGAGTCCGACCAGCCCTTTAAGACCACCTGCTCCCCACCCCTCTCCTCTTCCCGGGCTCAGAGCCCTGATCCCGGTGTTTTATACCTCCGTCCCCCCTGAACGGCCCAGGGGGGCAGGGAGTGGGGGTTTCAGTCAGTCCGTTCCTGGTGGCTTCTGCCGTTTGTCTCACCTCAGGGCAAGTGGGTTCCGCACCAGTCCTCCTTGCAAGTCCGTGAGGTACCACACACACATGGCAGCCCTGCACGGGCTGCACCGACGCACATTTGTCCCAAAGCCCTGCACGGGCTGCACCGATGCTCATTTGTCCCAAAAGTTGCTGCTCCTCTCTGCCTCTCGTGTGGGGCTGCTCTGCGGTGCACAGGCTCTCCAGCATGTCCTGTGCCATGACCGCCTCCCCCACACAGTCTCTGGCCCGTCCGGGCACACTCACATGAAGTTGCTGCTGCTGATCCATAGGTTGCAGGGGTACCGGCTGCACTCTCACCACGGCTTGCAGAGGGGTCTCTGGTCTGATGCTCCATCCTTCCTCCTTCTCCGACTGTGGGGTCTGCATGGTCGTCTCCATCTTGTACCACTCTTACACCTCCTGCCTGGCACCTCAAATTCCCGTCCCTAAATAGTGGTCGCAGAGGCGCCAGATTGGCCCAGCCAGGCCGGGGGGTGGGTCTGAACCCAGGAGTCGGGGGAGAGTCTAAAAAACTTTTACCAGGTCTTCACTGCAACCCCCTCTTCCTGTTAGTAAGCAAAAGCAACTCCTTGCTAAACCATGACAACTGGTGAGTAGTATTGGAGCATATAACTGGAAAGGAAAAGGCATTGGATACCCTTTGGCATTAACTGAGTCATTGATTGCTGAGAGATGAAGAGCAAGGAACTATGGGGGTACTTCTAAGGCACTGGGACCTCCAAGGCTAACTTTAATACTGTGACAGTTTATTTTCATTCTATGGTCGTGTTTTTGCTTAACTACACATGAGATTATTTTTCCCTAAGAAATTATAGTTTACTGACATAAAAAAAATACTTTGTTAATGGAATATTTTCTGCAACAAATTCTTTCTACATAGCTTCATCTTGGTTCTATGAAACCAAGGAGGTGTTTAAATGTTCAATAGATGATAGTGAAATAAATTTTCAAAAAACAGATCTGTCAAACATTTTTGAAAATAAAAACGATGTATTCTTCTCATCCAAGTAAGCATGAGTTGGTATTACTTCTGGGAATCCATCCAACTCTTTCTATCTTTCCAATAGCCTCCATGCTCTACACAGCAGCTTGCTTCCTTGCTTGCTTATTATCTTTAGCTTGCCCTTTGATAGGCATAAAGGATAAATGCTTTCAACTTACCTTTGTATATATATATATTTGTATTAGTCTTAGTAAAAAAGAGCTGAAAACAAGTTACATCTATTAGCATTCCCAAAAATATCACAAGAATTTTGTCTTCCTGTTCAAAGGTATAAGAAAGACTTAAACAAGCATATGTTATAAAGGCATATGTGTAAGACTATTAGAAGCGCTTGCATCCACTCTGTCAAAATACTATAACACATTCTATTGTAAAAGCTTCCACTTTGGATAAATTCCCTGGAAATGTGCATCATATAAAGTGTTCCATTTAAAGAAAATGAGCATTAACCTGAGCTTGATCTCACAAATAAACAGCAGAGATACTGTGATCTTGATACATCTTGAACAGAAAGTTCTTTTTTGTTGTTAAATCAAATATCATCTAGAGCAAATTTCCCTGAGCTGAGAAAGTGCATTGGAAACATTTGTAATGTTCATTTATTTTAACTTAAAAAAATCAAACGTAACTTTTCCAGGCTTTATTTAACAGCTCCATGTACTGTTTTTTTTAAACAACATCATTTATGCTTCAGTAGTTAAAGAATAAAAAATAATATTTACTTGAATCACCCTTGAAATTCGACCTTACTATCTCAAGGTGGAATCAGATTTCCCTTCAATATTTGTCTTTAATTATGCAAAATCTACAATTGCTTTTGAGTATCCTTAGCTATGACATTTTTCTTGTACTTATCCTAAGCTTCCTTTTCTTCTGCTTGAGCCCATAGGTCCTCAAGATTTGTATGCTGCATAGAGAACATCAGAGATCTTTCTTGATTGAAAGAACATTTTACAAAGTCAACAAATCATCTTATCTCCCACTATTTTCCTCTTCTATACCTTAAAAAATAAGCCCTGAATTCTTTCAGTCTTTCTTGGTAGCTCATCTTTTCCAGTATTCTAGTTATATGTTGTTATCTTCTTCATTTTCCTAGTTCTTTATTCAAATATTAATTTTCCACCCACTTGTAATATTTTTGCACTGTGCCTTGAGGTGCTTGTTATGCCTTATGGTGTTTGTTTTGTGCCTTGATCTGTTGTATGCTTGTAGTTATACAGCAACGTTATACTTTTATCTAATATTTTCAGATAGTTTGTTATGAAAAGAACACCAATTAGTCATACTTTAACCTGATTTATCATAGTAAGAAAGTAATCCCATCTGAAACAGCCATTGAAACTTTTAGCTGATGCTTATTGTTCCCATTGCTATTTGTTTTTTTAGCACTAATGTCTGATGGGAATTCATGATGTACTAAAGGCCATCTAGGGATGGAAGGAGCTGACATGGACATAGTGTTTACACCTTCTCTGCTCCTTGTATTTTCTAGACAAATTCAAAGTAGTAAACTACCTCTTCAGATACAAAGGTAATCAGTCATTTAGTATAAAGCTATTACTTTTGGATAAATAAACAAAAACTAATAAAAATATATATAAAAAAAAACCCAAAGTCCTCTGAATATAAAGCTGCCACTGTGCCCTTCTGACATAACTGTTCTGAGGAAAATCCAAGTATTCAATTCTTCTTTAAGCCTCCTATTAGGTAGTTTCAAATTCACCAGTGTTGCATGTGTTCTCAGTTCTTTATGTGGGACTTTTAGTTTTGACCTAACTCATAACTTTTGATTACTATTTTTCCAGAAACCAGACCTGTGTATATTTGAAGTTATAAAGGGTTTTTAATATCTGAAGGTAAAACCTCAGTTGATATGTTAAAAATAAAACCAGCCAGAGAACAATATATTCTTGGAGTATTCCAGAATAGCACTGTAAAAGCTTATATGAGATTAGAAGAAACAGCTGATAAGCCTATGAGTTACCAATATTATGTTGTGTAAACCAGTTTGTGAATCCATGTGTCTTTGAACAAAAAATACTAATGAAAACCAAGCACAAGTATCTGTCAAAGCTTTGGAAAATGGAAGGAATGAGGCACTCTGTCAACCCATGGGCATCAATAAGAGTACAGACATATTTATTTTACATGTATTTTATGTATCAAGTGTATTAGTTTCAGTAGTAAATAAAAAACATTTACCATAGCAATTGTTGCATCATAGGTAGTACTTCCTTAAAGACGCATACTTTTTGATTCATTTCCATGAAACAAAAAAAAGAGAACCTTGACTGCAATTGTTAGATCTTAAAAGCTGAATGAATGATTGAATTTGTCTTCTACTCACCTAGAAATCTCCTTGACTATTTGCTGCTGCGTGCTATTTTTTCCAAGTAACCTTGAAAAACGGTACCTAGTTTCAAAAGTAATAGAATTCCAGCAAATACAGTTGCAAGAAAAACTGTTCTTCAGTATGCATATAGCAACTTAATAGAAACATTTTTTACATTCAGTATCGCTTGCTGAAATGAAACTGAATAAAAATGCAAGTACAGCTTTAAATGTTTATATTAAACTACTATTATTCTTACACATACACACACACACACACAAACACAAAAAAACTCTGGTGGAAATATAATCTTGGTTTAATTGCCATAATGTCAAGATTCATATGATTAGTTTTACAAGGGTGAAGTAAATAGGCATGGCCTGTTATTTACCAATAAATCTGGCTAGCATTAGTTATGATTCTAACTGATAACCAAGCGGAGATACTGCTATGTTATCTGTATAATATGTTACTAGTATTTTGCTATTTTGAATACGCTGCAAGTATGAGATATTGACAAACAAGTTGTAAAAACAATACTTCCTGATATAGGGAGTAAAAAAAGCTCACATAATATTTTAATAATATTACAAATCTGAGGGCTGCACTGCACCAATTAAATCCAAAATAAACAAGAGTAGCAAGGCTTTCTAAACTTGAAGAATGAAAAGGAGAGGCAAAGGTGTTTGCTCTTGCAAAATTTGACATTTTTCTTCTCTACTTGGAATCTGCTAAGCTTCTGCTTTTTATTTCTTTGTCTGTTACTGAAGAAGGTACCTCAGGTGACTGTAGTTTTAGATACTAATGTCTTACTTCTTCTGGTCTGCCAGAACCAATAAAAAATACCTCATCGTATTTTGCTTTCACTAGAAAACAGATTTGACAATATGTGCTTCCCACCCACAGAACTTTTCCATCTCCACAAAAACAGTGGTAAAAAAGAGGAGGTTTTTAGGATTATTTGCATAAAAGAGAATGGGAGGGATATGAACAAAACTATCTAAAAATATTGCAAGAAAAAAAAGAAGTACTGGAACAGATAAGTGAAGAGTTATGTCCAAAGACATATTTGAGCAGCTTAGAAAAAACGATGTCTTCTACTTTTCCTCAGAGGCAGATGATATGAGCAGTATTCTGGAAAGTCTTTCACATAATTTTTTCCATCTAAAAGACATTTAGTTTCAAGTTAGATCAATCGAATCCTTTTGGAAGTGAGATTATATTTCATAGTAATTAAAAAAAACCACTGTAGTAGATATTCTTAAAAACAATTAAAGTCTTAAAAATACATAAAGCTAATTTTCCTTCACAAGCAAGATCATATAAAGTTGGATCCAACATCTCTGCCCCAGGCTTATGTATATCTCAAACCATGGGTAATTCTCTCTCACTATTATCTTTTTGTTCTTACAGTCTGAATTCTGCTTTCCTTCAGAAAAGAGTGATAACCTGAATTATCCAGTTTTACACAGCTGATGGAGCTCATTCAGCATTTCTTTTACTGCTGTTAGTGTCCATCTCAGCTTCTTTTAGTCTGAACTACACTATCGACTGGGGCATCCCTGAATAAAACCTTATCTGTTTCTGCAGAGTTGTGATGAATGTTGACAGCATTTTGGTGTGGTTTTGTTAGAACTGTGCCCCAGATTAGCTAATTAAGACAGCATTCCTAATTTGAGAAGGAAAGGAAAAGAAATAGAAAAGAAAGAAAAGAAAAGAAAAGNAGAGAAATGTGATGTCAAATAGGGGACAGAAATTCCAATATTAATTAAAACAAAAAGAAAAAGTTGTCCATTCATAAGAAGGAAGATCTAAATCAGTTGTGTGTTTCCTAACTCTGAAGTTAAATGGGTTGCTTGCTCATTGCTACCTGTATGTCTTTGCATTGCTACTTCCCAAGAAGTGATTTCTGAGTTATATAGATCTTCATCTTGATCATGAAGGAATATCATGAAAGAACAAAGACAATACTGGGGACTGTCTGGTAACCCAGTGGTTGAGCAGATGTATGAATGGCCATGTAATGTAGAAACTAAAGAATGATAACTTAAGGAAAAAATTGTAGTTAGGAATTTGGAAACATCTGCCTATGTTATTCCTTGGGAAATTTTAGGTGTCTGCATCAATAAACTTTTTTTTTTTTTTTTAAGTGAAAAACCAACAACCTACATTTACAGCTCTGACTCCTATATAAAGATCTCTTCAGGCATTTGGCACTATCAAGCCTCTACTTGCATAAAGAAACATCTCTTAGCAAAACTACTTGCACATTAACATGTACATACTCATTGGGTAGTCTATGGGACAACATTTATTTTACTACAACACATCTGCACTGTCTACTGGATTGTCGTTGCTAATTTAAAATAAAGGGAATAGCAGATTAATTATTTTTTCAAAGTAAACAGTTTTCTTTGTTTATTTGAAGGTGTATTTTCTGCTAGATGAAGAAAGGTTTTCTCATATGAAGAAAATCTTCTGCAGTTAGGAATACACGAATACAGTCTTCCATAATAAAACTGATAGAAAGAAACTTTTCCATATAGTCAAATGTGTTATCTAAAAAAATTATAAATGATATTTTGTTATTCAATAATTCATCATAATTCAACAGTTCAATATCCGTTACAGTTGTAATGCACAAATATATTACAGATAGTATATTTTAAAAAAATACACAATTAACAGTGTTCAATAAAACTGTCAGCATCTTACTTGATTATTCCTAGATGTACATTTTTCCTGAGTATGTAATGCTATTGCTACACAAATGACAGTGTAGCATATTCATGTATATACATATATATGTATGTATATATATGTACTCAAATCAGTCAAGAGCTCTCTTCTGTAGCAGGAATATGCTAATTGCATCAATTTCACATATTTTTAAAAAATGAAACACAACACTGTTCATTAAGCAAGGTAGTTTGAATTCCATTCAGAAATCCTCATGCTCTTCTTTTGATGCAACTGTTACTGTTTCAGTTGTAGAGATGGCTGGCAGTTTTCTCCTTTCTCTCTTCTTGGAAAAGAAATTCAAGATCTTTCAATCTTATCTTACTGAAGAAAAGTAGGTTACTTACAAAATCTGTAATGATTTGCAGCATCATTTTCACAAATTGGTAAGAGAAATTTATATAACTTGAATACGTAGAAAGCCTAGTACTGACGTAAATCAATATAACTCAATTTAAGTTAACTACATAAATTTTCCCCAGAGGAAGATGTAACCTGGAGAGTCAATCTGTTCTGCACAGAAGTGTCATTGTTACTTTTCCAGCCACAGCAACCATGTGTTTCTGCCCTTTAAGAAATATCAAATACTACAAAAGGTATCCCTTCTGGTTGTAAACAACTCATGCTAAGCTTCCATTTTATATGTCTGACAGATGGTCCAACATTATGCGTAGAAAAGAAAGAAAATATTCCCAAAACTGAATCTGACTTTTATCTTCAGTCAGTTGTGGATATAGATTTTCAAAGAATATTTACTTAAAAGAATAATTTTATTACTTCTGTCTTTCTTCAAAAACAAATGACACCAAAGTCTGCCTCACTATTAAAGATTAATTTGAAAAATAAAATCCATATCTGTATTTCCATTTTATGCTACAACAGTTTTGTTTTGTTTTTTTTTTTCCCAAATGGTTAAAAAGTGATGATTGAGCAGTTTTTAACATGAGATTAGGTGTTCTTCTATTCATCGATAGTGCTTTGATGAAAAATTGCTTTTCTGATAACAGACTGCAGCTTGTTTCTGCAATTTATCTATTTTATATGAATACATTCTAGTAAACCACTCAATGACTGAAATCTCAATTCAAATATTACCCCATAAAACCATGTATTTTACTTCAAGACAGTGGATCCGTGGATTTTAGCCAAACATTTGTTTCTCTGGGGCTGTCTGTGCATATATAAATTGCAGTTGAGCAAAAGTCCTTGCTACACTGAAAAGGAAGAAAGCCTTGTGCTATGGCAAACATAGTTGGGAAACAGTCCTCAGTAGGGTGGAACAATGGGAAGGTGAAACACAGGTGCCATAGAACAGTGCAGTTTGAATGCAAATAATGTTCTGATATTTTCTTGGTGAAATGGAATGGCCATTCTCTAATTAGAAAATGAATAAATGAAAACATACAAAGGACTCTTGTAGTTGCTGCAAGGAATACAAGGGCTTTGTCAATTTTTGAGCTACTGCCACATCTGTGATGTAATGCAGAGATATGCGTTCCCTGAGAAAATTAATTAAGCCAGATATAGCAATCTGGACACTGGTACAGATTTATTTATTCTGTCTCTCAGTCTGTTACATTCATCCTCTTTACAAAAGTGGTGGCAATGCTCAGTACTAAGAGAGGAAAAGAATAGCTTCCACTGCAGAAAGAAACACTGAACACTCTGTGTCCTGTTTTACCCATTGTGACAATAGTCTTTGCCTCAAGAGAAAGCAAAAGGAAACACTTTCACCTGATTACTCACATCCTTAAATTCAGTGAAATGAAAAACCTGCAACAGAAAGCCTCTGGAATTGAACTGGGAATTCCTTATCTGTCAGAGGTGAAAAGACCTTTTAGTAACTTGAAGTAGTAAATATAATCTGCTTATTTTGTATAGATTAGGAAAACAAGGTTTTATTTACAAAATACTTTGTTTACACTTGTCATACACAAAACTCAGGATTATAAGACTTCTTTTCCCAGCAGTACTCAAAGACAAAGCTTTCAAGCCTTTTACTGCCTTGTGTCCTCATTTACCGCTGAGCTAAGCACATGCAAGTTCTTCCAATTTACTATTTTTTATTCCAAATTTTCTGTTAATGTAAATTACTTATGAATGTGAAACCATAAAGCAAGTGCTAGACTGCTACTCTGGGGAAAAATGTAGTACACAGAGGGAAGCAACATATGACTGTCTGAAGTCTTTAAGGGCCACTTACAGCTTCATCCTATAAGGTCCACTTATGTGTGAGGGATACTTAAGTTTCAGGAGGAGTAAGGACTGATATTGAGATTTTTTTTATCAGGATATGCTGAGCCATGGGTAATCCAAAATCAATTAAGATGAATTTTTTTTTCATATACTTCAACAGGCTTTGGCTCTTACACTGTCACACTTTTTGTCTACCACCTGTCTTTGTCTATTTCCAAACTAACAAGCTTCTACTCCAACATTTTGCAGTTAACATTTCTAAGTAATTTTTTAGGATTAAAATTTTAAAACTTCAACTGAATGTCAAGTTAATGTTCTCGGGTGCCATGGTCACACAACAGTAACATTCATAGCTCATTGTTAAATACAGCTTTAGATCTACGTGAAAAGCAGGCTTGTTTACACACCTAAGGTCTCTTCAGGAGATTCTTAATCACTGCAATGTCTTTACTTGCTGATAACACCCAGTGTTGTAAACTGTCTAATACTAATGTATTATTTTTTTATTAAATGTATCCCAGCTCCTTGGACCTGAAAGTTTTATCCATCGGCCATCTAATCACAGCAAAGTTGTGGCTACCTTACCTCTATTCTGCCTTCCTGGTCTCATGTCTTGAGCAAGGAAGAAGGTGTATGCATTAGTTTCATCTGAGAGCTGCCATAAAATGATTCTAAAAAGTAATGGAGTGAGAGATAGAATACAACAGCCCCAGCTAGCACTTTGCAAACCAAAGAACATTGGTAGATAAAAAGAAGGGATTATCACAAGTGTCTGTTGACACAAACTTTGCTGCAGCTCCCTGAAAATCATGTAGGTAGTGGACGAGTGATGTGCTGCAATCAAATCTGTGTCACTTTTTATTAACAGTGACATGTCCTTCTAGAATCAATAACACACGTTATTATAAGCTAAAAGAGCTGGGATACATACATATAATCAAAGAATCATGGAATAGTTGAGAACGAAAGGGATCTCTGGAGGTCATCTAGTCCAATGATGCTGCTCAAACAGAGCAGCATGAAGCTGATTGCCCAGGACCATGTCCTGACATTTTTTTAGTATCTCCAGGAATGATGACTCTGCAGCCTCCCTGGGAAACTTGTGGCAGTGCTCAGTCACTCTCACAATATGAAGTGATGCTTTATATTTACAAGGAATCTCACATGATTCTGGAATGTTGTGCGTTTTCTTGTGTTTGATTATAGTAAAAGGTAAGACAAGTTTTTATGAAGAAAGCATTCAGATAAAGACTTATCTTTTCTTGTTTAATTGTTCAACATTTAATACCTGTCTTATGTCTATATGTTTGTTAACATACATGCATACCAGTAAAGTTTGCTGCATGGAAAAAAGCTGCAAATGATCTGCTTTCTCTTCAGTGATGTTTGTTTGCTATTTTTGATTATTTGTTTCTGACACGTAACAGTGGCATTAATGCCAGATTCATATTGAATCAGAACAAAAAATAAATAAGAAGATTCAAGATAGACCTAAACCAGCCTATTTGGTAATATATAATACAATAGATTAGTATATAATTATCCACTTGGGGGAGATGATGAGTTGCTTGTATGGTAATGATGTGTAATACTGCACAGCTTTCCATTAATAGGAAGTAATTTGCTTGTAATATGGGTTGTAAAAGAAAATGGCTTCCAAACCCATAAGTTGATGACCCTTCTTTGGTGTACATGTATGTACATGTAGTGCAAATGGGAATGAGGAGATGATGCATTCCTTGGCATCTCCTTTGAAATCCATGTGGAATACAAATAGGAAAAAGCTCAGTTTATGAAATGTCTTGTTTCTGTGGTTATAGTACTATTGAGCTTTACTATGATGCAGGTATGTCTGTGGATGTTTATCAGCAATTTCCAGTACAGTAGTTTTCCTAGAGGTAAGATGCTCAAGTAGTATAAATGACGTAGTTCAATCAACTTAGTTGAATGAATAAAATTGTTCTATGTCAGTGTACACCAAGTAACGCTTCAAGCAACCTTACCATTTTTTATATTTGTACTTTAAAAAATCTTATTTCAGCAGAATCACTAAAGTACAAATGCTTCACCAGCAACATTTCGGGAAGTTTAATTTTCCAGAATGACAGTTGCAAAAACACAGTCCCTAGGAGTCCATGTTTTTCAAGGCTCTAAAAAATTGTCATTATGACAGTGATGAACCAGATCTTTTACTTCAGTCTGAACACTGTGAGTGGCTTTGCAGGTACTAAGGAAACATGAACAGTAGTGCTGTAGAACCAGCCATCTGAGACTACCCTCCAGCCATGAGACAAGCCACTTCTGTGGCTCTGCAAGAAATGTGATGCTGCTGGAGGCATATGACAAAATGCAAAGACATCTTGAGTCAGGAAGAAGAACCTCCAACATTCTGCACCAAAGCAAACCAGAGGATTGACTCCAGTGGTTCAAATTGACATTCAAATATGATAAAAAATTGCAGTAGTGGTGTGTACTGATATGACATTCAAACCTATTCTGCCTGAGAAGGTTCAACCTTTAAACTCCTATGATCAGATTTATTTTTGCTGACCTATTACTACAATTCATTTGCCACAAAAAAAAAAGGTATTCATTTAAAGAAAATGTGAAATGTAGGCAGGCATGTTTGCAGACAGGTGTCAAACCACCTGAGAAAGCTTTTGTTTTCTATGGATAATGTTATGCAGTTGCTAGCAGAAAAAGGATTAAAGATATTAAGTAAAAAAATAAAGTAAATAAAAGTCTGTTCATACACTCTGCAATAAGACCTTATAATAACAAAGTACTTATCTGTATGTATTAAGCTCAGAAAAAATGTTGTCTAAATTTCAGCACAATTTGTTGTATCTGTGATACTCACACATCCATCTTTGCTTTAACTTTTGTTAAAAAATCCTTCTACACTGTTCACCATTCCTTTAGTTTTTCCTTTTTATTAGTGAAGCTTATAATATATTCTTTGCATTTAAAAAGAGAAAAAGTTATGCTTCTTGATTGATAAAGAAAATGGATACTGAATCAACAGCTTTTTTTCAAAATTTGCTGCTTTTCAAATGTACTTGTACCTACCTCTTTTCTTATACAAAAATATATATCTCAGATATAGTATGTTTGTACTATATTATATATATAAAGACAGAAATAATAAAAATGTTTAAATTTGGCTTTGTAAGAAGGCGTCATGATGATCTGTCTGAAGGTATTCTCCTAAATTAGGCTTTACCTCAGTTATATGAGTTTAAAGCAATGACAGTATTTCCCTGATACCTCATTTTTCAGACTGTACAGCAGTTATAGTGCTGAATGCTTTCTTGAGATAGAACAATTGACAAAAGTAAAGGAATGATAAGAGTTTTTTGTTATTACACTGGAACGAAACTGGGAATGTTAAATGGTCTAAATGCAATGTCCTGAGGGATGATGAAATGTGAACTATTAACTAATCTAAAATAGTGCATTTCTTCTTCCTGTTAATAACAGACTTGCTACAACATTGCTGGAGAGCCAGGACTTATTGTTTTCTGATCTTAAATGCTACAGACAGTTTAACTTCTTTTCAGAAAACCATGGGAGTGAAATGTCAAGATAAAATTGTTGCTATATAGAAATTGATGTGTTATCCTCTTGGCCTGTGAGTCTATAAACACGTGAAGCTGTTTGACAGACCGGCTCACCACAAGGACACTGAAGAGGTATAGGCAAATTCCTTTCCAATATAGATGGCCTCTTGGGCAAGAGGCAGCAATTTTCAGTGATTCTTTCTTTTTCCTTCATTTCATAGAGTTGTTTTAAGAGTGAAATTAATTTCTGTGCACTGGTGACCCTAACGAGGAATTCTCTGGTTAAAAAGCAAAGCAAAACTTTAAAGCAGAGTGAGCAACAGGAAAAACATTTGTTTATGAAAGAGAAACTATATATATATATATATGTATATATATATACAAATAATAGTTCCACTGTTTACTATCGTATCATTAATCCATGTTTATTGCATGTCTAAATGTCTAAACACAATATGAATTATATATTACATATACTGAACCAAATCAAATAAAGCAAAGTCTATTTAGACACATAAAGACTTATTCATACCTGAATTGAAAATAGAGGCTTAAAGAAGTGCATAACCCTATTTACTAAGTCCACTAAAATGTGTATATAGAAATAAGAAATGAAATGACGCATGTTTGCCTGCAAACCTGCACCATAGTCACTATATATGCACTTAATAATTTGATCTTTTAGATCTGAAGACTCTTTGCTTCTAATACAAAGAAACTTAACTTAGATTATCATGTGTGATGATAATGGATAAAAGACCTCTGAGGTTACAAAAAAACCTAAACAACCCATGAAAAACTCTTCAGACATCAATGCACAAGTACACACAGTATGCATAAGCATGCTACCATTCATTCCTCACCAAAGCCTTAGTGTAAAAAACAGTCAATGTAGACACATTCTGCAAAAGATCTCTGCTGGAAACCTCCCTCCACATTCTCTTTTGATCTTGTCTCCATTGTCCCAGTCAATATGGCCAGCAATCCACTTTTCTCATTCCTGTTTATAGCTCAGAAGATGGAACGAAGAAAATTCTCAGTCAGTTCTCCCTGGTTGTATGTTAATATGCACTTTACTTTCAATGTCACTTAGGATGATGATTCAAGGTACAAAGTGATGGAGAATCAGGACCAGGTGTCTAGAAGATTTGTAGGAGATGCTGCAATCAGGCTGCATTTGTGAGATCACACGATTTTGTTTCAAGTGAATATCTGGAGTAGTAATTCTTGACAAGCTATGGGATTCATAACAATCTCACTAGGCCAGCTTCAGAGTGAAAAGTCTTGTCTTTCCTAAACAATGTGATTTATAACCCTTAGATGAAGAAATGGAAAAGAACATGCAGAAAATTAGTACTATTGTTCACATTTGATTAAAGATAAGAGACAACAAGTGAAAAGGAATTTATTTGATTTTTTTAATCTCTTCATGCCTTGATTAGAGGATCAAACGATAGTAATAAATGGCAAAGTATTAAATTTAAAATTAAAGCAAAGTGAATTTCATAAGATACACTTAATCTATATCAGTAATTCTTCACATATTGTTCTTTTCAGAAGACAGCCTTACTTCATGAAAAGGAAATCTAGTCAGGGCATTGCTTAACTAGAAATCACATTAAAGTGTGGTACATGAATAGACTGAAGAAAGCATGTGTTTCTCACAAATGTCTTTAAATCCTATTTTTTTACTGCAATAGGACATAAAGTCAAATTCTTTTTCCAGGACACTCTCTGAAGAAAGTCTTGAGACAAAATATGTTCTGACTTTTCCAGCATAATGGCAAAGAAGTACTGAAGCCATGAGTGTTTTTATGTTGAATTTCTGAGGTAAATACAGTTAATAAAAAAATACTGACAGTCAAGACTTGTAATGTTCTCTGTAGCTTGTGCTGGTTGCCATAATAGCCAATAAAAATAACTGGATCCTTTACTTTTAGAAGTTTATGTGGAACTTGTTCTTTCTGAGGTCTATTTTATTAAAAACTGCTGTGTAAAGAGTAAGAATTTAGGAAACATCTGGGCTGGCTTTGTCTTCCAGAACAACTACAACATTCAGAATTAGATTTATACAATTATCACTGCCAGTGGTATGCTTCCCATCATGCTTCTCCAGCACTGAGAAAGATGCAGAGCAGATTTAGGCTATTAGAGACTGGATGCTTAAAGAAGAGACAGATAAAAATCTATGATCTCACCACAATGACTTTCCTCTTTAGCATCATAATTTAATAGCACAACACACCTTTAAGGAGGCTGTTTTTATTGAGTATAGTCCATTAGTATAGCAGCAAAAGAATATGAACGTGACAATACCACCTCGTACACAAGCAGGTTTGCTTCTGTTCATTTTGCAAGTTCTGCATCAGTTCATTTTCTATATGTTTTAAGAGAGGGCAGGGAACAATGAAGCTTTGTTTATTTTCTGTATGTTGCCTCTGCCACTGTGTAGCTGTGTTAAAAGTGTGAACATCTTTATGCAAAGGTTCAGAGAAGCTTGTGTAGTTGGTTTTTATGGCTAATAATTCTGACATTTCTGAACAAAGCATTATATGGCCTTTCTTTCAGATTGATATGAGTGACATCCTGACTACTGCCTTAATTATGAAGAAAACTGGGGGCTGTGATAATATAATGTTTCATTGAGAGAGCTGAATGGATGCCAGCGTGAAATGACAGAAGAAAGTATCATAGCAATGGCTGTCCATTTCAGGGAAATTACAAAGAAGGAATGGTTTAAAAGAAGTTATCCTTCTACTTAGTTACCTACATTGCAATATGTTTTTCACATGTCATATTTTCCCTTGCATTTCATAGCTTGCTATATATTCCAACAGACTCAAAGGTTCCTTTACCTTTGGTTTGTAACTTTTGAATTGAGTCATGTAAGCCATAACTCAACCTTATTAGAAAAGATCTGTCATTACTCATTTAGAAACACATAATATTTCAGTGTTCATATTGCTTAAAATCCTGAAACTGTCTGAATTCTTCTGGGACAGAAATTCACTCTGACTTGCAGAATACATTAATCAATGAAATATAAGTAATGAGACTTCCTGTGTCTCAATGTCTGTTGCTGCAGTTAAATTTGTTTTAAAGCTGCATTTTCAGAAAAAGTAAATGAATGTATCTTGCCTCAAGTTTCATAGTGCAAGCAATATTAGAAGGATGTTGTGGACAGTTTAACATTTCACTTTCTGGTACATTAGCTCATGGATTTGCCTGTGAGTGATCAGGTACAGGCAACTGCTGAAAATAGGCTGCTGAAGCCACTAGGATGCTCAGCTAATTAAACTCTTATATTGATGAAGTCCGGAAATCTCATCTTCTTGTGCTGTCACTGGAAGGTTATGTCCCATTGGTCAGCAGCAATCATTCAGTTATCAGTGAGTTCTCCATACTGGTGGAAGAGAGACTCAACTCTCATTATTTCTTTGATGCACAGAAAAAAAGGTTTGTGTGTTGAGGTCATTCTTTATGCGATCTCATAGCCATTAGTCAGTCTCCAAGCTCATGCTAGTTTTGTGGCTTTGTGATTCTTCAGCTAATTAGACTTAAAAAAAACCTAAACTGTTAATTGAATAGCAAAATCCTGTCCTTTCTCCACAGACCTTTGAGACTACTCAACCTGTCTGTGTTACTGCAAAAACCTTGTGATATTTGCCTTCAGAGAAAAATGAAATTGTTACCATTTTTCTTTTGCAGGAAAGCTAAAAAGAAAATAACAACAGTCCTAATTCAGCAGCAATACCTATATTTCTCCTGCTTAAAAGCAATACTGAGCAATGTTCAGATTGGTAAGGGCACTCTCTAGCCTCTTTGATCCAACTCAGAGCCTTGGGTTTACAGCTATAAATACAGAAGCAACACTGAAATATCCACCTGTGCCATTTGGAAATGCTATTTGAACCTAAATTCCTAAAGTCTGCCTTATGGATGAAAAACAGCTTTCATATCCTATATGCGGACTGTATTGGCAATGATCCATTTACAAATCACAGCTATTTTCTCACAAATATTGGTCTAATAAAAATGATTACTGATGAGCTTTTAAAAACATTACAGAGAATGCACATGTAGGTTTTCTTTTTATTTCAGTGGATGCTATATTTCTATTATCTGACTTAAAAGCTCAAATTAATTTTCAAGGTTATCTCTCTAAATAACTGAATAATAAATTCAAATTGATGTGAATCATAATGTTATCCCCTACACCATATCAGATGCAGATAAGGGATACTTTTTTCTCCTCTTTAACAAGTCTTTAGGAAAGTAATTCAAGACAAACAAATATTTATTGTACTAATCTATAAACATAAAGGAAAAATAAAATTGTGCCAGATGAAATAGGATCATTAAATGTATGTGTTACCTAAATTACATGGTTCCTGGGAGTGATTTTGTAACCATTCAATGGAAAAAAAAAAAAAAAAAGAAAATACTTTCAAAGCAAAAAAACTTCCATACTTAACTAAACTTTCATATTCACTAAGGAATGACTCATTAGTTGTGCTACTAAATCTGTCAAACGTGGCCAGATAACTCAAAATCCCTCTAAAAATTTCCATAAAGAAAACCTATAGTCTATTAAGAGCCAAATAAAACTCTGGACAATTTGTCTTGCCAGAAATTTCAAGACAGAAACAACTGAGACACACTTATTTTAAATAGATATTTTCTGGAAACCAATATCACCATAAACCAGCTGATCAGGTCTTTTGACTTGTATCTGAAATTACTAGTTGAATAGGATGAGATATTGTTTTCTTATTTTGAAAAATGTAGGAATATGGGAAGTCCTGAAGCAAACAAGCTTTCTCAGGTCCCAAGCAGTTGAGTGAATTACTTGGTAGTTACATTAGTTTCAGTGGCAACTTTGCTAAGGTTAGATACACATATTTCATTATGGAGGTGATAACACTGACCCTACAAACTTATCTGAGCTGACAGAGGCAGTGACCTCAAGGTAGTGCTTATTCAGAATCTGCTCCTCATGTTGAAAATGCAGGTACAAACTGTGCCTTGTATGAACTACTTTTAATGAAAGATAACAATAAAAACTGCAATATTTTTGTTTGAGTATGCAGTTCATGCTGTAAAAGTGCAACTATAAAAGAAGTTATCCTCCTGAGTTCACTTAATTTTTTACATATAGATATGCATCCTAAATAATTTACCAGCAGAAGGTTCCATGATAATCTAGCTGGATAAAATATCAGACATATCTGGAGAGGTATACTTAATTTTAAATACTGGATAATATAATGAAATTTTACTGTTTTCGTATAGTTGCAACACTAGATGGTTGAATTAGAAAAATCATGAGGGTCATGTATTCAGATGTCTAAATCACTGCACTTAAAAAACAGAGGTACTTATAAAATGTGGATATGGTTGGATGCAGATAGCAGCCATTTCTGAAGCCAAAATTTATATTTTGCTGATTACATAAAGCACTGATATTTCCTAGAATTAACATTATAGACAGTCTCTTTTTCTTAATTATAGCTATAATTTTTAGTACAGAATATCTCATGGTAAAGTAAACATAACAATCGGATTTTGAGTATTTTTTAAGCTGAACATTTTGCAGACTTGCAGCAGCAGAATAGCAACTATGGTTTATAAACTATTGACTGGACATTTAATATATTTAAATGTTTTTAAAAATTTGTCAAAATGATGGATTCATTGTGTGTAGTTTTTAAAATAGTTCTAGCTTTAATGTAAATCTTTAACTGGTAATGGTTTTCAAAGTAATAGCCTAAATAAAAATGAAGGTGAAATATATTAACAAACAAAAAGGCCACTATTTTCTCTCTTGAAATAATAACTTTATATTTGTTTTCAATTCGATATATAGAGTGAGGTTAACAAATTTTTCCTTCACTTTCACAACAAAGAAAGGTTTCATGTTGTCACCATGCACCACTTCATATATTAAAATAATATTAAATGAAAGCTGCAAAGTAGTTTTTATATAAATTATTGATAGTTGCAGACTTTGCTAAATCAAAAAGTTAAGTAATTTTATATTGAATTTATTTCTGTGGTGGATCCAGACTTAGAGTATCTTAAACTGGGACTCTATTTCACCTGGTATGGAATAATGCAGATTTGAATACAATTAGACTCATCAGGTATCAAAACATACTCATCAACAATAAAGAGGTATTGTTTAAGGAAATATTATTTCAGAGGGAAGAAAACAGCACACAAAATGCTCTCTTATCATGATATTATGCCAAAGAAAGGCTTACTAAACAAAGTGTTGGCTAACATCAACACAGAGAGATGGAACCTATAAAATCCTTCAAAGTCAAACTTGAAAAATTGCATTTCAACATTGATTTTTAAGCTGTATTTTTGCCTGCACCTATGAAATTTTTCATCATCACAATCTTGTGTTACATGAAATATGTAAAATTAACAGCAATATCTGTAACAGCCTTTTTTACTGTTATTTGCTAAAAACATTATTTCTCTATTCATACAAAGGGAATAGACACATTTAAAGTAAAAATGTAAGTCACGAGGAAAGTCTTAGAAAGGCAGAGATAAGTAGTCTATGCACGGACAAGGGAACCCAACAGTTGGCTGAGCAATTACTTTGGATCACAAAGGAGACATATTGTTTTGTTAGCAATCATGAACACTGTAGGAAAGAAGTTTTGCCTCTTATCAGACTGCTGTGATATATAAAAATGGTTTTGCCAACAGTCAATTACCTCACACATATACACAAAGTGGACTTAAATATTGACCATTTTAATAACTAATCGGGGATGTCAGGAGGTTGGGGCATTGCTTTTTTTCTATTGTATCTAGTGACAGGACAAGGGGCAATGGAAAGAAGTTTGAACAAAAAAGTTCCATTTAAAC
>WBNH01005899.1:6248-18040 GCA_013401255.1 Urocolius indicus
CGGGAAGAGGGGAGGAGTGGGGAGCAGGTGGTCTTAAAGGGCTGGTCGGACTCTTCATCTTTGTACCATTCTGTGTTGTTTTGCTTTGGTTCTGTTTTGGGGTTTTATGCTTAAGTTGGTATTAAATGATTTTCTGTTTTCTTCCCCAAGCCGAGTAGCCTGGTCTGTTTTGTCCTGCACCTTAAGCAGCGCAGCAATTACGCTCTCCCTGCCCTTTAGCAATCCTTAAGTCTTCGGTACTTGAGGCTAATCGTGGTCTTTTGTTCCCCGATGGGCCTAAACCAGGACACATGGTTACAAGTTTAGCTTATCTTCTGTTTGCTAGGATGGAAAACATCTGATCAATATTCTTCAGTTTAGCTCATTAATTGCAGTGGAAACTTCTGGTCAGCTAGTCTTTACAATTAAGATCTAAATTTGTTGGTGTCTGCTGGCAAGTGTTTCGGTCTCCCAACTCTGAACTTTTGGTGAGAGAAGATGCAGATCTTCTTACATCATCATAAACTTACTAGACCATATATATTCCCCTCTTCAAAATAAATAATTTAATTAGACTCCTGTACTGCTGTGTGATTCACAGTGAATTAATGGATAACAGAATAACAAGTATTGAAGAATTTCAGAGAAGAAAAAAACATCTATCTTCCCTTTTCTGGTGATACACACAATCATAGAATCATAGAAGGGAGGGTTGGAAGGGACCTCTAGAGGTCATCTAGTCCAACCACCCTGCAGAAGCAGGCCAACCTAGATCAGGTCACACAGGAACGCATCCTGGCAGGTCTTGAAGACCTCCAAGGAAGGAGCCTCCACAGCCCCTCTGTGCAGCCTGTTCCAGTGAAAAATAATTATTCAATGAGCAGGTTTATTGCAAATCTTTGCAAGTAACTTTTAACAGGGTTGATTTTTGGTAAGATTTAGCTGAAGAACTTTTTCAGGCCTTGTTGACATTAATAGTCTCCCGACCACAGTGTGTGGAAAAATTTAGCATTGTAGTTTAGTTTCACCAGTTCTGATACTTTGAGGAATAGTCCCTGAAGTTTTAAAGTAACTGTTCTACATGCAAACTCCCTTTTTATTGTATGATCTGGTGAAAGTTAGCACCCCTATAATGGAGTTGATTGATTGATATGAACATTGCTTGTCTACTTTGCTGGAAAGTTAGTGGCTTGCTTTAAAGAGCTTCTTCACATTACATTCAAATGATTGATTTAGCAATGAAACAGACAGATGATAGCATTGTAGACAATGCAAAGTAGATTGTGAAGCAGATGTATAATAACACCCACTTACTCAAAATGTAGATAAATATTTAAGAGGTTGCTTCTTTGTTTCCATATTTCTCAGCTTTTACTCTGAATTACTTAATATGTCAATCTCTTGTGGCTCTTTCAAGTAAAAGCTGATTAACTCATGCAGTCTACCAATTTCAAGAGTGTGAGGTCTTGGAAAAGTACAAAAAGCTCTGCACACTTGGTATGGAAATGCATGTAATTATATGGAACGTTACTTAAAAGTATTCCATGCATGTTCCGTGCCATTATACAGGAAGATTTTAAGGTAGTGCCTTCTGAGCTTTATTTGTTGTAAAGATTACTTGTGGTTTGGAAGTTAACTTAAATATGGCACTCTTAAACTTTTGCAGGTAATATTATTTAAAATTAAATATCAGATATATGTGACTAAGTGCTATGTTCATAAAATTTAGTGGAGGAAGAAAGTTAGAGATACATCAAATAACATGAAAAGAAAACAGATGTTTGTGCACATGCATGCAAATAAACACAAGAGAGTTAAATAATTATTCTGGAAGTTTCCTTGCCAGTTACACAAATTTTATGTTTTTCTCTCAGTTTTTACCTGCGTAAAATAGAATAAATTTTGCTTCCACAAATATTTAACCAATATTTTACATAATTACTGCACCATAGAGTTATTGGTTTAGTGCTTGCATGGAAATACATACAGATTATCTGAAAATTTGTTCTGAAGAGTTGTATTGAGGTAAAAATCAGGCAGAATTGACATTTGTGAAAGTCAAATTATGCAGGAGAATTTAAGTATCTGGCTTATGTATCCACATTTGTGTAGAAATTTGGACTGCACTGGCTTAGTAGTTTGGTTTTTGTCTTGACATGGGCAAAGGTGTGAAGTCCACTTCAGCTACGTGAGAATGGCTTTTTCTAGACTAACTTATCTATTTATAGATACATATGCAGTGCAAAGCTGATTAAGAGAGCAGAGCAAATGACCAGGCCTGGTTAATAGGAGTTTGAATAATGACTGTGCTGGCTCTTGCTGAAAGCTGTGTGTTTACAAAAGGGTTAGTAAAGCTATTTTTGTCTTTATAAACTATGTATGCTTCTATTAATATTTTTCTGAAGCTTTTCTTGATTAAAATGTTAGATGGTGCAATAAAAATGTAGTCAGTTGAAAGTGCTTTTGTTTGAGCACTTTTTCAGCTGACGTTTTTACTGCTTAATTTTACTTTTAAATGGTTCATACAGTTTCAGGTAGATCTTAAGAACTAAAAACAAAAGAAAACTTCTCAATTAAAATTATAATAGGAGACCAAAGCATGCTAAGTTGTGCCAATTATTTTTCCTCATTTATTATAAAAGGCAACTTCCTCTTGTGTTGTCCATGTATCCTGGTTTAGGCCCATCGAGGCACAAAAGACCATGATTAGCCTCAAGTTCCAAAGACCTGAGAAATGCCAAAGGGCAGAGCTTAATTGCTGCTTAAGGTCCAGGACAAAACAGACCAGGCTACTCGGCTTGGGGAAGAAAACAGAAAACAATTTAATGCAATATCAACTAAAGCATAACCATAAAATCCCAAAACATAGCCAACCCAGAACAACACAAAGTGGTACAATGACGAAGAGTACAACCTTTAAGACCACCTTCTCTCCACCCTTCCCCTCTTCCCGGGCTCAGAGCCCTGATCCTGGTGTCCAGATTGGTCCTGCAGGACTAGAGGTGGGTCTGAACCCAAAAGCGTGGGGGGAGTCCAAAAACTCTTTACTGGATCTTCACTGCAAAAGCAGCTCTCTTGCTAAACCGTGACGCTGTGGCTCTGTGGAAGTAAGTATAGCTGTTGCTTTTTCCATAGATCCCTTGCAAATGTTTTAATTTTAAAGCCCAAATGTGTTTACACACATAGACAAGAATAAAACTGTGCTTTCTATGCAGCATAGTTGAAGTGAAATTCATCAGTTAAGTGGTTTTTACATAGCAATTTATGTAAATAGAAAGTTTGGATGAAGAGTAGGTTTTTGAGTTAAACATGATGCTTTATCTTCCAGTTTTATTTCGAGATTCTGCCTCATGTCTCATTTAGTGATTCCAAGGCTAGATCAGGTTGTTATTCTGAAAATGATACAATTTCTTGCTATCCACAACTTCTAAGTTTATTGTGTATTAAATAGGGGAGATTCATTCTGTTTGTCAGTGTAAGAGAACCTCACACAGGAAAAGCTAGGGAATCCCCCCGGTGGTCATAAGTTAAGAAACTATAGTTCCTTCAAAGTAGTTTGAAATATAGGTGCATGCACATCTATCTGATGTGTATATCAATTCAGTGACTTTATGTGAAGTTGTGACTGCATGTGAAGTTGTTCACATAGTTCGTATGCAAACTGCAAATGTGACATCAAATCACACATTTTTCTCCATTTGGAAATGTAACTGGTTTTGGAAACATAGTATAAAACTTAACATGATTCCACCAAAGACTGTGAAAGTATCTGATAAACTTTAAAGTTCTGACACTTATGTCTTTGCATCTACTGTATATCCTGTGAAACAGAATGTTTCAGCTTTTTCAGTGGTAGAAACAGAATGGCAGGTTACGAGTGTAATTACAGACCTGTCAAACTATGGCGAAGGTTAATCTGGGAGTTGCTGGGAGGCAGTGCAATCATTGGTTGTAGCCAACACAGGTTCACAAGGGAAAACTCCTGCTTAACTAACTTAATTTCCCCTTATGACAAGATTACCAAATGAAGCCAGTAGATGTGATGTTTTTGGATTTTAGCAGACTATTTGTCACAGTATGTCCAGGACAGAGCTAGAAAAGTAAAGTAAAAAACATTGGGTGACAGATCAGTAGATAGGATTAAGTCAGGCTGGCATCCAGTCACCAGTGTGGTTCCTCAGGGCTGAATTTAAGGGATGAATTTTAGGCTCTTGAATGTTTTTGTAAGTGATTTGGATGCAGGAATTGAACGTGCATTAAGTAAGTTTACCTGAAGGGTAGAAAGGCCCTAAAGTGAGCAGATGATGGTGAAAAAAATATAGCATATATAGATACAGATATAGATATATAGATATATAGAAATATAGATATATAGATATATAGATGTAGATATGAAAAATGATGCTATGTGTGATTATCCAGAAGGATACAGGGCTGTATTATGACTCTTGGAGACACGAGTCTAAGAAGTGTATTTCTTCTCTACAAAAGATGCTGCTTTTCTTTTTGAATCTTTAGGAGGAGAAAGAAAGTGTCTTATAGTTTGGTGTATATTCCAGAAAATAAGGAATATATTAATTTGTATTTACATACACTTAATGTAAAGCAATTTGGCCTAGTCATTATAAGCCTTTTGTCAGTCCTTACGGCAATTGTACTGCAACATACAAAGTTTGTACTTCATATATACATACAAAGTAAATCACTTTTACAGTTTTCTGTGGTCCAAAGTGCATAGTTGGTCTGTACAACTGAGTCAAACTTTGTGTTGCTTAGAATAGATTCTGTACCTTTAAAACTCAAAGAGCATTTAAGCCTTACAATTTGCTCTCATTTAATTTGCTCTCTGTTAAATTCCAGTCCATTGCTAACAAAGTGCAGAAAAATGAGATTTAAGAGAAATTTCAACAGCAAATTTAAGAGAGATTTCAACAGCAAATTTAAGAGAGATTTCAACAGCAAATTTAAGAGAGATTTGAACAACAGCAAAAATAGTTAAAACTAATTGTCATGCATATAGAATCAGTTGAAGTGTTGCTTCAGAGAGCTTTTAATTATTGCTCAGCTGCTCCATATGAGCCTGAAGTATTTTATAGCCATGACTAATCAGCTTTTTGGAAAACATCCTGTTTTCCTAGTGATTTACTCTTCCTGCTTTTGCAGTATCATGCAAGACTGCTCTTGAGTCATTTCAGTTCATGCAGGTGACAGTAACTTGAACTGTTGAGATTCTCTTTACAAGAAGTCTTCCTCTTTGATCTTAATCACATGTACCCCATAGGGAGATTGATTATATCCCATGCTTATCTTTACTAAGGGGGAGATGAAAGCTCAGTTTGTTGCCTTCTTGCTCTGTATGAATAAAGATGTGAAACTGTACCTCCTTTTACTGTCATGTTGTTCAGAATGGAATCAGATAGTATCTTTAAATTATCTAATGTTCTGTATAGAAATAGTAGTGTTGAAGTTAGATGTTACTGGAATACTAAATGATAGACTTATTGTGTGCAAAGAACTATGTAGTCTTCAGAAAATACCAGTGCTCATTATTATATTCAATAATAATTACCATAGACCTTGAAACATTATTAATTCAAAGGCATATTGACTCTTTACTGAGCTCAATATACTTCACTTAAAACACTGAACCTGTTACTCATTGATTGCAAAGACATTAGGCGGATCATTCTCTAACCTACTTCCAGTGGTTTTCTGAAGACTTGGTTAGATACTGTAATGATTGGAACTAGAGAAGGGATATGTTTTGGAAATCATCATATTTTTGCAATCCATGATTGCCAGCATGGAGCATGTTTATGGTTTGTGTTGTTTTTTTTTTTTTTTGTTCTTAAATGCATCAGTGATTTGCCTTCTAATTTGTCGTCTTCAGAGTTTAAATGTATTTAATGACCTTAGTGCAGTACATTTTCCTCTCAATAATATCAAAAGCTTTACTTAAAATCATTGTGCTTTTATGTAATTTATTCTTGTGTGTTGATTCTTGAAGCTGTTTGGTTTAGTGGCTTTTTTTGTTTATTCCTTGCCCTTTTCCTCCTCAGACAGTTACCCTGTCTTCAGAATGTAATAACTTCTTTTATATTTTGTCTGTTTTTCTGTTGTAAGCAACACTGAATATAACATGTATCTGGCATCTTAATCCTCCTTCCTTTAGAAGTATGGACTCTTACTGGCATAATAATTACATTACTGCATACCCTCTACTGCTGCTTTCTGTCCAACAGTTAACTTAGTTAAACATTTATTGTTTTTCCACAATTGATCTGTTTTTCAGTTTCATATTCCTTCCTAGCTTTTTCCCCCCTACTTTTATGTCCATTCCTATGTTATTTCTTATCATATCTTTTCATCTAAGATGGTAACATTTCTCCCACCAAGCCTTTTTTTAAACTTACATTCAGGCTATTTTGATGTGAGGAAAATTCTACTGAGCATTAGTAACTTCATTGGAACTATCCTACCATTTCCAGTAGCTGCTAATGGAAAATACATATAGTAACATTAATCTTTTGTTTTTAATAGAAAAAACCCAATCATTTAATTTCCTCTTGATCTTCTACCTTTCTGTATGATTTATGTTTGAAAATGTCACACTGTTTTCCAAGATATCAATTACATTCTGGTATTCTCATCTATAAAAATTATGCATTTTATGTAATATGTTTTCTAGCTAGTTTTAATTGTGTAAGAACACTTGTTTTACAAGTAACATTTAAAGATCTATACATTTAGCAAAAAAAAAAAACAAGTACAAATGTATTCTTGTTTAGATCTGTTAAAAGCAAATGTAGCTTAAAGTTTGAGTGTTTGAAAGTTTGAAAATCTGTGAAGATAGTATAGATAAAAGTCTGTCTGAAGATGGTATAGATAAAAGGTCCTGGATGAAACTTACTGGTTTAAATTAAAGCATTTGGAATCTTTGAAGTTAAAAACAGGAGACAGCAAGGTATTTAGCTGAATTTTGCATTGTACAGTATGATTCAGTGAGACTTGACAAGGAGGGGAGAAAGTGTCTAGAGCTGAATCTGTGAATGACCTGTTTTGAAGTCTTTCCACTTGGGTGACCGGGTGCTCATTTTTGTGCTTTGTATTAGCTGCTGTTGCTAACTGATAAATGTCAACATTTATAATGTAGAATTTTTTTGCTCATGTTGTATTTTGTCACTCCTTCTTTCTGCCTTCTTTCTGCCAATATAATCTCTGACTTAGATGAAATTTTTACCTTGGTCACTTTGTTTAGCTGATCAGCAAAGACTATGGGGGAATTGTAAAATTTTGAAAAGTTACAATGTGCAAAATTCCACAGGGTATTTTTCTGTCACATTGGATGACCCCTTGGAAGGCGATAGATAAAACAGATACGTAATTAATATGCAAATATAATATAGCTTGTCTACAGAACCTGCTGATTAAAGAAAATTACTGAGAGAACAGTCTTTTCACATTGACTCGCATTGACAGTTGGATCTTCAGTGCTGCTTATATTCCATGTGGGTACTCTTCCTGTAATGCAAGAACTGAAGCAAGGAATAGATGCATAGATGATGTTTTCATCTTTGTGAGTACGTGGTCAAGAGCCTAATAAATCATGTAGACTGAAGAGATTATTTTCTCCTTTTGATAACCTTGGTGAAGGAAAGCACTACATGTTGATGATAAAAGGAAATGATTTCTAAATCTGATTTCCACTTGAATGAATTGAGTGAATACAAAATTGGTAAGATTTGTTGCATGTTAATTATTAGGTTATTTCTGGAAAGTTTTTTGCTGCTTTTAAATTTTTACCCTTTTGAAGAATGCCTTTTTATTTTGTTAGCCTGACAAGTCGTTTAATTGGAGAAAGCACAAGAAATACTCTGGAAAGTCTGGAAAGCTTATGATCTTTGCATTTAAATAATAATGGACTTCTTAACACTCTTAAGAGGTTCTGTTGTAAAGTATTCTGTGTCTTTGTCACTGTCTGTTCATTATAATTGGAGAGGAGTTATATAGGCTTATTGGTGGGTAGCTCTTGTAGCTCAGTGCATCCGTTGGCTAGTTCTTCAACCAGAAGTGATTGTGTGTCATAACTTGCTAGCATTGCTGTTGTTGCTGTTTTCCTCCTGTGAACATGCTGCTCAGTTGACCTGAAAGCAGTCATGCCAAATCTGACATGACATTGTAACTGTTCTTGATTTTATTCTCCTTACTCAGTCTGGCTCCATTTCTACTCTTCTTCCTGACCTCCATAGGAGTTCTTGTTCCTTAGCCCAGTTAATATTCCTTCATAGTCAGTTCTTCTCCATCTCCTTTTTCTAATTTAATTTTCCTCAAATCTTGCCTATATTGGCCAGCAGTGGGATGTTTGCTTAGTAGTTCAGAATGTCTACTCAGTGTTCTCCTGGACATGTTTGTATGTCACTGAAATTTTGAATTGTTTGCTTTTTAGTTAATTCACACTAGAGAATGGAAGTAGTTCCCATTTGTTGTTATTCCCCTCCCCTCAATTATAATTCAGTTGTAATTACACAAATGGTGGTAATTTTTCCTATCAAAAAAGGGCTACAAGTTTTATTTGGAAATAGGAAATAACTAGCTTTTTGATTGGTTGAACCCTGCTGTGTTTCACATAAAAATGAATTTCAATGTTTTTGTTTGCTTCTTACTCTGGGAAAATGTTTATCTGTTAAAGTTTCTGTTTGGTTTTACATTTAGGGATTATTTAAGTAACAGAGAAGCAGAAGAATTCATATTGTGTCAGGTTATTTTGGCACTTCCTTCTATAGTTATGACTCTACTTACGTTGGATGTTACTTTTTTGTATTCTGGTTTAAATTGCTTTAACTCTGTTCAGATGTTGGGAGTAGGTAGCTTATAAGATTTTTCTGCCAAACAAGTGTGGAAAGTTTCTCTGAATTTCTCCATCTGTTTGTGTGTATGAATTTTTTCAATATCTGTCAGGTGATTCAACCTTCATTGGGCCCCATGTGCTCAACACAAGGCAGCTGTAACTTCTGCTGAAAGAGGGCAAAGAGAATTCAATAATGAAAGTTTTCATGCTGACATGGTCTTGTACCACCAAATACATCTTAACTTTTCAGCTATTTTTTACCTATATATTCTCTTATGTATTCTGGTTTAGGTAATTTTTCACTGTATTATATAAGCATATGAATTTAATTCCTGTGTCAGTAAAGTGGTTTTATGACAAAAAAAAGATGAAAAAAAATCTTGTTTTAACATCAAGTACATTTTTATAAAGAGGCTTAATTTAACACTTCAAAAAATATGTTTTCTATCACAGATGACTTGGAATTCTGTGCCCTAGTAATAAATTCCATTGCAACAGTATTTGTATGATGACTTTAAAATATGTTATAGCTTTCCAAGGTAGTATTTTTGGGCAACCTTATATTACAAAGGTAGTTATAATATATGGCAAAAATAAGCATTTTAATATAGTTACTAAATATACAAAATTGAACCTGGTCTATACTAGCAGTGATGTATTCTGTTGCTTTTTTCCTATTTTAAGTGTGTTTCAAGTGGCTTGCTGAGTCAGGACTTAAACATTTTGTATGCTTACAGACTGGGAAGTACATCTACTTTAATACTTTTAAGAATTGTGAATATTTAGTTTAATTAATAATTTCATTAAAAATTTTGACCTAATACCAACATCATAAAATGCATTAAAGAGTTAAAAATGGGGATAAAGGAGAAAAAACAATTCTGTGAAAAAAATTCCAAACCCCAGTAATTAAATTCGTTGTTTATTGTGGGCTATTTAACTTCTTAGTGGTCAAGAAAATATCCATGTTACCTTTCCAAAAGAACATTCCCATCCTTTTCTGAGTTGCTTTGAATTGCTTTTGGCAAGTATAAGAACTTGACAAAATCTGTTTTGCAGATGTGGAATCTACCATTTAAAAAGTTTAAATTTAACTTGTGTATGCTTTTTTCTTGGAAGTTTTATTTGGAAAGAAATTAGTGGAAAAAAAAAAGTGGTTGTGTATATCATTCAATGTATTAAAATGAATGAGGATGATGAATCATTACATGGTACAAAAATAGTCTGTAAAAAATATATGCAATTCCAAATTGTGCTCTCTGACTGGTTCACTGAAAGTAAACTGTTTTGCTTTCTGTGCTTCCTTTCTTATCTGTCTGCTTTCTTTCTGGCTGGAATGGGAGGAGTTAAATACTAAGACTTTTAGGTGTTATGAGGGAAAGGGACTGCTGAAAGAATTAAGTAAATTTAAAGTGTAAACAGTAGATGGAGGAAGGCATCAAAGTGCCTCTTGAAAGAAGAGCACTCAGTTGTTACCAGAGCATGCAGAGTAAAAGGGTATTGTCAGAACAAATTAGACTATGTCTTAGTTTGTGAGATGAAGCCCCTCTGAGGTCTTTCAGTGATCCCTAAGTTTCTAATTAGTCACAAGTCTGAACAACACATGTAGTTTATAGGTAACTCCTGATATTTTAGTTGATGGTGATTCAGTCAGAAACTGTGGGACAGTTGATTCATGTAGTAAGATGAAATTTTGTTGCCTTTATTGTGGACAGCTAGATATTCATTCCACTTCAGATACTGATTTCTTATTATTGTCTTTAAATGTGATTAAATATAACTTCTGTGAGCTGTTTCCAGCTCATTTTCTTGTCTGTTTTGTCCTAGAATTAAGGATAAAATTAGTAATGAGTTAATAATTAAGGCTCTATAACCTGTCTGATCTTGTAGCTCCTGATGGAAGTTCCTAATATTATGCCATGGTGTTGTGTCTTGTTCTGGAGAAATGTCAGCTTTTCTTCAAGTGGTATTTGCTTTGCTAGAAACCAGTGAATTACATGCTATTGGATCATAGGCAGTGTTTGTATAGTCTAAACAAATGAGGTTCTTTTGAGAACTTTGTAATTTTTTTCTTTCTAAATTAATGATCTTCCTTTCTTTGCCAAATCCTGAAACTCTTCTCTGCATTAGATGCCAGAAGAGTTTTGAATTTTTATCTGGAAAAAAAATCAACAGATTAAATGGACAGAAAGCACTTATTTAAGACAGTTTAAAGCGTCCACCTGTATATCAGTGTTTTAGTTTGCTCTCATTTGAGTGTTTTCAGTGTATCTAAGAATACAGATTTTTTTTTTCTGTTTAAAAGAAAAAGAAAAACTATGTCTTCATTTTGCTAATAATGTGGGGAAAAATTCTGAATTTTTGTGAAGTCCTTCAATTAAATCTGAAGAATAACCAACCAGGCTGCAGTACTGCAGTTGTTGTCATGTCAGAACAGTATAACAATCCGTACAGTTAACGAATTCGTGTCTATTTCGACAGTGGAGACTACATAGTACCTGTAACCTTTAGTTGTTTGATTGATTGATTGATTGATTGATTGACTGACTGATTGATTTTAGCTGTAAATATCATGTTTCTTACTTGTACATTCATCACATTAGTTTAATGACTGCCATACTGTATCTTAAACACTATTTTATCATTATAACTTAACTTGAACAATTATGAAAAAAGATGTTTGATTATATATGTATTAACTTGATTTTTGCTTTAATATTTTTAAAGAACTGTGAGGACATGGGATGTTAACAACGAAAAAAAGCACAAAAGTGTATTTAAACCACGATCACTTCAGGGTAAACGGGTGATTCCTACAAGTTGCACGTACAGCAGAGATGGTAAACTTATTGCAGCTGGCTGTCAAGATGGCTCCATCCAGATATGGGATAGGAATATGAATGTAAGTATTTGATAACAATATATGCTTCCAGTATATCAAGTATGGAATGCTGAAGCTGATAAC
>WBNH01005899.1:18185-38983 GCA_013401255.1 Urocolius indicus
TTTCAAATATTCTGTAATTTTTTTCTGTTCACATTGAACTTAAAATTTAATTTCCAGTAATCATAAATTTAACTGACAAAAAATGTATACAATACATTCTGCTACTTTATCATTCAAATCAAGCATTTAGTGACCCCCACTGCTTTGTGTAGTAGTTTACAAACCAGTCCAGTTTGAAGAGTTCAGTTTAGTAGTATCTAGTACAAGTTCACTAGGCAAACATTTACTGCTTTAAAAATTAATCATTCTAATAATTATCTATATGCCTGTCTTACCGAAAGAATTGATACCTTTCACTTCAATGGGATAAGTACTTGTGTCATTCACAGGAGGAGAAAATAAGATTACAGGGGATCAAATTGATAGCGTAAATCTTTGAAAGCTGTACAGTTCTGACACGATTACTTTGGGGAAAATAATGCTGAACTAATGAAAGTTATGTTAGTCTGTTCAACTTCATCTTCCAAACAATTTGATTTTAAAAAAGAAAACAGATAATTTAGGGAAATTTTCACAAATAGTAGATAAAACTTGGTTGCTGGAGGCAAGAGGAAACGTATAGATCTAAAAGGAAAAGAAAGCCTATTGATCATATTCAAAGTCAGCTTGTATTTTGGGATTGTCATCTATTTTTATTTCTGTTTTTATTTCCACTATAAACCCAGTAAAACTTCCTAATGGCATGAAGCTTGAGAATTCAGCTGAAGTGTAAACTTGTTCTAACAGAATAATAAATTTTTTGGAACTGGCTTTCATCACCTGTGTATGTTGTTTACTGTAACATATACAGTATTGAAATATTAAGCTTTCTGGTGTAGTTTTAACAATAGTTCTCTTAGTCGTCTGCTTTTTTCATTTGCTTTTCCTTTTGAACTTTTGTGTGTCTAGAAAATGACGTATTGCAATGCTGATTGAGTGCTGTTTAAGATGATTATGAATAATTTAAAGATGTATCCTGTGTGTAACAGTACAAGACTACAGTGATTTTCTAGTAGGAATTAAGTTGGTAGTGTCTTTGGATTTGTGCCAGATTTTTGTGTAAAGGAGCAGTATAAGTTGTATTTTTTGTGGCCTTGTTATCTCATCTCAAACAGCTGGTACTCTCTGGAAATCTCTATGTATAATTAAAATCAGGTGTTTCAAAAGGCATGTTGGTGATATAATAAGAAAAAGAGAAAAAAGAAATCAAAAAGCCTTCATCTTGCATTTGGAAGTGGGAGAGGGAAAAGCAAATTAAGAAGAAATACGTTCTAAGTTGGATTTAGAAAGAGGAGGACAGGATTGACTACTGCACTGGGCTGATGAATGTTGAAAACACATACTATTCTGACAGGATGCAGAAATGCTTGGAAAGGCAAATGACAAAATGTTGAGTCATGATGAGGTGATGTAGTTTTGAGGATATGAACTGTAGGTGACACAGGAAAATAGTTAAAGCTGTGGAGAATCAGGATGTCAGAGTTCAAGCTGCTTTAAGCAATATATAACAGAAATAATAATTTCTGATTTTTGAAGATTTTTTAAAATTCCCATCCAGCAATTATAATTTGACTCTGTTGAAACAAGTGTAGACCTGTATACATAGATTTTACTGTATTACAGTACAGATCTATTTCAAGTCAAGATTGAGACAGCATTTGAGTCTATAAAAAAAGCGGTAGTGTTTGACAGCAGAAAATGGTTGCTGTAATTTGTTATATATGATTCTGGCAACATTTTTTTAGATGGCTTTAGCACATATTCAGCAGGAAGGATAGATTCAGGAAGGTGTTTTCTTAGTTGACTATACTGTCATGCCAGAACTGATACCATAAAAGCCTGTTTTGACTATGAATTCATTTTTGCATTTAAGTAAAAATTAAATGACATTTTAACCCTGCTGTTGAATACTCATACCACTGTTCCTGCATATGATTGTAACTGCACAAACCAAGTCCAGAAGCATGTTCCTACCAGGTATTATGGCTCACACTACAGACTGTATGTAGTTCTTGTTATTCTGCTGTCTCTGAAGGTTTTCAGGCACATTTTTTTTCTTGACAGGAGTAAAAATGTCTGTCAAACACAGAGCCTGCTTCAGAGAGAAGGAGGTTTTTCTTCGCTTGAATGACAATGTAAAACCCCAGCTTTCCCATGGGAGTAAGGTCATGAAAACATCATTAACAAGGGTAAAAGCTGACACCCTGATAAGAAAGAGTCTGATGATGCCTTTTGCTAGAGTAAAAGGGACACGTCTTGGAGGCAGGCACGCTTTCTTGCCATTGTAGCCGTAGTTTCTGACTTCTCGTTTATTATCCTCTGCTACACACATGACTTGCTAACTGTACATGTGACTACAGGATCTGGCTTCTTTGATAGATCCTACTGATCTATCAGAACGCAAACAAAGTAAAAATCAACGTGTTGTGTGGTGGCATCCCTATGCACTGTGGCATCACTTGTGTTTGCTGCTTGGTAGTATAGAATTTAGTCCAGATCAGTTTTGGTTTGTGAGTTTTTAAATTGTTTTTGTTTTTATTTTGAGATTTTTCCTATCCGATGTTTTATTATCCCTGTTGAAATCGAAGTATCTATTTATTATAAGCTAGGGTCATGAATTAGTTGGGTGTTTTCCAAGCTACCTAAACCTGCCTAAGTTTCTGCTTTTTAAAAAAGTACGTTGTTGTGCCCAGGGAGTGATTATTGGTGTGTGATCAGTTACCTTCTTTAGTTTTGACTAGTAATGCACACCATGGGCCTTTCATTCAATTTTCTGCATTCACTGTTTCTTTGGTGCAATTCCAAATCTCCCATCTGTATGTATAGAGAGTAAACACAGTTTTGGAACTTCTGGAGAAAGACTTCTTTTTTTTTTTTTTGACTTTATGATACTGACATTGGTAACTTGCTAATGCTGAAATTAGCCAAATGCATTCCAGCTCTGTCTTGCCTTTCTCCAAACTTCCTCAGCATGATCATGATCCATTATAATCACCTGTCTAAGAAGATTTTTTTTTTTTATTTTGTCATAAATCTGCGTTATTTTCTCATGTATGTTACTTTGTCGGTGCATGGTTTTTCTTAAGGGTTCATGTACATGTGCATTTACAGTGCACATTAGCAGAACAATCTGTCAGCTTGTTTGAAATATTATGAACACTGTCAACTTGACTTAAAATAACAGCTTCAAAGGACATAAAAAATAACTTCCTTCAAACTTCCAGTGAATAGGGGAAACAACAGTTTGAAAGTCAATTATAACATAACACATTACGACTCTCTCAATTTAAGTGTTCTGAGATGTGGAGAAGTGTCTGGCAAATATGGAGAGCTGAAGAACCTTAGTGGTCAAATAAGACAGGATGTGACAGGTACTGGCTCACTGGGCAGTGCAGTAGACCTACTAGATTTATCTGCAGTTAATGTAGATTCAGATTCCTCATCTCGATTATGCTTGCCCATTCAGAGCTTTTTTCAAGACCAATAGTAATATATACCACTCAACAAGCTGATCAGTGGAGCCAGTCTTTAGTATCAAGAATGAGATGTATCTTGCAGTCATTAAACTTCTGTATGCACAGTTTTCCTGTATAGAAGTGGGAATATCTCAATCATAGAAATATGGAAAGACTGAAGTCATTTTTGGAAAGATTATTAGTACACTTGGGTGAGTAGGGTAAAAATGTACTGAGAGCTAAAATTGATAGAAATATCTCCAATGAAGAAAAATCTCCCTAATTTTTCATACTGAACAGGAGAGGTTTGAGGTATTTTTCATTAATTACAGATAGGATTTATTAGAGTGAGAATGCTAAACTTTCTTAGTGTCATGAAACTACGTGATGATGAATTTACATGAGTTTTCCCTACAGGTTTTCCTGTGTGCATTTTTCCCAGGACTGCATAAACAATTTATCTGCAAATGGCAGCCTGAATCATATTTCTCAGTTTCACATATCATCTATTGTGTGACATATCATTGCAGTTGTGATACACAAATATTGCTAAAGGTTTTGAGAGACAGAGTTTTAACAAGTAGTCATGTAAGAGAACAGTGCATACAGCTGAAACTTGGTCTATTTTTTGTTCTACTTATATTAACTGGGTTCTGTTTGGAAGTTCTGAGTAATTTTTATAAGCTTTTAGTTATCTAATGCACTATAAGTAATAAAGAATTAGCTTTGACAGATATATCTGTAATGGGTTTAACTTTTTATGTAGTGTAAATCTGAACAAGAAAGATGCAATGTTTTATGATTTTCAACATGAGTTAATTCTCATTAAACACAAATTGATTCAGTGCTCAGGGAAGGATTTTTATAGCTAGTGATTAACTTCTGTATTTTTACTTTCTTATATCACAAGACCTAGTGATATCTTTAAATCCATTCTTAACTATTTCCTGCTCAGCAATGAGTGCCTGCTGCAGTATTAGTAACTACTGCTTTGCTGGTGTTTTCTTTTTTCCTGGTTTTAAAACCTTGCTTTTATTTTAAATTGTGAGACTAATTTATGTATTTTGATGATTTTTAAATTACTTAGCTAAAGCTCAAAGTGATTTTACAGAACTTAAATTGATAATCATGAAATCTAACATGGTACTAATATCCTGCCCACTTGAATATCTTACAAAGTAGTGTGATCAAGTGTCAATCCCAATAACCTGTTTTCCACACTCTCTTAAGCCACTCTACCCTCAAAATATAAGGGGAAGAAAAACAGGATGTCGCTGAAGTTAAGCAGACCTAAGCTCTGTACATTTTAATTACAAATAGTCACGTTAAAAGTATTTTCCAAATAATTGCATGATTTATAGATGTAAGATAAATAAATTTCTATATTTAGTGATTGTTTGCTTAGAAAGGGCTTTTTGTAAGCTTCAGCTTTGTGGTGTGCAGTATGATGTTTTAAGGCAGAGTTTTCAGAGATGAAAAGTTTTAAAATGACTGGAGCTGTTTTGAAGAAATACTGTACAATTAAGGACACCAATACAGAACAATGCAAAAATATTACATAAGTTAGATTTTTTTCTCCACAACCAATTAGGGTGACCCTTTTATTTTGGAATGGGAATCCAAGCCCTGATCTTATTTGGAAATTTTTTTGTAAACTTTATTTTACTGTTCTTGATGGATTTTACAGCCAATGCTGCCAAGAGACAGTAAGATCTGAGACTTGCTGTAAATATTTTCTCTGTTAATTGAAAGATCTTTTGAGGGGATTTATACCCATGCTTTGGATATTTGAGATTGTTGAGTCTTTATACAGTAGTGGGATGCTTTTTGCATATGCCGATATGCAAAAAACATGGCTGTCAGTAATAAAATCTTGAAATCTATGCCTTATGTCTGTCTACTAGAAAGCTTTACTATTGTGCATATGCCTTTTTAGATATATTTTCTTCCAGGCGAAGCTTATAGTGTTTCTTTGCCATCTGGTCTATTGCAAGATTATGGGCTTGTCACACCAGCTAGATTTCATTCATTTTGGCCATGGAACTTTCACTTCTCTATTTGGATATATCCAGATATATTGGATATATTGCTATCTTCACAACTTTAAAACTATTCCAGAAAAATGTCACGATTTAATAGAAACAGTTTACAATGAGTATTCTTAGATTTGCTGAATATCACTGTTACAGCTAATCAGCAGGCAAATCTTTCCGTTCCCCCAAGTTCTTCATGCTTTGAAGAGGGCAGTCTGGCTACATCTGGAAATTTCTTGTATAAATACAAGATGAAGGATATCCAAATATACCATATTCCCCTTTCAAACTTACCTTAAGTTTTCCATATCCATAATATCCTACTCTTTCATTCTTTATGTATATGTGCCAGACCTCTTCTCTAGAAACTGAAAACACAAGCTTGCCAGCAGCAAATATTAACAGATTCATATATTATTCTGTTCTGTATATGTCTGGTTTAACCAGTACATCACTATCTATACCCAGAAACTAGCTACAGTAAAGAATCTGACAATCATATGCTAAGATAAAATGTGCCCTGCTATATTTCTAAGTGCATTTCTCTCTTACATAATAAACAATTTATAGTTAAGAGCTATATACATGTTTGCACTATCTAATACAGTGATGAAAGGCAATTCTGAATCTTGAAGTCTGTCACACCCTAATGAAAATAGCATAAAGTATTTTACTTTGGATTTATGTATGGTGAAAGGAAAAAGGCTTATCCTACAAATAATACATATCTTTCTTTGATTTACTATTTAGAAAAATAACAACAGAGCTTACTGAAATAATTTAAAAATGACAGTTTGAGAAGAAAAGACAAGGCATTACAGCAACATGATTATTAGTATTGTAGTGCTATTAGTGTAGCATAGATAATGTTACAGAAATAGAAAGATAAAATAATGAAACAGAGATTAGTAGAAGCATAAAATCATGGAATCGTTATAGTTGGAAAAGACCTGTAAGATCATCAAGTCCAACCACTAAGCTCACACTGCCAAGCCCATCACTAACCTAAACCATATCCCTCAGTACTTCATCTACACATTTTTAAATATCTCTAGGGATGGTCACTCCACCATCTCCCTGAAGCACCTTCTAGTGTTTAACAACTCTCTCAGTGAAAAAGTTCTTCATAATATCCAATCTGAACCTCCCCTGGCACCACTTGAACCCATTTCCTCATGTTCAATCATTTATTACTGGAGAGAAGACATAGATCTCCACTTTGCTACAGCTCCCCTTCAGTAGCTGTAGAGGGTGATCATGTCTCCTCTCAGCCTTTTCTTCTCTAGACTAAACGTCTCCAGCTCCCTCTGCCGCTCCTCCTCAGACTTGTTCTCCAGACCCTTCACCAGCTTTGTTGCCTGTCTCTGGACACGCTCCAGCACCTCAATGTCCTTGTAGTGAAGGACCCAGAAGTGGACACAGAAGAGCTGTCTTTATCTAGCTTTGTTATTTTAGAGAAAAATTTCCTTTTAAGCAGAGGCAAAAAGTTAAAAGTACAGATGCTGTGTTTTGTTTTAACAAGAAGAGACTTCCAGAGTAACCCAGCTTATCAGAAAAATGGCTTTTAGATAACTGTAGTATATGTGCTGCTAAAGGAACCTGAATACTTCATCGATCTTGAGCCTGATGTGTGTATCGGGAAGCTAGTTTTGCATTCAAATGTTTCTCATTGTGCTTCTTAGTATGTCACTGTTTCTTGAAGCTAATGAGGTGACAAATAGCAAGTTTATACCATGTATAAAATGAAAAGTATATTTCTGTACAGGTCTTGGTCATTAAATTTGTTTTGTTAGAGACTGACAAAACTTTCATCCTTTCATACAATCATAGAATCATTTCAGTTGGAAAAGATCTTTAAGATCAAGTGTAACCACTAACCTCATGCTGCCAAAGCCCATCACTAAACCATGTTGCTCAGCACCTCATCTGTCTTTTAAATAGCTCCAGGAGTGGTGACTCCATCATCTCTCTGTACAGACACTGCCTGTACCAATGTCTGACAGCACTTTCAGTTAATAAGGGTTTTTTTCTGCTCTCATTTCAAGTATTGCCAAATTTCTAACTTTTCCAGAGGTTCAGTGTTGAAGACAGGTATCAAGTGATAGATATTCCAATGTGGAAGCTAGGTATTCTTCCCAGAATTGTGGGAATTATGAAGAATTGTGGGATTTGCATGTATTCTTGAGTCACTGGCCACTCTCATAAAGTAGATAAAGGACTAGGAAACCAGTAGTTTAATGTCACGTGGTGCTTGTGTGTAACCTTTTCCATAATTGTTTAATTTAGAAAAAATAAAGTTACCAAGGTCAGAAAAATGTGATTTCTTTTTTTTTAGTTCAATTGATGAAGAGAGTGATTTATTTTGAAGTGTGCTCAGTTTCATGACATTTAAAAATATATTAGTAATATTAATACAAAAAAAATCCTCATTAATCTTAGAAATTGAGAAACTTAAAAAAGAAGATAAATTATAATGAAGCATAGATTTTTAACATTAGGCTATATATGTTTGATTCAGAAGAAGTCTGATAAAAACCAAACTTTCCACATAGAGGACAATTGTTTCATAGCTACATCATTAAGAGGGTGCACTTCTGTGAAGGTAGTTTTAAATGTGCTTAAATAGTTGGCCATAATACACTATAGACTGCCCTGAGGTTCTAAAGAACAACAGTCTAGGTAACTTTAAGTAGAGTTTGCAAGGCATTTGTAGAAAATTCATAGTAAGATTATGAACCGAAGAAGTTGTGTTTGTGTACATTATTATCAACAAGAAGGTAAACTAAGTGACTATACTATCTCTTGGCAGCAAGTACAGAACTAAACAAACAATATGAAATAACAAGTATTTGTGATAATGATTCTTTTTTTCTTTGAAGAGAATCTTCAAGTTTCTTTAAACTCCAGCTAAGAATCTCATAGCTAAACCCAATTGAATATATGGGAGGCTTTCTTAATGAGTAGTGTAGAACTTCCAGCGCAAAATATTTTTTAAAAAGAGGTGTGTTTTTTGTTTTTTTTTATGATCTCTGTGCTTCCTAAAATTTCAACAGATGTTACTGCTAAACAGTTTGCAGAGTGGGTAGTGAAATAGGTGGAGCATTGTCCAGCTGTGTTTTATTTAATGTATGACTGCAGTGATACTACACAGACTGAAATCAGATACATCCATGGAACAGCTGCCTTCCTTGGACTAAGGTCTAAATTTCTCATGAGATATAGAACTAGATTTGGAATTGAATGTGACTGTCTGTATATTTCACAGATTATATGTAAATGCATATCCAGAAACTTAACAATGAAATTCTACTTTAACAGAATTTCTGAATGTCCATATTAGTAATTTAAACAAGATACTCTTAATGTACATACTTTAGCATATGTAATTATAATTCAGATTAAACAGTGTGTAGGTTTTTTAAAAAAAAATACCTTTATGGTTATTATTTCACTTTTGACTGTGTATATGTATCACTTCCAGATTTGGCTTGTAACTATTTTGTGCTCAGTCACCTGTAATCAGCTCTAAAACTTAATTTTTATTTGATTTTTGGTGTAATGCATTTTATTAAGGATGGCCAAATTAGAAAGTACTGTGCTTGTTCACATACAAAGAGTGAAATATTCTTAAAAATGCTGATTACTTGTACCAACGTGGACCATATGTTTCATGGACAGTAAGAGGTCCTGATGAATGTAGCTGCTGTGATCAGCACATACCCTGGTAAAGAGCCTATAAATTCAACCATATCTCAGCTCCCTGGCTCCTGTTGTTGTTCTCATTGTGCCTGTTGTGTAGTTTGGGGAGCAGTTTCAATCTGAGGCCTGTGTGCAACTTTCCAGCTTGTTGAAGTCACCAGAGTATATTATAGAGGATGTTTTACCAGAGCTTGTAAAAGGATGGCTTGTACAGGTAACGTGTTCCTGCCCATGTAGTGAGAGGACTGGCTTGTATTCAAGACTGCGTTCAAGAGCTTGTGTGATTTTTTTACAGCATGGACACCTGTTTTAGTCAGCAGAAAGCATTTCATTACCAGCCATTGTCTGATCACTTGTCACAAGTGTGCAAATGAGTCATTGATTGTGATATTTGTGAGTAAGTGTGGTGCCAAACTGGGTAGGAGTTGACAGAGGTGCAGAAATATTTTGTGTACTCCAGATAGGTCACTGTTGTGGCTTTTGCATTGATCTAGAAGAAAAAGGCAGAGCTGCTGTGTTTTTCTTTATGTGAGGAAACTGCAGGTGTGCTTGAGGATTAAATAGATGATTTGTAATTGCTATTTTTTGAAGAATACTTATTTAAGTAATTGGTAAAACACAGCAGCTGTTAAAGAAGACTAAATGATGTGATGGTGGAGATTTAAAGATGTCTTAAAAAAACCTCTGACTACCACATGGTTATTCCTACCTTAATTCAATATTATTTCTTGTATTTTTTCAGTCTTCAGTGCTCCCAAATTTATTTAGGACATTAATTCCAATTCCACTATTTGAATAGGGATTGGGTTTTACTACCTGTTAGAAAGGAAAACTAATTTTAAAAGTGATCCGTGTTTTAAATGTATTTGCAAATCTCGCTATAGAACAGCAAACCACGCAATTCTAAAAGATGTTACAAGAATTTTCACTGACTTATGCTTAGGTATTTAATTGCTGCTCTCATATTTAGTCATTAAATGATTTATAATCACTTTTTTGGGGGATTGAAGTTGATGCTACCACAAAAGCTGAACTGTCAGAGTTGTCTGAGACTGTTATTTCTGAGCTCAGTGCGAAAGGGATTCAAATGCAGTATTCAGTTGTAATTTGTTGTAGTTGAACAAAACCACATTTTATCAAAATATATTTCAACAACGGTATATTGTATGCATGAAAACAGTTTTTAATGCTGCAATATTTTACTTTCAAAACCAGTAAATTTGTTATCTGTAACTTTGGGTTTACAGATTCTGAAGCTAAGTGGCAATTTATTTCTTTTCTCTGTGGAGTTTTGTTTTCAGTTAGTGTAAACTATTTGTCAGAAAACAACGTTTTGAACTTTTTTTCCACTTTGCCATTCTTTTTTTGACTAACAAATGTGTAGGATTTTTTGTTTGACTTTGTTTGTTATTTAGCTAGTCAGTTATATAAAATTATTGTGATCAGAAGAAAAGCAACATCAAGGCAGTAATCATTAAAATGTGTGCATTTAGCCACTCAGCATCTTAAAGATGATTAGTAGCAGTGCATATTTGGTTATTAAAAAAAATGTATATGCCCTACCATCCACAAGTGCTTGGCTGACCTGCAGAGAAAGGGAGTTTCCCTTAACTTCTCAAAAAAACCTTCTCTCAACAACTTGCTTTGAATGATGATAGCTTTTTTTCTTTTCTAGAGACTTTTAAAAAAATCAAGTATGTTGTATGATCCCTGAAAATCAGTGTTAAGTATATTGAGCTAATAATTTCAGCCACCTTTTTGCAACATTATTTATAAACCACTGAGGGTCTTGAGTTGAGAATGCTTGTTTTATCACTGAGATACTTCATGTGGCCAAAGACTACTTTTACCCTTTCAACTGTGGCATTCTTTGCCTTTCCATCCAAAATCCATGCCTACAAAAGTTTATATAATTTTAATTAGCAGAGAAAACATGGTATAATGATTTGTAGTACATTTTCTTGAGAAAAATTCAATAATATGGAAGAAATAATAGCATATTATATGTTCAAGAAGTACAAGAAGATGGGAAATACACCCATCTTGTTGGAATATATGTATTTTAGCTACTTTTTTTCAACAAGTAAATAAATTTATTATACTGCCACCTTTGATAACTCACTGGAAATGACATCTTTTTTGGCTCAATGTCATTAAACTAGAAATATTATATGTATGGGAATTTCTGTTTATTTTCAGTTATATTTCACTACATACACACTGTACCTCTATGAGATCGCTAGCTGGGTCTTAAGCTTTAGGAGCACTGAATATTGAAAGAATGTAAGAAATAATATTGAAGTAGGAATAACTTTGTGAAGACATCTTTAAAGTTTCTTTGTATTTTTTCTGTAAATAGTTTTGATTGTTTATTGCCAATAGGCAAAACACTGTAAATAATATGAGTTTGAAGCAATCTATGGACTTTCAGTAGGGTTCTAGTATATCTTAACTACATTTCTAACGAAGTTTTTAAAGAATTAACATTGGTCAGATTTGAATGGATAAGTCTGAGAGTGGTTATTTTTCAAAGAGGCAAAAAGAGGTTTACAGAGGCCATATTTATGACGGTAGCAAGAAGGAAGATCTGATAAATTTGATAGAATAGCAGGGTATGGGTTAGATAAGTTATGAGAAGATACAAAGTAACTGTGTCTTATTTTACATCCTTTAACCTTTTTTTCATGTAGTGTAAAAAATACCCAAAGGAAGCCAACTAAATGGTTTCCCAAAGCTATTTTCATTAGCAATATTTATTGTTTTTTTGTGGCCAAGATGGATTATTTTTTCAAATGTTGACAGTGCAGCCAAACATTCATCAGGAGTTTCATTTTCAAACCATTAGGCAAATATTTAGCGATGTTGTTAAGAAACTATCTTTCTAAAATGGTTTCCTAAAATCTTTCTTGATGAGTTAACTTAAACAAGAAGAAATTGTTTCTGTAGTCAGCAATATTCTTTGAAATTGAGTGCTCTAAGTGGTGAAGGAATCATGAGCAGATAGGAAGGACATTTTCAGCATTCTAGAGTGCTTCAGAGGCATCTCTAAGGCAAGCCAGCCTGCTTGCTTCCTTGTTTTGTCCTAAAAACCCCACATATAGTCAAATGTATCAAGTGCCTTGCCTTATTGCTTTCTTTATAGCTGTTAGAGATTTTTCTAATAGGAAGCAACTTTTTGTACCAAGTGCAATTAATCAAATGCTAATGCTCTGGCTACATTGTTTTCTTTTCTATGAATGCATATTTCTGTAACAGCCCAACATTTTTTGACTAAGCATTTCATACCCGTGTTTTTTGTTTTGTTCATAGTTCCATGATATAATCTGTTATTCACTTAAAGAGATTAAAGATTTTGTAAACTTCAAAAATAGTTACAGATATTTATTTTCTTTTTTAATTTCCCGGTTATGTATATTTTTTTATTGTGATCAGTTGCTCAAGGAAAACTGCAGATTTCTGAAAAAACTCAAAAGAGCCAAGACTTTTGTCTTAGAAAAGTATATATTGTAGGGAAGGTCCATGAAATACATCTCTCCACCCTTAGTTGCAACAGATGATAATATAATGGATGCAAAGGACAGTTAATTCTATTGCTAGTCAGATATCCTGGTTATGGCAAATAAAGTCAGGTTACTCTCTTAGTAATTGGTTAATTAGGATTGAGAAAAAGGAAGGAGTGTTTCAGGTCTGCTAATGATACGTATAGATATCACAGAGAAGAGCAAATCGTGGAACAGTGCAGTCATGCAAACACTAAAACCTCAAATTTCACAAGTTAATCTTGTTTTACATCAGTATGGTCATTACTGAAACAGCATCCATTTCTACACCACGGGAAGTGGTATTGAAGAGCTGTCACGTAAATTGAAAGCCCAGGGATCATGTTTACAGAGACTTAGGCAGCGTGATATACTCTGCAACTGCCTACTCAGGGAAAAAAAATTGAGAAATTGCTGAATTCAGCTGGCATATGTAGACCTGATAATTTGTAAGTGATATACTAAACCCAGAAAGTACAGTAACATTTCTTTCCTGGATTATAATTGAGAGCAAATCAAATAGGCTTCTTTCAGTAGGGATGACTGAAGGGGGGATGGGGAAGTAGCCATTTGGAGAGTGTAATTTGTGCCCTGGGAATGTGTCTGTCTTGTCAGCTGTGATCACAGCTCTGAGATGGCTGGCTGCCTCTGGGATCACTTTCAACAAAGACCCAGACAGCTTTGCTCAGTTGTGACTAAAAGAAGGTTTCTGGTTGATTTGTTTGTTTTCTTCTTTCAACTATATAGCTCCTGCCTTTGTCACCTTGAGACTGGTCTATGCTAATGTGTTATCTCGGAAGGCTTTTATGTTTATTAAAAATTGTAATTTTTGCAGCTGAATATTGTCAGTGTCAGCTAATTTGTTTTTGCTGGAAGTCTCTTAGTTGGTTGAAATCACTGATTTAAATATCAAAGCACCATCATGGCTGGGGACTTTTCTGTCTGGCATCTTTACCTAGCTAGTCCTGCCATTCTGACTCATTTGAAACCAGTTTATATCCCAATTGCCAGCTCTGTCAAGAAGTGTTGGAAACATTCCTTGATGTGAGAGGGAACAGCTTGCAAGTGGGCATGGGAGGCATGTCTAGAGATGAGCTTCCCAGTTCAGAATACACCTTCCTTGTGCTCTTTGGAGCAAATCAGAGTAGATTGCACATTGGTAGTGGCACATGTAGTATTGGTTAGAGTTCCTTTTGCTGTAGATGAGATTGTGGTTGCATAGCTATGTTCACACTAATAAATAAATGTGTAAGATTTTGTTACGAGTCTGTAATGTGGAGAAATATTGCTATAGTCTTTGTTGATTTCATTTTCCCCAAGGCCTTCCTTAATTTATTGCCTCTGCTTTTATAAAAAAACAACAACTTGAACATGTTAGAAACGAGAAGGAAAAAGAATGTCTTGGCTGGGACATTCATTGTTTCATTAAAAGAAAAAAAAGAGGAGGGGGAAGCATTATAATCTTGGGAACGTGTCATTTAGTTGTGAAATAATGTATCCTAGAAACAATATGGAAAGTTAAAAAAATCTTATTAGCTAAACATAATGTTGTTTTCTTCATAGATGTGGTTTGGACTTGTGGAGTAAAAAAGCTGACTAAGTCCATCTTCTGTTTTTACTTGAACGTGTCTTATTTAGGCTTCTGGAAAAGAGAGGGATTATGGGATGCAGACCTCTAACCATGCAGCTCTGCTGTAGGTCATTCATTTGTGATAAATGCATCATGTGTTCACTGTTGTCTTCACTTAACGTATTGGTCCTCTTCAGTCCACCCTGATTTTTGTACAAAGGATATTCATTACTGATGCTCCACTCTTCTATCTTCTCCACATTTTTTCTCTCCTTCCCAATTCTTTCTCGGGCTTCCTTTTTTCATCTGGTTTGTATCCTCTCTGAGGTCTGCAGTGATACCGCTATTATCCTAGGTTTTTTTTGATACGTGCAACTGTGTCCTTTCTCACATGTGCTTCATGTTTTCTGCTTGTCATTTCATGTTACACACAAGTCTGGTCAGCTGTAATTGCTCAACAAAAATATATGTGCTAATGCAAACCTAGAAAGTGCTTACATTGCTAGAAAGCCTTCAAACAATCTATAGAGTGTGTACTAGAGAATTTGTTGAAATAACTAACCTTTAAAAAAGTTTAAGGACAGCTGAACTTCTCAAATTTTGTATGGCACATGACTAGTACTCCCTTATAGCAGGCACCTTTGCAACAAAAGGGGAGAAATAACGAGGGAGAAATGTAGATACACTTTGCCTTAACTATCTTTGCACCTTATCTAGTGTTTCAGTGCTCTCTTTCCTTCTCTTCCTGAATGAAACTTCTGAATTATGTGCTTTAGTTCTATCTTTCATGTCTTTCCAGCAAGAAACATTCTGATAACAACTTTTTTTGCTAATGATTTGTTAGCAAGATTAGACATCTGCTAAAAGTATTAAGAGGCCAAAGGCCAAGCACATTATTTTCTTTGACAACCGCAATGAACGTTTTCTAGTATATGTAAAAACTTGTTTAACCTTTTATCATTTTTAGTGCAACCTTCAATCATTTTAGAATATTTGATTTAGTATTACAATTCAGGGTTATACTTCTTTGCAGAATAATATATGGAGGGCAAGCTTGCAGAGCTCAAAGTTAGGAAAACAATCCTTTCACTGGTAAACTGCGTTTATTTTTAAAAAACAAATAGAATTGCAATCTTACTATGCCTTTCAGATTAGTCTCATTTTACATTAAATCCTAAGGCATGAAAGCTGATTAGAGCTGAGCTAAATTTGTTACATTCATTTTTGTGATTAGTGAGCAAACAATGACCAGATCCTATATATCTGTATTTAAGGTACCTCACTATATGCAAATATAGATATATACAGTGAAGCATAAAGGAAAAGGCATTTGTTAGACCCTAGCTATTTTTCTTCACTTTAATTTGTATCCAAAACAAAACAAAAGGAAGGATTTTCAGATTAATTGAGGATGAAATGAAAGAAAACCCTATTGCATTAAGTTGGGCAGCAAAATGAACAACTTGTTATTTTAATACATGCATGTCAGTGTGACACTGCCCGGAAGGGATGGAAGTGTTGAGTAGACAAGCGTTGTCATGCCCAAATGAAGTTTTTACAGTTTATCTGAAATAGCTAAATGCCATATTATAATCTTTCTGTAACATTTTTTTGAGGTGTGATTGTTAACCATTTATGTTTCTGCAAGTGTTTATGGTATTTTTTAGACAGAAAATAATGTCATTTTAATGTTTAACAAATATTACAGAAAATAGATTTTTCTGATAGCCGATTCTCGGTGTGTCCTTTTTATGTTAACCACATACAGAAAATTGGATGCGTAAAGTACGTTTCCTTGTATCTATAAACACCTTCACCAAAGACATACAGTTGTAAACTACAATCTTTTCATAGAATTTCTGCAGGAAAATGCACAATTGTCTAGAAGTGACAGTACCCCCAAAACAAGTAATATGGCTAAATGTCGGCTATTACATTCTATCTCCAGATACTGTAGAAAGGATTTATTTACTGTTTGAAGTCCTCCTTTGCTTGTTAAAGAGTCATTTATGGGTGGAATGTCTTACAATGACTCCTCTCGAAACTTGGCTGAATCTGCAAGCCAAAATAAGCTTGCAGTCCTTGTTAAGGTCATCACAGGAAGATGCTCTAGCTTTTGTACCAAATTTAGAACAAATATTTAAAATGGTAAGCAATATTAATTAAATTACTAGATTGGGTTTTTTGCCCATAAAAAGAGCCTTAGTGAGGGGCATATTGAAAAATTCAAAGATAGGATAACTTAGATCTGGCTTATGCTGTTCAAACCCCCCTCTGAAAATGTATATTCTATGCATATTTTTCTGTTTTGCTCATCACTATAGTAAGTAAAGGATTTTAAGGTCACTAATGTGTTTTCTTCCCCTCTGTTTGAGGAAGGGTATGTTTTAATCTTTGTCTTACAGATAGGAAGCCAAGATAACACTTGCGTAGGCAGCCTTTAGTTCTTGAATGCTTTATGTTACAACTTACGTATATGAATTACCTTTATGTTAGGAAAAAAGAGCAAGTAAGAAGTGTAATTTTCTAGGTGTTAAAAAAGGTGTTAATTTCAGGTCCCTCCCTTTTTAAAGATTTTACTGAATAGTGATTTTACAAAAAATAATTCAACTCTGTACAAGAATAAAATGCTTACTTGAAGGTAATTTCCACCTTTCTCTGTAATTATCAGCAAAATAGAAGTAATTAAAAATAGACATAAATCATTCCTAAAGTTGAATTTTGCTGCAGCTAAAGGGGACTTTGTCTCTTATATAAGCCATGAATTTTGGCAGGGGTTAAATTTGGGGGAAGTACATATGTTTTATTTTAGTATTTTTTGTAACTGTAAGCCTGCTTAGGAGGGTGTTGAGAACTGCCTTAAAATATACTTTTATTCTAACCAGTGTTGCTACCTTTATTCTGTGCTAGCAGGAGTTTTCCAAGACTACCGATACTATGTTAATGTGGACTGTATGTTGCATCTATGAAAAATATTTTCTTTCTAAACCTTACAGTGAAAACCTTTTCTGAAACAAATATGACATTTTAAAAAGTCTGTAGAAATGGTTTCTGTACCTGCTCAAAATGCAAGGTTTTCATTTAAATATAGGAATAGCTGCACAGTGCACAAAATGCTTTAAAGATTAGTTTATCTTGTCTTGAAATAAGCAAATTTTCTAATATTTTTTTTTTGTTTGACAAACAGGTACACACGAAGTTCCACTGCAGGCAAGCCCATGCTCCAGGCACTGACACTTCATGCTTAACATTCTCATATGATGGTACTGTCCTTGCCAGTCGGGGAGGTAGGTGATTGAAATAACGCCTTGATGTGTTGAATGTAAGACAATTGAAACCATTGAAATTGTAGCGTCATTAGATCTAATTGTTTATGATAGAGATTATGATAGTGAAATCACATACTGGTGATTTAAGCCTGAAATGTTTCATAATTTACATCTTCTGTTTGGGTACACCGTGCAATGCTGTGTTCCAAAAGTGAATTTTAAAGCAGTTAAGGAATATTTTATGATAACTTTACTGACTATTTTACACAGCTGCTGATCTGTCTTCTTGAATGTCATTAATAGTAGACCAAAAGGAAATTATTACTTAATTAAAAATAAAATGAGAGCAGTTTTGTTACTTAATTCTTTCCAGGAAGGTTATTGCCTCTCAATAATACTATCTCTTCTTCTGGAGTTATTAATTCATCAAGCAGCATCCATATGTGGTGTCTGTTTTTGTTCTAATTGGAATTTTAATCTCATTAATATTACAAACATCAAGAAGTGATGACTGGTAGTCAATGCCCAAAATGTACTTGAATGGCAGGAAAAAGTAGAAATATGTACAGGACAAGTAAAAAACAAAAAACCACTTGTTTTTCTAAACTTCATGGAAAACTCTTAGATAGCAAAGTCTTGAGAAGACAAAGATGTATATGAAGACGCATTCACTCTAGTATTAGACAAATGAGATAGGATGGTGGCTGCCTAAAACAACCTTTGATACAGAGAATAGCTTACCCAGTATTTTGCAGGCAGGTGCAAGCATACAATCCAAACTCTCTGGATGGAAACCAGCTGTAACCAGAAGCTATATGTATGCATTAGGGTGGCCCCAAGGCCAAATAAACAGGCCTAGTGAGGCAGTATATGTTAATGTCAGGTGACGTTCTTCCTAACATATGTACAGGACATCTGGTCAGTTCGGTATGTAGATGGTAGACAGAGTGAGACTACAAATACAAGTATATATACCAGGATAGAGGTATTAACAGATGGCGGATGTTCTGAAGCAGGGGATGTACTTCCAAGCCCAGGACTGTATCTGGCAATTGTTTCATGTCCTCCCTGCCCCTCTCCACCCCCAATCACTAATGAGTAGGGTAGTGTTGGTGGCTTCTATAATAATATGCAACTACTATAGGATACTATTTCAAACATTGTGTTTTCAGAGTAAGATGATGGTGGTCTTTTCCTAAACAGTGCTAGGCTTACAAGGGCATGCTAGTACCACTTGAATTGTTTCTTAATTGCTGTTCAGGCTTGTGAGTTCTGCTACTATGGTACTCATCATGAATGAGCCCTAAGTAGTTGAGGTAAAAACTCTCAGCCTCGCTGGGTTGTACGAGGCACATGCTATGTGAGAACCTTGTCCTTCTTGGAAAGTAGGTGGAACATCTGTCTTTCTGATCTGGGATATGTAAAATGCTGCATCTGTCTGCGAGCAATATTGCCCACAAAAAATTCATACTTTATAAGATTTAAAGGGAAAAAACAGCATGTTTTTAAATAGTAACAGTAAACAAGGTTAATAATTATTTGAAAAATATTTACTAATGCTGTTTTAAAACCTCCATTTATGTAAATTCTCTTACATTTCCCATTTATGAATGTGGGTAAACAGACAGCCTTTGCATATTTTTGTTACATGTGGCACTTTCACTTGCCTGCTCTTCCTTATCTGTCTCCAGATCGTGTTAAAACAGACTTTCACTTAGTTACATTTATCTACTACACTCTGCTCTAAGCTATATAAAGTGTTGATTGATTGTTTGCAGAATCTAAGGCTGCATGGAAGTTTGGCCTCCCAGTGTGGATGAAAGTGCTGACTTTGTCTAGAGCATTAAAAAAAAAAAAAAAAAAAAAAAAAAGCTCTATGCACACTATGATAGAGATAAGAAGAATTCATACCTTATTTTGACTTGTTTGGTTAGTGCTTTAATATGAGCTTTGGATCTGTACCAACGAAAGCAGATGTGGATGAAGCATTCATAGATTAACACACCTGCCAAGTGCTGAGGATCAAAGATAGGATAGTCGTTTGGAGCTTGGGGACTTCCATGAAAGCTTGATCAACTCTCTTGCATCTGATGTAGATTCTGTGTTGGATATGAGAGAGATGGGGCACAGCTCAGCTGCAAGCACAAGGGAAAATGAAAAGCTAAGGAGCTGCTTAGGAGAGTTCCCAGTTTTACTCTTGTTGGGTATTGGATAGTAACTTGATAGAAACTTAAAGTTATATTTTTTTGCACTTGTAACTATGACAGTAATTTTTTCTAAATACAGTGAAGATAGTATTTGAGCAACATTTTCTTTGTTCAGCAGGGAAGACATCCACATTAGGACTAGACTTGGAGTTGTATTATAAAAGATTTTTAAAAGCTGTCTCTGATTCTTGGTACATACAGAATTTATGGAGTTAGGTATTGTTGTAATATGAAGCAATGATGTCATTACTTCCATGAAGCTCATGGTAGCTATTAGTTTGATGATTCTTCTAATTTCTGTGGTATGAAGACACTGTGCAAACTTAGTGCCATCTTAATCAGTAAACTTATATAGGAAAATAAGTTCACCATAGTTAAACCCAAGAAAAAAACCCTGCATTCAAGCTTAGCTTACACAGATACATGCTTTCTTTTGAGCACAAAAAGGCCTCCCGTTATCCTTCACTTCCCTATGCTTAGAGAGGATGATGCACTTCCAATATTTGTCCAGAGTAGTACAGGGGCAGGTGATGGTGAGAGTTATTCCAAGCATAAGGGCAAAATCTCCAATTTCTGACTTTCATCCAAAGACCTTTGGCTTGGAGTGAGTATGATCCAGACTTGTCATGCCTCTAAAGGTCATTCTTTAGCCATTGCAGCTCCCTTTGCAGAACCAGTGCAGAATGCTGCATTGTATACCTTGTTCTGTAAGGTTCCTCCACTCACATGTGTATACTATAATCCTCCACAGAAAGGCCCAGAGTTTATAAACATACTGTGGTGCTCCCTCACACTAAGCCGTGTTATGCCTTTCCTATGCTGTGTTTTCTTTCTTTAAATTCTCACTAGATCAGGTCACACAGTAACACGTCCAGATGTGTTTTGAAGTTTTCCAGAGAAGGAGCCTCTACACCCTTCCTGGGCAGCCTGTGCCAGGGCTCCCTCACCCTCACAGTAAAATAGTTTTTTCTTATGTTTAAATGGAACTTTTTGTGTTCCAACTTCATCCCATTACCCCTTGTCCTGTCTCTAGCTACAATAGAAAAA
>WBNH01005899.1:39348-106462 GCA_013401255.1 Urocolius indicus
GTCTCTGTCATTCAGCCAGCTCTTGATCCACCTCACCGTCCATTCATCCGAGCCACACTACCTCAGCTTTCTGAGATGGGAGACAATGTCAAAAGCCTTGCTGAAGTCAAGGTAGATGCCATCCACTGCTCTCCCCTCACCTAGCCAGCTGTTTTGCACTCATAGAAGGCTATCGGGTTGATCAAACAGGATCTCCCCTTGGTGACTCCCCCTGATAACCATCTTCTTCTTCATGTGTTTAGTGACAACATTCAGGATGAGCTGTTCCATCACCTTTCCAGGGATGGAGGTGAGGCTGACCGGACTGTAGTCTTCTGGGTCGTCCTTCCTTCCCGTTTTGAAGACTGGAGAGACGCTGACCTTTCTCCAGTCCTCAGGCACCTCGCCTGTCCCCCATGATTGCTCAAAATGACGGAGAAAGGCTTAGCGATCACATCAGCCAGCTCCCTCAGCACGCTTGGATGCATCCCATCAGCACCCATTGAGTTATGAGCATTAAGCTTGGACAATAAGCCTTTAACCTCTTTCTTAACCACGCACGGCCAGTTCTCTGTTTTCCAGACTGTCCTACTCTACTTGCTGGACTGAGCTTCCTGAGGGCCAGCCTTGGCTGTAAAAGACCAATGCAAAGAAAGCATTCAGTAGTTCAGTCTTCTGTATATTCTCTGTCACCAGGGCACCCTCTGTGTTCAGCAGTGGGCCTATATTCCCCCTCATCTTCCTCTGGCTGCTGATGTACCTGAAAAAACCCGTCTTGTTTTCCTTTACTTTCCTTGTGAGGTTTCATTCTAGAAGGATTTTAGCCTTCCTAGTTGCACCCCTGCGTGCTCTGGCAATGTTCCTATACTCTTCCCAAGAAATCAGACCCTGTTTCCACTTCTCAGAGATGGCTGCTTTCTCCCTGAGTTGTAACAGCAGCATTTCCTATGTTTGTTTGCTTTCCTCAGTGATCTTTATGAACATCTGTCCTTGAGCTTTGCTTGCAACACAGTATGTTGAAGAGAAGCTTCTTGAAGGATGTTGCAGATTTTAGGCTTTATATAGTTTCTGACAGCACTTTTACTTCTTTTGAACTCATTTGTATCCTTGTCCTTGTCTTCCTGGTCAGTATCTTCTGAAAAGAAAAAAAACACAACCCAATAAAGATATGATCTTTGTAGTATCAGAGTATTGGCCTTATTTTAACTAGAAGTTGTTTGCTTTAAATAATCCTGCCAGGCTCTGGAGAACTCTGGCATAAAGAAAAAAAACCCAACAAACCTGAATGGTATGAATGGACTATTTTGAATGCTTCATACTGAACTGGACAACTTACGTTTTTATGTTTTTGTTAAACAGTAATTGTCTTTGTCTATGTATGAAGTAATTAAAAATAGATCAGTACTGCTACAACACTCATGACATTGATGAAAGAGTGCTGCTGGGAAAATTCCTTGGTGTTGTGGAAAGTTGGTATGTCTGTTTTCTTAGTGACAGTTATTTCAGCTCCAAATGCAGATTATATTCAAGAACCAATCTTTTATTTGCAAGACAGAATACTTTAATTAGAAAAAGTGAACATGGGCAGATTCTTCAAGATGTTAAGTATTTCACAGCATTGGACAGGTCATTTTGCTAGCATTTATCCATTTCTAAATACTAAATCATCTATTTCAGCACAGTGCAAGACAGTGTTCATGTGAAATTACCCATGACTTTTTCAGACCTTCTAGAGGCTTCTAATTTTTTAGACCAGTAGATTACATTTTGTTGTTAACAGAAGAGCTATAGCTAACTGCATCGCTGCTGCTAGAGCCTGGCAGGACTACAGCTTAGAGATCATGTCAAGGCTCATTCCACAGGGAACAGAACAGCCTTGGCTGCTAGCCTTAGATCTGTCCCTATCCAGAAGATTTGCAAAGTGGCCAAATGGTATTCTTCGCATACATTTACAAAGTGCTGATGCTTTAAATATAACATCTCACTGATAAGTGTTTTTTTGTTGTTGTTGAGAGTAGGAGGGAGAAGATATTAGAAGACTAAATGCTTTGAAGTGTTTGGGATGGAGTCTACCACAAAACAATAAGAAAACAGATACTTCCAAAATAGGGACTCAGCACTTATCTGTCTTGTAATTTCTTAGCTTTCCAATGAACAGAAATATACTCTGCTCTAGACATCATTTATTTAAGTTGTCCACTTCTTAGAAATATTTTGTAGTAAAGAGTTATCCTAGTCTTTAATTTAAACATACATGATGTATGAGGCCACACATTACTGCTTTCCTGGTAAAGGGTACTGCTGGCCTTGTTTCTTTTGTTATAGCATGTTACTTTTTTTTAAACTACACCCCCCCCCCCTTTGGAAGGAAGCAGGCCTGCGTATTAGCAGTCAGTCACTTGCCTGCCTCCTTTTCCTGCTAGATCAGGAAGATTTTGTCATGTTTTATAAAAAAATAATCTCACAATGTTTTTAAAGATATTTTTGTTTTGAAAGTCCTTTTCACTCCTGAAAGCACTGAGACACTGATGTCAAATGCAATGAGATGTCTAGGTGCACAGGGAAGTGCTTCAGAGCTCAAATTCTGTACCTCATCTCATGCTGGAAATATGTGTCCCAGACAGACAATCAACAGACATGTAGATCTCTCTGAGAATAACTAACCAATCTCTCTTTTTTTTTTTTTTTTTCTCTCCTGTGCTCACTTTGTTAATGTGTCATAACTTTGCAAAAAGGAATAAACAGCCTGACGTTTACTGGCCTACAGTCACACTGTGTTTATCAAACACAGATGAGAATTGCTATAAATGTCTTGCCTTAACCTCGATTTTAGCTTTTATGGCCAAAGGTAGTGTGGAGGAGTGTGAAAAGGTTTCATTATAGCAAATGTAGTTTCACTTACTTTCCTTCTCGCCTTTCACCAAGGACTCCTAACTGATTCCAGGGCCTGTTCTCCATACTAAGATGCAGTTTGTTGCTGTTTGCCTGGTATAGAAGGAGGACTTAATGTGCCTTCCATTCTTCATTATCATTTTTTTCAGGGCAAGTGGGAGAAACCAGACACACACATAAAAATGCTTTAGTTTTTGATCTAGAGCATCCATGGTAACTTTTTTTTTTTTTAATGTATCTGAGGAGTTTGTTTACTCCTGGAAGCAGAGCATCAAAGCTTACAGACATAGAAAAAAAATGAGTGGTGAAGGAATCTGATTCCAGTGTGGATTAGCGCGAGAGTTGGCTGTAATGGAGTTGAACCTCTGAGAAGTTTCTGATCTACCAGAGTGCAGCAGGTTGAATTTACTATCCTTGCACTTTCATAGTCATTTAGGCACAAAAAACTTCCAAACCATCCCCCTTTTTGATGCTTCTACTCTGTCATTCCATGATTTTTGTGTTTGAATTAGTGGATAAAATTTCTGCCTGTGTCAACATTCGTGACTTAAATTCTCCTTTTTGTTTCTTAGGAGATGATACTTTAAAGATATGGGATATTAGACAATTTAAAAAGCCTCTTAATTCAGTGGAAGGACTCCCCAGCTTCTTTCCAATGTAAGTACTCTAATTTATTCCAGTTAGTAGAAATAGTAGTAGTTGTGCTGAAGTCAACCACAGTTCTCAGTTCCCGCTAGGTCCAGAACTGTGCAGAAAGGATTGCACAGGAGGTCTGTTCAATGACAATTCTTGGCTATTGTAGGATTTTATGTTGCTTTAAGAAATCTCATATTTTTTAATGATAATTCATAGCTAGCTTTGGTCATTTTTTGCCTTTTTTTAGTCTTAAAAGTCTTGTGTCTAATTAGATTAGCAACTTTCCAGGAGGAGGCCTATTCTTTGCCTTATATTTGTGTAATGGGATATATAACTAATCCTCACTCATATTTGATCTATGATTAGTAAAAATGAGTGAGATTGAAAAGTAGACATAACATGAAGGTGCATGATATGAATTCAGTTTATCATGTTTAAATGACTACTGATGACTGCTCTTTTGTACTAAAATATTGTACTGCAGAGTGTTAAATATTTTATTATTTTTATTGATATTACCTGCATTTCTATAGCTGTAGCACAGCCAAATTCAACTCAATTTACTCTTTCAAAATAAGCTCTTAAAAAGGCAGATCATGGGCAGCTCAGTATTTACTGCAATTTGTAGCATAGAGGAAAGTAAACACACAAACATTTTTCACCACTGTATAAGCACACTGCCTTGCATCATTGAATAATGTATTATCAGCAAAACCAGATTTCTTGATGGACCTATTTTATTTTATTATTTTTTTTACTTAATAGTGATAACCAGATTTGGAGTTACTCTTATTGCTTTCTCATGTTGAAAAGTTTACAAGACTTTTGAGCAGAGGAGAATTTTGTTGGGAGTGGGCTTTTTATTGCATCTGCAGTTTTGCTTATTCAGTGCACAGCTGTAACTGTACCTGTGAAATGTGTCTGATAACTGTAGTAATAGATGACAGCTGATTTACCCAGTGTGATGATTTGTTTTCTTCAACAGGACAGATTGTTGTTTCAGCCCAGATGATAAAATACTCGTCACAGGCACCTCTGTTAAGAAAGGTGGTGGAAGTGGGAAGCTTTTTTTCTTTTATCGAGAGACATTCCACAAGCTGTATGAGATAGAAGTTACAGATGCAGTATGTATTTCAGTTTTCTTTTGTCAACTATTCAAAATATGAAAGAAATAATATTCATATACTTCTCCCCTCCATACACAGATACTGATTCTAGTAACATTACTGTAATTTTTCTGCTTCATATTTAAGAGATAGAGTGTTTACTATTGCATTTCTCAAGGATTTCTGTGAACCCTTCTGGATGGGTGGAGTGAGACATGAATTCTTACATGTTTATGCTGTTTATTCCACCAGCTATCATGATGAAATTCCGTATTGTGACAAAACTCCTACTTGCACCTGAAACTGGACTTTTGGTTACTAAAGAATGTATTTCAACAAACTCTAGCTTGTGTAAATGCAGTATTTTTGTGGCAAATGGAAGCATCATTAGGAATCACTCCATCCATTCTCACCAGTAATATTGAAACCTAAAACTCTGAATTTTTAATACAGAAGAGTCTGTGTATGGCTTGAACTATCTACCTCGTACAGAAGGAAACAGCTTATTATTGTAGTTGAAAACTTCCTCTCACTCTGTGATGTACACAAGTAAGCTTATAGATTATAGCAGAAATAGGAGAAACTCAAACAGAATTGCCATTCCTGAAGTAATGGCATGAGTAATGGATGCGCAAGGATCTGCTGCATCAACTCAGGCAGAAAGCTGACACCTGTAAGAGGTGGAAATAGGGGCTGACTTCCTGGGTAAAGGAACATAGCCAGAGGATGCAGGGTTGCAACTAGGAAGGCTAGAGTCCTTCTAGAATTAAATTTAGCCAGGGAAGTTAAGGACAGTAATAAGGCGTTTTTCAAGTACATTAGCAGTAGAAGAAAGACGAGGGGGAATGTGGGCCTAAACACAGAGAGTGTCCTGGAACATTGCCAGGGGTGCAACTAGGAAGGCTAATCCTTCTAGAATGAAACCTCACAAGGAAAGTAAAGGAAAACAAGACGGGTTTTTTCAGGTACATCAGCAGCCAGAGGAAGATGAGGGGGAATGTAGGCCCACTGCTGAACACAGAGGGTACCCTCGTGACAGAGAATATAGACAAGACTGAACTGCTGAATGCTTTCTTTGCATTGGTCTTTACAGCCAAGGCTGGCCCTCAGGAAGCTCAGTCCAGCAAGTAGAGTAGGACAGTCTGGAAAACAGAGAACTGGCCGTGCATGGTTAAGAAAGAGGTTAAAGGCTTATTGTCCAACCTTAATGCTCATAACTCAGTGAATGCTGATGGGATGCATCTGAGAGAGACCTGGGAGTCCTGATTGATAATAAACTAAACGTGAGCCAGCAATGTGCCCTTGTGGCCAAGAAGGCCAATGGCAACCTGGGCAATCAAGAAGAGTGGCAACCAATGGCAATCAAGAAGAGTGTGGCCAGCAGGTCAAGGCAGGTTCTCCTCTCCCTCTACTCTGTCCTGGTGAAGCTTCATTTGGAGTCCTGAGTCCAGTTCTGGGCTCTCTAGCTCAACAGGGACAGAGAACTTCTGGAGGGAGTCCAGTGAAGGGCCACCAAGATGATCAGGGGACTGGAGCATCTTTCATACGAGAAAAGGCTTCAGGAACTGGAGCTGTTTAGTCTAGAGAAGAGAAGACTGAGGGGAGATCTTATTAACATTTACAAATATCTGAATGGTGAGTGTCAGGAGGTTGGGGCATCCCTTTTTTCTATGATACCTAGCAACAAGACAAGGGGTAATTGGATAAAGCTGGAACACAAAAAGTTCCACTTAAATATAAGAAAAATCTATTTCACTGTTCAGGTGAGGGAGTCCTGGCACAGGCTGCCCATGTGGTTTGAGGTTATTTGTACTTGTCTTTTGTTTTCAAATCCTGATTTCTCTTCTAATTCTAAAGCAAAATCTGCCTACATATGCATTTAATAAATCCATAAGCTCTGTGGCAGAAGTCTTGCAAATTAAAAATGCAAAATTCATATGAAAGCAGAAAGCATGTGTTTTTTCTTTTTTTTTATGGAGAGGACACTTTAAAACATATTTTAACATTCTTGATATTACATGTTTAATATTACATTGTAAGTTTTATGTAGTACCAAAGAATTTCTCCAAAGATTATAGAAATTGCATTTTCAATTTTTTCACCCGTGGAGCATACCAAACATCAATTCTTGAGGGTATGTAGTGGATACTTATTTTCTGATGCAAATGTTGTAATCAAATATTTGTAATTTTTCCCTCAGAAAAAAATGGAAATACCTCAAGTGTCCTCTTTGAAATTTCATGACAGAGAATAGGAAAAAAGTTTGTAAAACAAAATATAAGGCGTAGACTGTTGTAGGAGCCCTTCTTTCTTTTCCTTAGGCAAAGGAAACAAAACAGCTTAGCAATTCCATTCACAATGAATATGGACTCCTTGGAATTAAATATCTGAATGTGGTCATGGCGATATCTCCATTTAGTGGTTCAAAGGAAATACAGTTTTCATTTGCTGTCTGCCAGAAAATCACTCCTTTATTTGTGTCAAATAGAGGATTTATTTACCTGCTGAGGTACGTAATGTTACAAGAGTGTTCAGAAAAAGAGTGGTTTTCTATCAGTTTCTGCTCTTCTGCTTCCAAGTGCAGAAGAGACATGGAGCTCTCAGAGCTAACAGTAGGAAGTTGTTGGAAAAATGAAATTAGGCGTCTTAAGTGACTTCACTAGGGACGTGTATATAGTAAAATTCTAAGCATGTGTACAAATCTCAGCAGGTTCATAATTTTATACTATAAATTTATATACGTGCTGATATTTATATAGTACTTTTTAAGACTACTAAATTACTTTTGTCTATATAGTTTTAGTGCTGCTGGTCTTCTTCATCTGTAGTTATAAAATTTAGGGCTATCATTCTCCTACTTTGAATATAATGGATCAAATGAAAATCATGGAATTTAAAAATGAAGAACTGAGACTTAGAAATGCTCATCTTGTTACATAATTTTCAGTGAGTCAGCACTAGTAATGCCTCTGCAGTCAGTCCATCTAGTTTCCAACTTAAGCGCTGCACATTTTGGAGCAACATAGTTAAGCATTTCAATCTGAATCTAAAATAAGTTACTATAAGTGTTACTGTAAAAATCAATGTAATGTGTTTTTTCAAGTTAATTCTCTGGTTTGTGTCTTTTGTCTTTTTCATTCATGTTCTTTTTGTGTTCTTTTCACAAAAAGATGAAATACAAATGTGTAAAGGCATGCTAAGAACGAATTTTCAAGAAGTGGCTTTTGTATTTTACAAGCAGTATGTGCTGCTTTCTGGAAAAATCATTGGCCTATAAATTGGTAGATTAGTATCTTATATAAGTTTGATATATTGAAGCATTTTTTCATCAATGGACTAATTACTTGCTTTCTATTGACTACTTTCTTATTTTCCATTGTTCCCTTATACTTTCCAAAAGGAAGATAGTCATTGGTATAATTAAAGATAAATGTGAAGTTTCAGTTTGTCTTCTGTAACTAAATAGCAGACTTCTTTATCTTTTGTGTCTTATCTAGTGCGTAAATTTGTAATTTCAATGTTTCTGTGTTTGGTTTTCTTATTCATTGCATAGATGAAGTTACAGTATGCCAATATGTGTAGTAAAAGCGTGAATACACCAATATCAGTTTCTGCAAAGAGCCTGATACACTTTCATTCCTCATGAAAATAATTTTCAACGATTTGAGTTGGATTTAGCCCAAATTGCTAAAGAAAAAGGGTATAATTAGTCATTTATTTCAAGTATAAAATGAAAATAGTAAGTCTTCTGGAGGTCATTCCTATACCATGTTAGTGGTAGAATGTATATAATCAGAATAACAAAATCTATTGTAAAGAGAAGACATAAAATATTAATCTGTTACCTCTTCAATTTCACAAGGATTTTTTAAAGGAAATGCCAATAAGCTTAGAAAATTGGAAAATACTAGGGAGTGGTAAACGTTATCTTAAACCCCCTTGGTAAATAGCCAATGTAATTGGCCTGTGCATGAACCTAGCGGGTAATGGGAAAATATTTAATGGGAATGTTTGACTAAAGCTATGTCTGGCATTCCTTTCCATCATACCACACAAACCTTTTTGCACCTTTTCTTTCAAGTTTTCATGGGAAAACCCATTACTGTTTCAGAGCTGCTGGAGTTAAACCTTGTGGTTTACTAATGGACCATCAGTCAATTAGTCTCTGCTGTTGTGACTGGGCATAGAATATTTATCTGCTTTTTATTTCAAGTATTAGTCCATTAGGCTAAACTAGTGACTACATTATTGGGTCCACTCTATTATCATGCCACTATGTAGGGATTGAGATTGCTGCAGGACTCCAGTTTCTTTTCAATAAATAGTAATGCTTTTGAAGAACTAAATAAATGCCAGAAGGGGTGCAGACCATGGGATTTGTCTCTGGACAGCAGCAGCGTGCTGACAGGAGGAGGTGTGAACAGGGCAGGTACACAGTGATGCTTTTCTGACTGTTCTGTTCTGTTCTGCCTTCAATGATCTGTGACTTAAGAGGTATCTTGATGCAAACACTGGAATTTTACAGTTAATAGCACTCAGTGGATTTTTCTTCTGTGAGTTTATCAAGGACTGAAATTACCCATGTTCCAGCACAGGGCCACCAAGATGATCAGGGGACTGGAGCATCTTCCTTATGAGAAAAGGCTTCAAGACCTGGGGCTGTTTAGTATAGANCTACTGTTCTATGATTCTATGTTGCAGGTTACCATCAGGGTCATTTACTTGTTGCAGATTAGATCAAACCTCAGGGGTAAGAGCTTCTGCCTGTCCCACTGTCATAAGGAAGCTAATGCTTTGCATGCAGTACTTCACCTTTACTGTGGCTCAGTGGCTATAGGTCTGATTGGAAATTATGAGTGATTTTTATGTATGCTAAACTGTACAGAATTTCTCTCTGAAAAGAACCAAACTTTCAAACAATGCTGTTATGTACTTGTAGGTTTCCTATGTGTTTCTTCCATGTTGACAGTATTATCTGAGAACAGTTCTTTTTCTCTCACCTCAAATATCCAGAAGAAAATATTTGTATTAAATTTCCTCAATTTGAGCATTTTGAGACTTATTTTATGTGGCAAATCTAGAATTGCCAGCATCATGTTCTTCACTAGATTTAAATAGATGAGGAGACTTAAACAGAAGTCAGGAAATAAAACTGACAGAAGAGGAGTTCTAAGTGTATGCACAAAAACTCAGAGGCCATTTCCCTTTCCTTTCCTCAGGTAGTATGACAGGAAGGAAGACCTGTAAGTGCTTATGGATGAGGTCTCATCTTTTGAGATGTCTGAAACTTTACTCTCTTTCTGGAATGGAAGGGATATTTCATTGACAGATGCAAGTCAAGGGAGAGTTTATTCTTAATTATTGGTTTGGTTATGCAAGTATGAAATCTGCATGTGAAACAGATAAAATATCTTGTGTATGGAAAACAGAGTTGGGTACACAACATTTCTCCCAGTGTCAGTTTAATTTAAAATAGCTGTGGACAGCCACTTGAATCACTCTCAGATGTCCATTATTCATTTGGCTAGTTCACATGGATCATCCAGTAGTTATTACAGACAAGGTTGATTTTGGCAGCAGTAGAGCAGTCATTTTCCACATATGGAAAGTAGTACGACCTGTTACTGCCAAACAAGAGTGGCCCTTTAAAAAGATGAAGAAAAACCCAGGAGTGGTACAATTGCAGAAATCACTGTTTTTCAGTGAAAATTTAAGTGAGCCAAGACGATGAGATCATGTACATTATAAAATGAGATGTGCAAGTTTTTTAAATATTCCACAAGTTTTTTGTAAATAAGCAACAATCCAGACCCAAAGATTTATGGTTGTTTTGGGAAACCTGTTTCTGTTAGGAGGATTCTTCAAGGCTTTCTTAGTTTTTCAAATATTAGCAAAAGTTAAATTATGAAATATTTCTGAAAATACCTCTAAGGGATATTTCAGGAAAGTCTTCTGAGACAAGCTTGAATAAAGCATCTTTTTAGATTAAAGAGTGAAAAGGGAAGGAGGAATATGAAACTTCCAGCATCCTTTGTGCACGGTTGATATAGGATTGCAGTATTTCTTTTGTTGACCTCAAACAATATAATTTCTATTTATAAGGTGCAGTAATATAGTAAAGGGCTTTTCTACTATGTCCCATTTCACTAAGATTTAAAGCTTTTGAATATAAGAAAAATAAATTGTTTTAACTTCTGGAAGATATAATCGTGCTACTTCTGGCTTTTTTTTTTTTTAAAGCCATTTATTTTGTTTGAAAGCAAAAGCCACATTCTCCACAAAAAGGAAATAAATATGATATTTAAGGTCTGCTAATTTTTTATGCTGAATAAAATAAATAAATAAAAAATTTAGTATGACCAATGAATTGCAGGAATGTGTTGTTTTATAGTGAAGTAACTTGTCAATTTCTATTCTCTGCTTTCATATACAGGGAGAAAACATGGTTTCCCTGTATATCTTGCAGCACCATGTACTTTGTTTTAAGAGGGGATGTCACTAGAGGTTTGAGGTATGAGAGAAATAAATGGTGCAGGTTTCCTCACTGTATAATGGAGAGTGGGGTATGTGAAGTTTGACTGCCTTAGTTTTGCAATATACTGTGATGAAAGTGTGACTGTAATTTTAACAGAGAAGGTGCTTGAAAGTGCCCTGCATTTCAGTTACAAGGAAAACAGTATGCCACCTTGATTAAGTCAGATTTTTATTAATCAGAAAAGGAAAGTGTTGCTCAGTGACTTGGTTCACTTCTAAGAATGTTTTATAGTGATACCTTGAAATATAAGTGATACAACATTGCCGCTATCCATAGGTAGTATATTGAGATCTTGCTTTAAATTATTGGCCTCTGAAACTGTTTTTAGGATATTTCTGGTTTCTGCATAGAAAATAGTAGATTTTATCTGCTTCTGGTCTCTTTTCTATTGGATACTTCCACACATTTTCTAAGTCATGTCTCGCAAGGGAGAAACATTAGTGTTGTTTCCTCTACTACTGTATTCTCAGGAGTGCTTTAAATCTAATGATAGTAGGTCACTGCTTTCTAGATATTCCCAAACCTCCCACCTTATTTATTGTATTTGGCATTTTTACTTGGAAGAGCTCCAAGGGAACCTCAAACAATTGAGATTTAAAGTAGATTTTTAATATAATATTAGTATATTTTAATTGTGTGAGCAGCCTTTGGTATTTTGATCAGAGCACGCACAGTGTAAACATATGAGTGTTAACAATCTTTTGGCTCAAAAGAAGCAACAACCTGGAAGTAAACTGGTAAGATTTTTTTGTTCAGCTTCACAGACATTTGGAAATGGCTTAGTTCTAAATCTGTTATTGCTTTTAAAAATTAAAAATACAGCAGTTTTGTGTGAGTTAGTCTACATTTTTTCCCCTCCTCTGGTTGTTGGGTGCGTCCCAGATACAGCAACATGGTAAGCCAAGTTGTTGGCTTTTGCTCTAAGACACCAGCAAAAAGAGGTTAGAGAGTGTGCAGCAGGAATTAATGTTGTCTCTGAGCAGCGTTATGTTTCAGTGATTCTTAAGGAAGAACTTCTGTTGTTCTTGTAGGGCAGCAGACAGTTAATGTAGCTGATGCTTCATGCAGATGTTCTGCAGAGAAATCAAGGTGGCTGTAGAAGAAGGAAAGACATATCTATATAAAAGCCTTTTGTTACTATGCTAACTTTATCAGTTGACTTTGCTTTGCTTCTACTGCATATAAACCATCATTATTAACGATCCTTGGTTATTATGTAGAAATAGTGTTATTTCTCCAGGTACATTTGCCGTTAGCTTCAGTGTAGAATACAGAGTTTCTGGTTTATTTTTACCCTTCAGATTACAGCTGCATAGAATTGGAAAGAAAATATCTCGTTGTATATTTGGGGAATAATGTGCTAGTATATTTTATGAAAAATACACTGGTCTATTTGATTAGAAGTGGAACCATGTTGTCAGCAGAAGTATAGAGATGATCATTCCCTGTGCTTGGCTTTGGTGAGGTCGCACCTCAAATACTGTGTCCAGTTTAGGGCCCTTCTCTACAAGAAGGACATTAAATGCCGGAGACGATACAGAGGCAGGCTACCAGGCTAGTAAAGGATTTGGAGCATGTCTCATGTGAGGAACAGCTGAGGGATCTGGGGCTCAGAGGAGAGGGCTCCTCAGAGGAGACCTTGCTCTCTACAACTACCTAAAAGGAAGTTGTAACCAGGTGGGACTCAGTCTGTTCTCCCTAGGAATAAGCAATAGAATAAGACGAAATGGTCTCAAGTCACACCACGAAAGGTTCAGACTGGATATGCGGAGGAATTTCTTTACTGAAAGGATTTTCAGAAATTGGAATGGGCTGCCCAGGGAGGTGGTGGAGTCACCATCCCTGGAGGTGTTTAAGAGATGAGTGAATGTTGTACTTAGGGAAAGGCTGTACTTAGCACAAAGGCTGGACTCGATCTTAAAGGTCTTTTGCAGCTGAAACGATTCTGTGGTTCTATGGAGAGTCTCTTAGGCCTCTTTCTGAGCTTTATGTAGTATGAGGGCATGAGAGGGAGGAAGTGAGTGTTTCATTTTGAAGCTTTGAGGTCTTGAAGGTAAGCAGGAGTCAGTCTGCTGCCTTTAATTTAGAGTAATTATGGGTGTTTTCTTCTCTTTTAACAAGTGATGCTTGTATTCCATGTGTTTAAAATATACTACATTTCACAAGGAGTTCTTCACCATGAATATGTAGGTGTTTCACAGAAGTGACAGAAAATAAGTGCTAAATACAGTAGTTATGTCCGTATTTGCACTGATTTTTGCAGACTGTGTTTTTTTCAGTAATCTCGCAATTTCTAAAAAATATAATCAAAGTAAATGTTCAATTCAGTCAGAAAAGCCCAATTTGACCACTGCTGTGGTGACTTGTCGTTACAGACTCCATGACTGAAGTTAGAATGTTGTCTTACAAGTTCACTATCTTCCCTGCTGACATGCCTCTTATCTGGCTGTCTGCACAGCCAAGTGCAGCAAATATGAACAGTGCTGTTCAAACAGAGCTCATACATACCGTCATGGCCACTGAAGCAAAACTTGCACATAGGAAAGAGAGAAGGTTTGTGTAGGTTTTTCTTTTCTTAACTGAAAATATTTTCTTGGAACAGCCACTCTTGCTGTCACTTTTTTTATGATAGAACTTAAAAACAGATTCTGAAGGAATTATTTGTTAGATTGTAGGTTAATAAAGAGTAAGCAATAAGGGTAAACAGAGACTGTATTTATTCCTGGTTTATCCTCATTCAGTTTTTAAGTATCACTGGAGCTGGACTTGATCTTTCAAAATAAGATTGTAAAGATTTGTTGGACAGTCTTAGGAGTTTGCATCTGCTTTGTTCTTTCTGGAATAGGAGTATTTAAATTGGCTTCCAGGAGCCTTTGTCCTTGAACTGGAGAGTTTTATCTAGCATAACATGTCATATAGATCCTCAGTTTTCTGTTTTTCTTGTATAGTTATTTTGGCCATTGTAGGCCATGGGGATTCACCTGACCAAATATAGATGTCTACAGCTGATACAGTCAGCCTAGGCTCCTTTTCTAATCAACAGAGAAAAATAAACACTTCCAGACTGTGATTTGTATCTCATCCTAAAATAGATATCTAAATTAGGTTAGATGAAAGCCACTGTAAAATGCTGATTTTTCTCTGTTGACTATAAAGGGAGGTGAAAGCTTGTAGACCTTTAAAGAGTAAATCTCTAAAGATTAGAGGTGCAGACATCATAAGTTTGGTGAGGTATGTTACACCTAAGATCTTCACTTCACTCTATTGGCTTTTATTGTCTCCTGCCAAAGCAGAGAGGCATTTCATCTCTTGTGCTCCGACCTTGCAAATCTCAAAGCAAAAGACAATGGGTTACTTGTGTACTAATTTCCATTGATGTAAGGATTTACGACTGCAGGCAATTTACAGGAGAAAAGCTTACCACTCTTTGATACGATTTTGCTAGCTGAGAGTCAAATTTGGCATTCTCTTATTTCAACCTGTTTTCTGTAAATGTGGAAGTAGATAGCTGCATCTTCTCCATTTGCCAGCTTTGTTTGTCTGTACTTTCATTTAAACAGTTTTCACTATTAGCGATAGGAGCAGACATTAATTTAGTGAACTTAGCCTCAAAGTCTGGTAGCTGCGATAACTGGATAATAAATTCTGGCATTTTGGCTGAAAGTCCAGAACTATCAGAGAAGAGTGAAAGGTTGTACCTGAAGTGAAGAGGAACTAAAATTGTGAAGATGTATTCTAACAGTGCACAACATAAAGGGAAGTATGTTTCTCTGTTCCTCTTCCATGCATTGCAGGATAAACTTTACTAATTAACTTGAATAAGGTGGTACATTTTCATGCATTGCCTGAAAATACACTTCACATTTCATGTTCATTTTCAGAGACAAATGTGTAGTATGTAACCTTAAAACCTAACTATCTTTAGGGAGAAGGTTGTTGTTTACAAATAAAACAATGCCTTATTGAGAAACAGTAAGACCTCCTGAAGAACAAGAAAACCCCTAAAACATCATTGTAAACTATGGTATCTAGAATATACTCTTTCATTTTGCAGTAGCAAGAAAAGAATATAGCCCCACTGACTTAAGTGCTATAGAAGTGATTCCTATTCATGTAAAAAATATGAAAATGCTTTGAGTTTTTTGAAAAATGGTGAAACTTGGTATGATACCAATCTTGCAGCAAATTATGACCTCCTTATTCCCTTAGAGCAATATATGCATATAGAAATATATGTCTAATAAAATTTTGCTAACAACAAAAGATGAGCTATTATCTTGGAGTTTGTATACATACAAAGGTAGTTACATTTTCTTGCATAACACTGAAATGTGAAAATAAGAAATTGATTCTTTTGTACAACTTCAGCTCACAGACATGTAAAACTTAAGTATAGAGTAGAAGAAGACAGCAACAGAGGGAAACCTTACTTTTCTGAAGCTGTGTTGCACCAGAATGAAAAAAGAGAGAGGTGAATAATACTTTCAAGAGCCATTCCTGTAGCATGCTCTCTTTGTTTTGTTATCTAATGGGGAACCTTAGATTTTGGTAGATTCAAAATATATTAGTGAGACGGACTGCTCAGGCTCTGAAATATAGCAGAAAGATATTTTAGGCCCAAGAATTAATGTTTATATGAAGGCTATGCGTACTCTATGATTATGTAGGAGCTAGGAACTATTGCTGTATTTGCTCAGGTTTTTTCTTAATATGCTCTGTGTTTTCGATTATGCATCCCCTATGAGGCTTTTCATGACCCCTATGATCTCTACCAGGCCCTCTTCCCAGTGTGAAAATTACCCTTCCTAGTCCCTCTTTTCAGAATTTATTAACCTTTGCTCATGTTATTCTGTACTGATCATCCTGAGGCGGCTCTTCACATCCTACATCCATTCTATCAGTGCTGTAAAACTGAATGTTTTTACCTGAAGTATTAAAAAAAAAAAAAAAAGGGAAGAGAGCTGCAATCTTGAGCCATCTTTATAAGCAAAGATCCAGGAAAATTGTTTCACTACTTGACATCACTCTGTAGTTTTATGACTTACCAGCTTCATGGTTTCATCACAGGCATAAATTTGCTATTCCTGTGCCACTAATCATTTTAATCTTTTCTTACTGACCTTGTAAAATGCTCTCTCTGCATTGTTTACTCCTGCCAGGGTGTTACCCAAGTGCTCTGCATAGTTTCACTTGAGGTAACTACCTGTTGCTTGCTGAGAAATCTGCTTCAGCTTTTCTGCATTTTGCCTACTAAGCACAGGAGTATATTTCTAGGCCAGAATAAGTGTCCCATTCTGTGTTGGAGAAAATTATGTTTCAGGTTTCAGTTTCTTATTTAGAGGCACTACTGTTACATCCCATCCAAGAACTGTTAACATGCATAGTACCAGCCAAGCCATGTGTGTAGCTGCCTAGTGATCTAACCCAGATGGAGAATAACCTAACAGAAAAAATTATTTGGTGAGGTTTAGTGTTCACCTGCAGCGACAGCTCTGCTTATATGATGCAAAGGGAAGCATGCAGGTGAGAACAGGCTGTTAGGGTTGAAACTGTTTGTGAACCTCCCTTGTTTGTGAGCTGGGTCTGCACATGTCTCAGAAGAAATGCAGGTGGAATAGCACTTGAGGGAATAGCAAAATCATCGCTTTTGCCTGTCACCTTTCTATGTACTTGTGAGTTTTATGGTTTAGGATTACCACACATTATTAAGCTTTCAAGTTATTATAGGTCAAATTTTCTTTAACTGGAGTTTATTTCACAGGGGCTGTGAGTGTGAAGTGAGTATAGCACTTAGTTTAAAAAAAAGTTAAAAATTAGGTATTGTTTGGGTAATTAATATTTTTCTCTTTAAAACAATAGTGTAACAAATTTACAAAAAAGTTATGGCTAATTTCAGGAATAATCAGTAATATATTCTGATTTTATTAGACAGTTTCTTAAGAAGATTAACATTTTCATCCAGATTGAAAAAAAAGGTCTTTAAAATTGTGTAGATAATTTTTTAATTGACTTTCAGTTTAAGTCAGTATTACAAGACAATCTGTTACTGGGAATTAACTGCAAAGGCTTTGTATCAGTAACACCCATTAAATTTGTTCTGACCTCTTTCATAGTGACAATAAAAAAGATAAATTTTGAGTAGTGTTCTTAAAGAGTGACTGTGGAATGGGAAATTTCCCCCTTGCCATCTCAGAAGAAAACAAAGTGGTAGCAAGCAGCCTGTGGAGGTTTTCATCAGACAAAGAGCATTGCTGGCAGGTCGAGGGAGGCCATTTTTCCCCAGTACAGAGCCCCGGTGAGACACATTTGTAGTGCTGGGTCCAGCTCCTGGTACAAGGGAGAGATCTGTGTATTTAGAATGAGGCTGGAGTATCTGGCACAGAAGGAAAGACTTAGAGAGCTGTGATTGTTCATCCTGGAAAAGAGGAGGCTTGTGGAGAATCTTAAGTATAAATACATGAAGGGAGACAGGAGGATGATGAAGATAAATCAAAGGTTAGTGGTGCCCGGTTACAGGACAATAGGCAATAGGCACAAATCTAGGAAATGGTTCATTTTTTGTTTGGTTGTTTTTTTTATGGTACGAGTAGTCATAAATTGAAACAGGTTGCTCAGAGAGACTGTAGTGTCTCCATTCCATCATTGCAAAGACAGTGTTCAGAGCTATCTATAGTAGTTGACCATGCTTAAAGCAGGGTGCTTGAATTAGATGATCTCCAGAGCTCTGTTTTAACTACAACCATTCTGTAGTCGTGTAAAATTCAGTATCAGTATGTGCATAGGTAAGCCAAGCCAGGAGAACATTATTTTACCTGCTGTTAATACATGTACTTGCCTGGAGAACTGGGAGGTAGGACCTTCTTTGAGCTGGAATTTGGTGTTTAGCATTTCCAGTGATAAATATTTCTACCTGAGTTATTCTAGTTGTAAACAGTAGAAAAGTTACGTGCATCAAAGGATAAATGCTCTTTAAGAGTTATTTTTGTATTATAAAGATTCCCTTTTCCCCCTCACTTCCGCTGTAAAGACCTAGATTACAATGATCCCTTTATTGTATAGTGGTTTAGAATTTTTACTGCTTTGGCATTATAAGATTGTGAAAAAATATTAGGATTTAGTTCAGGAATTCAGTATTTTTGTCATTTTAAATTATTTTTCATTTCTAAAGTAACCTGAAAATCATAATAAGTTTTTATCATTTCTTATAAAGTAGGTTTATATGCTGGTAGATTAATAAAATTACTTGCATATTCAGAGCTTGTATGCATTAGTTTTTAACAAATGGTATTCTGGAGACATTTTATGGTTTCAGAAGATTTATAGGGCTGCATTTAATAGCAGTTTCTTTTGCCTGCCCTGGTGCACGTGCCATGGTAGTTTTAAGTGTGCTGTGCATGTTTGACAAGTTAGAAACTTAGCAATCCTCATCAGTCCTGAGCCACACTGTCTCAGACTTTGTTTTTGTTGGCTGGTGTCCAGTACCATGCTATAAACCACATTTACTTGACAGTAGAAAGTGGAGAACCACATTAAGTACAAAGTTTAAAAAGACTGGCTAAACACGTGCCATAAATATTAATAAAAGAAAAGGCCACCCACCTTTGACCTTCAGTACTTGTCTTTGGCTTTGTGTGTTTTAGAGTTACATTTTGAGCATTACATAACAGTGTGAAAGAATCTCTTATTTTAATCAAACATCTTCTTAGCAACTTGTGTTGGTTATTTTGATTGTGGCAGGGATCATGGATGTAATGCATTATCAGAATTCTGTGTTGTACATAAGAGTTACTTGTAAAAATATCGATACGTTGTCCTTTAGTTGTCTCATAATAAACAGGCCAGGTTTACTTGTACCTCTAGGCAGATGGGGAGGTAAAATATTATATGTATATACAGAAGGAGGATGATTTACAGAGGAACCTTGTAAAGAGTGGTCAGTTAATTCATGTAAATTTCTCTCTAGTTTTTGTCTTAAAGTAGAGCGCAGAGTAGAAAAACAGCTCAGAAGAGAGTCATCCATCATCTTGTAGTAAAATGAACTTCTGATTCATGATGGCTGAAAGGGCTTCAGAATTTTTTCAGTATTTTTTGTGTTACGTGTCTCATAATGTTAAAAAAAAGTGGGATCAGGGCAATATCAAGAATAGCATTGGAACATAAAATGGGAAGTGATTCAGAGGCCACTAGAGCTGATACATAGCTATTCTCTTCCAGTTTAGATGATGCTTCCAAGTTATAGGACTATATTACAACCTAATTATATTTTTAGCTTTGCTCTGTTTCCCTTGTTAAGACATTACCGATTCCCATTTTGTGAATTTCAAGTACTGTGGAAAAAAAAAAAAAAAAGAAAAAAATCTATCTGAATACTTTTGTTATAGATGGATGAAAGTGGCTGAATGTTGAGTTAGTAATTCACTTTGAGAAGGGTCTGGTTTTTGAGAAAGAAGTAGTAAGTCTGGTGAAAAAATAGGGTTAGAAAAATGAATATAATTCAGTGAAGTACTAACAGGATGATCCATCCTGCTAGATCTGGATACATTTATTACATAGGTCACACAAGCACTGTTAAGACCTATCTGACAGTACCTTTCAAAAGGAGATACTTTTCCCCTTCCAATTAGTCAGATGCATGTACAGGTTTTGCATTTGTGGTAAGATGTGTTGTCCTTTGTGGCAGATCATGCCCACTTATTTGGCTCTCTCGAGTCACAAGCTCACATCTTACAGAGCTTCTGTGTTGGCCAGCTGAATCAGAGTGAATACAGTAATCATGTGGAGATTCAAAGTCACATGGAAAACCACATAAAAGAACAATACTCTTAATGTCTGAAAATTAGTTTCTCTGCTTAACAGAAGGGTGACAGAGCTGTGAGACATTGGCTTCAAATACCAAGGTCTTCTGGGATGTTGTGAGTAAGAAAGAACTGAAAGTGAAAAGCAGCTGCTCTTCCATTTTCTGCTGTCAGCACGTAAAAGGTCAGCACTGTGTCAGAGGAAGAGAGAAACAGATAAAGAACGGTGTCGAAAAATTAAAAAATGCGGAAGTCATGAGATCTGCGTTGCTGTATCTGAAGCATTCAATTGTCTTCTTTCAAATTCCCCTTTAACTTTCCATTAGGCTCATGAACATCCTGGAGCAGTTACCCTGTGGACCTACCAGTTATCACACTGCCACCAGTTTGTACTTTCTTGTGTGCCTGCTACATCCATGTGTTATCACTTCTTTCACGTTATATTTTGCTCTGGAGAAGCACTTTTAGTCATTCACATATTCATGTATTCATTCATGTGCTTAAGCTTGTTCCTGTTACAGGTGACTTTGATCCACTATTTGCCAACATTAATACTAATTCTAAGATCTAGATAAATGACCAACTAACATTATATTGCTTTATTTCAGAGTGTTGTGCGTTGCCTTTGGCATCCCAAGCTGAACCAGATCATGGTTGGTACAGGAAATGGTTTGGCCAAAGTGTACTATGATCCTGTCAAAAGCCAGAGGTATGTAATCACGATTAATGTCAAGAACTTTTTTCTTTTTTCTCAAATTTAGCCTGATTTTATGGTTCTGTGATTGTATTAAGGAATTAGAAATAATAATTTAGTAACATTTGTTTGCAAAATCTTACTTATTTAATAACAATGTTGACTTCATCGATACCAAGTGATATGAATAAGGTGTTATTCCCCTATATGAGTTCAACTTTGTTTCACTGGTAATCTAAAAACATGCTGTGTTACAGTTCAGAGTTTCTGGATACTTACATGGACTTTTGGATGTGAGACTAAACTCTGTTTACAAGATTATCAGAAATAAGTTTTGTTTTTCTGATATTTATCTATTTAGAGAACAAAATAGTTGGTCATCATTGTTTGAACCTCTGTCCAGACTGCAGCCTGAGGCTCCTAGGCAGAGACCATGAAAGTCTTAGCTCAGTTTTGTGTGCAGTTTGTTTCCTGGTATTTATCAAGAGAAGGAAAACACCAGCAGTTTAAATCAGTCTTGCTGTGACCAGTCTTACGCAGTCTTTCCAGCTGCAGTGTTACAGACACCTCTGGTTAGATAAATGCCACCTCTGCTGCTTAGGATGAGTATGAGGAGCAGAGTGTTGACCATCTTTGGAGAGGAGTACTTTCAGTGTACACACTACAAGTACTGTGGACAAATTAAGTGTGAAATGAATCTTCCACCCTTATTTCCGCATGTCATAAACTGCTCTATAACAGAATCACTGATCTCTCTAGTCTTCTTCACATGTGTGTGGACAGGCAGAGACACAGATATTCATGAATATTTAAAGTGCTATATAATTCTGTAGATATTATGTCTTGAATAAAAATTGTTTCTGTTTGATATAAACAGGCCAACTGAACTGCTCTATGTTTCCTCCTAGGGGAGCAAAATTATGTGTGGTCAAAACAAAACGAAAAGAGAGACAAGCAGAAACTCTTACACAGGATTACATTATAACACGTAAGGAACTTAAACCTGTATTTCTAGCAGCATCCTTAGCTTTTTCTCAGGTTTGAAATTATTTGTGCATCAATTACATATTTTCTCCTCCAGAAAGTTGTTGTCTTTCATTAAGTATTGATCATTGGTGTGAGATGTTAGTGCACCACATAATTTTTTTCCTAGCCTTATGCGACCAGAAACACTCTGTAAAATTGTTGATAATGCTTGGCCTTTAGGTTCTGATGCACCTGAAAGCCCAAAACAACTGCCTGAAAAAGCAAAACAAACACACAAACTAAGCCTCCAAAATTGCTGAGCTTTCTTAAATCTTCAAGTTTACATAACTACATGGTAAGCGTAGATGAGTTTATGAAGTCTTTTACCACTTGGGAACATTAGGAGTGCCAGTGGTAAAGTCAGAGACTCTAGAGAGAGGTCTTGAACAAATTCCAAGTTATTTTTTGAAACTTAGAACTTACCTGGAGTTGGGTGAATTTTATAAGGCGACAAAGGGATCCACGTGGAGATTTTGGCCCTGCCATTAGCATTGACATGTGTAGTATTTTCCCATGGGAGATAAGAACAGTCTCTTTATCCTCTTCTTATTCCACCATGTTTGGATTCAGCTCTGTTTTCCAGCAGTCTTGGTCCTAGAAATAGCTAAAGTAATTTCTGTAGAACCAGGTAGTTATTTGTCAGCATAAGAAATGAAAAGATTAGAATAAGAAAGCCTCTGGGCAGTCTTGACAATCAGGCCCATATCAAGGCATTCAGTTCTCAGATACTTTCCAGCCACAGCTGTCTCCTACCTACTGCTGCAGATGTGCAGCCCAAGTTTTTGGTTAGTGGTGGGTAATAAAGTAAATATGTCTTGTGCACTGTTGTTAGTGTTTATCCTGTAAAGAGCTTTTGTGACTTTTAAAAAACTTGCTGCTTAAAATCCAGTCGAACTTGCTGTTTAAAGATTTAGGTCCCAATTATGCAAAGTCTTGGAATTTTATCACTGAGTTTTAGCTCTTTAACTATTTCTTTCACATCCTTTTGACATTAAATAAGGATGCTTCCATATAAAAGAATGCAGGAAAATGTTGTAAGGATTTGCTTTGCTAATTTTTAAGTTTGTGGAATATTTTAGAAACTTTTCAGAGGTTGGATGTTGGTCTTTTAAACTTACAAATAGAACTGGAAAGAGCTGAAGATTTCAGAAGTCGTTTTGCAAAGTGAACCAAACCTTTTTTCCTTCTTCACTTTCTTTTTTTCTCACTTCTGTTTTTTTTTTTTTTTTCTTTTGCATTTGGAGTTCTGACTGCTATTTAATCTCAGATTTGCCTGTAGTGGCTATTTAAAATGCAGGAATTGTTTTGAGGGATTAGGTGTTACTTTCGAAACATAGGAATATCCATTCAGTTTGAGTTTCCCTTGGGCAGCTTTGATTCTACAAATGGCAGAAGCTTGGACTTGTGTATCAGTCACCTCAGATGCTCTTTGCAAACCTGTCCAGCTTACTGCTTGCCAACAAATTGTCTGAGGCATTTCATACTTCATGAAATCTGTAAAAAATAAACCCTAAACCTTTATTTTCAAGGATCTACTGCTGTGACACCTGTCTGTGACTTTGCTTAGTCTGATAAATTGAGCAGTCTTCTGGAAATAAGCTGAAAAATCAAACTGATAGGTCCCTGGGTGCTCTCTTCCGTGTTTTATTCAATATAGAGCTGTTGCCCCTAATTTAATATTTGTTTGGCTGTGTCGTCTTTTTCTGTGGGACGTCTTTTCATTCCAACACAATTTTCCACATTTAGGAAGCAGTAGCAATCAACATACCTGAATACGAGAGCTAAACCTTACCACAGGAGAACTGTGTCTCTTTACATGGTGTTTCTCTGTGACTGTCAAATCTGTCTATTGTCTGAGTGGACCACAACCATTACTGTGGTTGAAGGTACTGTAGTAGGCTTAGTTTTAAATCCTAATAATGTAGGCAGATTGTCTCAGTTACAGCTGTTCTTTCAATCTTGATTAATTGCATAATTGAAGAAAGAACATTATTGTGACTTTATATGTGGAAATATTACATTTTGGATCATTGAGGAGACTTTGCTCCTTTCTATTTCAGATACAAGAATGCATCTAGGATTATATCATGGTGTTAGAGTGTTAGAAAGCAGTAGAAATATGAAAAGTTCAGAAAAGAGCAACTGGTTGATCACAAGGCTAATGAGAACTGAACGACAGAGAAATAGAAACTGTGCAAGTAGTGTTTCAGATGAAAGGCTTCTGTCTGTAGGAACTCTTGAAATCTATTTGCTTTCATCTGAAAAACTCAGCCCTCTCAATGCTTATCCAATTATTCACTTCCTTATCTGCTTGGATAAGGAAGAGCTGTGAGGCTGCTTCTGCCACTTTTTCCATTGCAGTGAAGAATCCCAATCTCTGACTTTGTAATAAAAACCTTAAAAATAAAATGGAATTTCTAACATTTCTTTTTCTCTAAAGCTCATGCACTTCCAATGTTCCGTGAACCACGACAGCGAAGCACCAGGAAACAGCTGGAGAAGGACAGGCTGGACCCCATGAAGTCTCACAAACCTGAACCTCCAGTAGCAGGACCAGGTAATCTAGGCATAGTTTCAAACAGACTCTACTGAATATGTATGAGCAGTGTCCAACACTGCAAGGTTTTGGTATTTGTTAAGAGAGCTTGTCTGGAATAAATTAATAATCCCAATGAGTTACTGTAAGTTATATAATCAGTGAAACACTTCCTGTGAATGCAGCTCTGAATTAGACTTAGTGTTGAATAACTTCATTGCATCACATCAAAGTTACAGGCACGATATAACAGTTCTCTTTTAATTCTTAAATACTTTTCTCTAAAATATTCCTTTTTTTTTGTTTGTTTTGCTTTGGTGGTTTTTTTTTTTTTTTTTTTGCTACAGGTCGTGGTGGGCGTGTTGGAACCCACGGGGGTACTTTGTCATCATATATAGTCAAGAATATTGCATTGGATAAGACAGATGATAGCAACCCTCGAGAGGCAATCTTACGTCATGCAAAGGAAGCGGAGGAAAATCCATACTGGGTTGCTCCGGCATACGCAAAGTAAGGAAACAATTAAAAATACAAGTAACTTTTCTGGAGGCCAATGGGAGTATGTTAAAAATAGAAGACACACATTTTTAATCAGCAATCCTTGTCTGGATTGCTGCCACAAATATGTAAACCAAGAATATGCCATACTCTGAAGATAAGAATTTCCAAGAGGTTGACTTCCATTTTAAAAATGCACCTATTGGTGGTAGAAAATTATTTTAAGCTTCCTAAATTTATTGGAATTTAGAATCTTCTCCAAATCAATGTCTGAAATTGCAATATACCTTTTAGTAAGGTACTGTCCTATTGACAGACTGGGATGGCAAGTTTTCTGGTAACTCCTCTAGTTCTGATTCATTCCGTGGTTATACCTTCGAAATATTTACTTGGTGTTATGACAGCATATCTGAGATGATTTCTCAAATGTCCTAAATTTTTATTTGAATTTTTCCTACTTAAGGACCCAAGTACCTGCTTGAATTAACTTGATGTTAAAGACATAGTAATATTAAAACTTGCCTCCTACCAAAATTTGCACATAAAGAAACAAGTGTTCAGTTGTCGTGACATAAATTAAAGGGCATTTTCAAGATTAGGTTAGTAAAAGGTTGGTCATTCTGCAGATTGGAACTTAATCGGTTTAAATTGTGTTTGAGTGTGGTATTTTTATATGTGTATTACAATGAATATTGTGCAATGTGCTTCTAGAATGCTTCCTACCAAAGGGTTTTTTTCTAGAAGTAAATTCAGACCATTAAATAAATATATTCATGATAGTTCTGAAATAAATACTAAATGAAGAGAAGCTACCACTTTAAAAACTACTTGAATTTTTCATATTTCATTATTCTTACACAAAACAATCTCTGTTGTATAGGTAGTGGTTTCAGAATGTATAGGGAAAAGATTTTGAAGAGATGGAATAGTCTGCACAGTTCAATCTGCAGGCAAACTATTTTTTCTTGTTTGCAGCCCTGTGCTTTATCTCCTAGGGTTATACATTCATTAGCACTTCATTGACTGTACTTTCTTTATTAGTACTTAGCTCTTCAGTGAAGCAATCACCACCTCTTTCCAGAAACTCGAAATAGATTAAGAATCATAGCTACTTCTAGTGGTGACACTTGTTTTCCATGTGTTCACAAAGGTAACTAAATAGCTGTTCCAAAACAGCTTGAGATTGTCAATGACCCAGCCTGGCTTAGGCTGAGTGATTAATAAGTATGACATTTGATGTTGTACATCGAATCAATGTGTTATACAGTATCACCCTTGGTACCAAAGAAGGAATGTTTGAAAGCCTTATTCTGTAACAGTTTGTTGTCATGAATGTGATAAGTGTTGGGGTTTTTAATTATTTGAGAGCTCATATGTGCTAGAGGTGGAATTTACTTTGAGTTTGTAGGCACCTGGTTTTGTTTGAGATGCAACTGTTCACAAAATAAATAGAATCACAGGTTCCACCAGGTAGATACCTCAGTATATTTTTCTCTCAATAGCTCTGTTGATTATTTTTCATCACTGAAACCTGCAATGCAGTAGACATGAAAGTTTTAAAAGCTGTATTACAGAAAGCTTGCTATGTCAGGTAGGCAAACCTTACTATAATTGCTTGTTCAGGATGGAGCTGCAGGGAAAGAAGAGAGCTAGCTGGGAAGTGGAGAGGATACAAGTCCAGACTGCTATTAACTTACACACCAGACAGTGCTATACATGAGAGGAAATTGGACTGCAGCCAACAGCATGCTGCCTTGGTGATTCTGTCATCTGATAAATATCATGCTAGTGAAAACTGCCGTTATCCTTGCTTTAAAAACTTGACTTTTAAGATGTGCTCCATGCAAAAACCATGTAAAAACTGTACTATTTCTTATTATTGAAATGCAAAAACTTTCTTCATTCTTGTGTAATGTTCTTAATTTCCAGGAGTGGAGATCTATATTAACAGCTGCAGACCAATTGCAATCATAAGTTTCATGCCTTCACACACAGATAATATCAAAAGCTGTGTTAGTTCTATCCTGTTTCTGAATTTACAGGATATGTGTTTTTACCCTGTATGTAAAGCATCTTTTAGATGCTTTTACATATGCATAGTTAATGAAGTGTGCAAATTACAACTCAATGATGTAAATTATCACATAACATTCAATTATAACTCCCTGGTGGACTTAGTAAAATTAGGAGTTCATAATATCAGGCAATATAGCAACCTAGGGAAACTGTCTGCCTTAACTATAGCATAAGATGTATTACAGAGGTAGGAATGGTGATATTCTGATACATAGTTAAAATTACATACTATCTTGAGGCCTAAAAACCATACCTCCAGTATCTCTCATTTTCCAAAACTCTTTATTCTTTTTTGCTACTTATTTTTCTGCTATCAGTTTTTCTACTTTTCTTATAGTAAATTTTCACTTAAATGTGATATAAAACTATCCACTTGATATATCTCTTCTTTGACAAGGCTTTTATTTTTGTGTTGTGTGATGGATGCTTATTCACATCACAGTTTTTTAACTCTTCGTCTTAAGAAAATGCCTAAGGAAACTAGAGTTACCAAATTTTCTTCAGTGATAGTTATTAAATAATTTTAGACTAATAAGACTGAGAAATGCTCTTTTTCTGCTTGATCAGAGTTTTTGTAACTCCAATTGTCATGACTGGGTTAGAGTTCATCGTGTCCTGACTCATGAGGTCATTCTCAATCAGATAACTGGTTTAATGCTTTTTTAATTGTATTTTCACTTCAATATTTCTTACAATAAATACCTGCAACGTGACATTTTATGTTCGCTTATACATTTTATGTAAAATTTTTTCTTTTTGTTCAAGTTAAGAGTGCTTAATTTATTCTTGAAGCCAAATAGTCATTCGCATTATTTACCACTTGAAAATCTTTTCAGGCTTGTTATCATTAGCCTGACCTTTCTGTTTCTCCTAAAATTTCAGCCAGAAAAGGTAGGGGAAGTATTTAAGAGGTAAAAGGATGGATGAAAGAACAGATACAGCTGAAAAGGATGCTAGGGATGAAAAGTCCATAGTCAGGAGATGACATCTCACAGAAGCCTAACATGAATAAGGCATCAAAAAAGAGGTGATGAACAGAGCAACAAAGTCATAGTGGATCAGGATAAAGAAAAGGTCTTGAGCTTTTTCCGCAAAAAGCTTGTTACAGACCTTGGCAAGAGTCATTCCAGTGAAGTGAAAGAAGTAAAGGACAGATTGGAGATTTCAAGTAAAGAACTACAGGAAAGGAACTTGAGGCATCAGTTGTAAATGTTTGAAAATTACATTCTTTGTGAGCTGTTTGCTTTAACACAGCTGTTCAGAGATACCATGATGACTTCAGATGTCTTTCTGAAGAATCAGCAGCAATTACTGAACATTGTAGCTGAGGGCCTAATTGGGCCCAGATGTAGCTCTTTTCTGCACCATAGGAAAGGTGAGGGTGAAATTTCTCTCCTCACTGGGTAGATCAAGATTCTTAAGAAATACCTTTCAGTTCAGTGATGTTGCTTCTTTTGTGCTGTCTTTGTCATTGCTACTTGCCACAGGAAAAAGGGAACGACTTGAAGCCACAGCCTTAGCTGTGCTGCGGTGTTCACTAATCTTTGTCCCAATGGCACTACCAGTGTATGGGGTGTTGATCATACAGTGGCACGACTGAACAGCATATTTTACAGCAGTGATTCTTTTGGCACATATTGATATATTTCAGCTAAATCTTTCTTGAAAATTGATAATTTCAAGAGGGAAGCCCCTGAGATTCGTTGAAGAGTCAGGCTGATTGGTAGGGTAAAGAATGATGAAAACCTTCACTTTTCAGTCTGGAAGTTGCCTTTATGACATTTTTCTGGTTTCCAAGCATGCTTGAAAGTCTCTTTTTTTTTGTTTTTGTTTGGTTTTGTTTGTTTTTGTTTTTCTTTTTGTTTCAGTACAATATAAACACAAATTCCAAAAGTTACTGCGACATGAGTCACACGTGGTGATAGGTAATTGTCATCTCCAGCTGGTTTAGTTGTGGAAGTATTTTTTTTAGCTGCTAGTCTTATGAACCTCAGATGTCAATGAGCTACTTTTATTGTAACCCTGAAAGGTAACTAAGAAAAACAACCCATCACCAAGAAAAACAAGCTGTACTCAGAGGGATTGTGATTCTAAAGCAATCTGCATGGCCCCTGGAAATTTTTTTAGGGGTTGTAAATCCAAAGATGTTGAAAACTACCAAAATAAAGAGAAGAATGCAGTATAAATAAATCAATCATGTTACTATGTTTTCCTGTTTTGTTTGCAGCCTATTAGTGTAACCCACAACAGTAATGCATTTGTCAGGGTATGAGATACTGGTTTAAGCTGGTAGTCATATGGAAACATGGGGTTGTAGAATAATTTAGGTAGGAAGGGAACTCTGGAAGTCACTAGTCCAATCTCCTACTTGAAGCACATGCATCTAGACTAGGTTACTCAGGTTGAATTATGTTCAGGTTATTCACGGACTTGCACAGCCAAGTTTTATATATTCTCAAGGCTGGAGATTCCACAGCACCTCTCTGGGCAGCCTGTTCCAGCAGTCTGGTTGTTAGGCATAGCGTGCCCTTCCTAAATCCATCCTGCCAGTTCCCTGTAACCTTCTTGCCTTTCATGTGCATGGAAATGCCTTCCATGGGGATTTGTTTCATAACTTTCCAAGAGACTGAGGTTAGACAGACCAACTTGTAATTCTCCAAATTCTCCTTCTGCCCTTCATAAAGATAATAACGTTTGCCTTTTCTAGTTGTTGAGAACCTCTCCCAATCATCATCTCAAAAAAGACAGAGTGGCCTTGCCAATGACATTGGACAGCTCTTTCAGTACCTTTGGATCCATCTCATCTGATCTCACGGGCTTGTCAATATCTAATGAGTTACAGTTACTCCCTGTCTTCCACCTTCTGTTGGTAATGTCTCACTCTGTGCCAAAAACTCTGCTGGTAGTGGAGGGACCTTGGAGACCTAAGGATAGTCCTTCTCAGGGAAAATGGAGCCAAAAAAATGACCCAAGTTTCTTTTCCATATCCTATGGTGCCCCATTGAGCACATTTTCCTTCGCATTGCTGCGGCTGTTAGTGTAGCTGTAGAAGCCCTTTGTGCTGCCTTTCACTTTTTTTTTCCCTCCAGTTTCTGCTCCAACTGAGATTCAGCTTTCCTAACTCCATTCCTACATGTTCACAGAATGCCTGTGTTTCTCTTGGCTAAGACTGTCACTGCTTTGTCTGCCTGTGTTCTTCCTTTTTGGGGTTCAGAGTTTGTCTCAGTCAGGAGATCCCTGCACATCCATACTAGGCCTCTGCCAGACTGCACTTTCTGCACACAGGATGGAATGTGTTTTGAGGAGGTTGTCCTCAGACATCAACCTGCACTCCTGACGCTCTTTGCCCTCCGTGGCAGTCTCCCATGGAATCTGCCAAGCAGATCCCTAGCAAACTGCAATGAACCCCCAAAGACAAGAATAAATGAAATTGAGAAATTTTGTGGTGAAAAAGAACACAGCTTTCCACATGTTAGCCCTCAGAGCTGAAAAATATTTTGAAGTAGCAAACCTGTTTTGATAATTTTTCTGTAAATATTAATCATTCTGCAGACTCCTTCTACAACATCAATCTCTAGTGCGGTTACTAAGCAGAACAGTTTATGTTTAAATTAAATGATCCCTGCTGAAAATGCTATAACAAAAACTATTTTCTATGCTTATGTCTTTAAAATGGTCAAGGATATGAATCACCCGAGGTGCCTGAGTTACTGCTGTGTAGCTTGTGAAGGTGGAACAGTTTACACTTCATCTGAGCTGAGGCTACAGCCTTTTCACAGTAGCTTCAAAGAGTGAGACAGCAAGCAGGCTTGGTTTCCTCTATATATTTTTGTTTTAACTGGTTACTACTAGATTATGTTATAGTTTCTTCCCTACCCCCCCCTCATTTTTACTTTACCTGGTAGCATACTTAAATTAGCTGAAGTCTATAACTTTTGTCTGTACTGATCCTATTCTGGAATGTTTGTTGAACATACGTAGGTTCTACTGCTTGTTTCACAAATTTTCAAAAAGTTTCAAAAAGTCTTTCTTCTTGGTTGGAAGCTTCCAATCAGAATTACAACAGTTACAGATTTTGTTGTCAGAAATTATAGATTTACACTCGGTTAGGTGTGACCTGACGTGATGTAGTATGGCATTTAGATACCTTTCCTCTGTTGTCGTTAAAGGAAAGTACACTATTAAAATAGGCTAAACAAACTTTCATCAATATGTTTTGAAAAAAGAATAATATTCCATACCTTCCACCTCTTCAGCAGCTAACAAAATCCAGTAGGCTGGATTAGATTTTCCTAAAGGAAAGGTTTTAGCCTTTAGCAGGCCTATAGAAGAAGTTCCTGTACATAAGAAAAGTTGTCTTTGACTGCTTTTAGTGACTTCAAATCTATTTAACACATATTTAACAAGTGGAGAATCCTACTCATTTTATAGGTGATGGCTGGCTATTACTCTTTGGAAGTCAATTATTCAACAACATTCAATTATTTCTATTGTGTTTAGTAAGGCAGATACAATTTTGCTAAAGTTTGTGCATTTTGTGGAGTCTGCCAAATAACAGTTGTTAGTGCTTGACATCTTTAGACTGCTGTAAAAATATTAGTTAATACATTAATGAGATGATGACTGCCTTGGCTGTGTTTTATACTTTGTCGTATCTGTTGTAATGAGAAGTTGGGCACAGCTAGCATCAGAAATCTAGTAGTTTCGTCTCCACAGTGATCGTGCTGAAAATTAGGTTGGAAAAGGGGACCATGCAGAGATTGAAGTCTAAAACAGGGGATCTGAATGTCCAAACAGTTTATTGAAGTGCTATTTGACACTTTGTTAATTTTAAAAGTAATCAATAATTTTTTTGGTAAAGTTTAAGTGTTATTTAAAATACAAGTAAATGGTGGAGGAGTAGATACCATCAAGCTTGACTATAGAATACATCATGTTCTCACATGAAGATCAGCAGGTAGTTCTGGATAAAGTCTGTGGAGAAGAAGCTGGGGTTTTTTATGCATAGACTAAGGCAGAAAACCTGGCTTAGCTGTTCTGTTTTCACTTGCTGGCTCTTGTCATACAACAGTGTATCAAAATAGAGGTTTCTTTTATTAAAAACATAGAATGAAAAGACCCATGGCTCAGTTTTTCTAGCATTGTATTAAATTGATTTGTTCCTCTCTTCTATCTTAATTTTATTCATGGAATACACATTGCAAGCTGATGAGGAAATAATACTTGCAAAAGATATGTGTTTGTTATGCTTTTTCTTTGCTTGTGAGCTGCATGTTTTTTCAGCTCTTATAAGGTTGATAGATAGGTTTACGTTGAAAATGAAGAAAGGGCAAGGGCATGCTGTTCTTTCAAGTATATAAAGGATATAATTTTTTTCTAGTGCATGTGTAATGTAGTTTCTGATAAAGAATTAAAGCCTGACCATTATTTTAATCTTTTTCTGTTTTCTAGAACGCAGCCAAAAACAGTTTTTGCAGAAGTGGAACCAGAAGATGATGAAACAGACAAGCCAGAGTGGAAAAAACGTAAAATTTGAAAAATGTTGAATAAATAATAGGTTTAGAGCTTTCGAAATAAAGTGCAGCATTTATTTCTTTGTTTTGGGTAGTGGATCAAAATTTGAAAGCAAAAATTACTTCATAAAACTTACTGCAGTGTAAAAAGGGATTTTTCTATGTCATTTTTGAGGCCCATCTAGGAACAAAGGACCATGATCAGCCTTAAGTACCAAGGGCCTTTGGAAGACCCTAAGGACATGGAGGGAACATTTGCCACTGATGGTCCCAGACAAAGCAGACAAGACTTCTCAGCCTGGGGAGGAAAACAGAAATTAGTTTAATGTCCCATCAACCAAAACCATAACAAACAGAAAACACAGGAAACAGAAAACACCGCAAAGTGATATAATGATGAATAGCACAACCAGCCCTTTAAGACCACCTTTGCCCCACCCTTCCCTCACTCTTCACCTCAGGACTCAGTACCCTAATCACAGAATCTTAAGGGTTGGAAGGAACCTTGAAAGATCATCTAGTCCAACCTCCCTGCCAGAGCAGGGCCACCTTGAGTAGGTCACACAGGAACTCAGGTCCCATGTATGTCTTTACCTCCTCTTCCATGGCAGATTTCCCTTCTTAAATAGTGATTGTAGAGGCACCGGATTGGCCCAACCTGGCTGGAGGTGGGTCTACCTCAGAGTTGGGCAATGTTTTGAGAACTTACAGTGATCAACACTGCAGCCCCCTTCCTGTTACCAAGCCAAAAGCAGCTCAAGACAAACCAAGGACACTGTATTACTCTGGATTTTAGACACACAAAGGAGTTTTGTTATGAGGAATCAGTTATGTTGTGCAAAGAACCTTCTATGTCAATTATTTAGCTTCATGATTTAAGTGAGAAGTATTTCATTATAAATAGAACTGTAGTGAATTAATTATGTTGCCAAATGTTTTTTTTTAATTGCTGTGACTTCACAAATGCTAGATCATGACAGTGTTCAATTATTTTAAGTATATAAATAAAATAATACAGTTTCTCAGACTCCTTTTAATTTTTTTCTGGTTAAGATCTGAAAAATTACTCCTTTTGTTACAAGCATAATGAAGTGTACTCTTTTGCTTAGAGAATGTAGTGTGGAATAATCCAGTTTAGTTTATTTCTTTGTTCACACAAACTCCAATTTAGTTCACACTCTCTGGGAATATTAGAAAACATATTTTGTAGTATACTTGAATTATGTACCTTTTTAAGTATGTGTAGTATCTCACAGTAGTGTTTCATACAGCTTTTATTTTTCAACAGTGTTAAATGGACAATTATATCTTTTGCTTTAAAAAAAGCCCACATTTGTCACCTAATGGTGTAGAATTTTTTTTAGACTTCTTATCCCTATTAATTTGTGTTGAAAAGTGTTAGGATAGAGCAGAGCTGTGTATCTGTTGCAAGGTCTTCATGTCTGTTGACTTTGTATGTCTGGATTATGTGTATCCTGCCTCACTTTAGCAAGACTGGTACTGTCCCTTGTAGCGTGTTTTTTAATATTGAGAGTTTTAATTGTTTAATAGGAGATTGCAATTCTAAGTATCATAAAGTGAAGGACAGATTAAAACTACTGTCCTTTAGAGAAGGACAAAGGAACCTAGGTTAGTTTTAGGCATCTAAATTGTGATTATAATACACTGTGCTAAGTATTATGATTATAATAATGCACTAGATAGTAAGCACTCTGCATTTCTAGTAAGTGCAGAGAATAATAAGCATCATAAACAATCAGGCTTTCTTAATTACTAATTAAATAAGGCATATTTTTCTGAAGGCAAAAGACTGTATTTAGCAAAGCATTTAATCACCTTCCTAACCTCGAGTGTCTGGTCTTGATAGTCAGCAAAGCTTAGATATTTTTTATGCATTGTTCTGCATCGCTATGTCATTGTATAATTTCTTTTTCCAAGCTCATTATTTTTATCAGTTGAAATTTTAATATTTAGGGAAAAGTAAGCCTGACTCCAAAAGGTGTCATGAACATAACATTCTCCTGACAAAATATTTCTGCTGCTTTCACTCAGTTTGGTCTTTTGATAAGAGTGAAATCTCACTCAGCAATCCATAAGTTATCTGTGTCCCTTGAAAAATATTTTAGTACGTACTTACATAGAATGGCAGATCAGTGCTTAATTTACAATTGCAGCTGTAATGTCTAGAATAAAGGACTTCATACTGAGATGGACAGTAAATGGAGGAGAAAAAGGAGTACCAGATGAAGAGCAGTGTTTGTTAACAAGACCTGCTAAAGGCCTCCCTATGCAAATAAACATTAAATGGCATTGCTTCATTTAAGGCTGGTTTTTGTCTCTTTTTTTTTCCCATCAAAATAATGCACTACAAAATAAAATATTTTCAAATAATTTTCTGTAAAGTCTTGAATAACATCTTTAAAGAATTAGCATGTTGTTGGGTTTGGGATGAATATTAACAGTTTATTGTTGTTCACTGAGGCAGTGTGGCTTGGGGAGCAGAGGTGCAGGGAAAGGCAGAACAGAAGAAATGCTGAATTTGACGGGACCTTCTCCTCTTATGTTATTTATTCAAATCAGCTAGGTCTTGTTTCCTCATTCTTAGAATGAGTTCTATAAGTGAAACGTCTGTTAAAATTCCTCTTAAGAGTTCATCATTCTTACTTACAGTGATGTGTTGTCTCAAACAGCCTAGAATTTAGAACAGCGCCTCTGCAGGTATGTATTTAAAAGATTTTAAATGGTCTTAAATTGTACTTACACTTGTCTTGGTTTGTTTGCTATAGTTCTTAGACTGGGTTTTCAGGTGTGTTTTCGACAAAGCAAATGTTAATGAATTTTAAAAGCAGTTTTTAGTCTTGAATGGCTCAATGGTAAGAGTTGATGCAGTCACAAAGGAGGTGCACGTCTGCTTGACCTTACTTGGGACAACTCTTCGAATTTTCCATGAAAAAATATAAACATTAAAAACATTAATGTGGTTACATATTTCGCATGAAGGATGGAACTCTACCTGTAAGCTAGAATGTTAGTAACTACATTTGTTTAGTTATGACGTTAGAAACTGTACTCATATTCGGTTTTTTGTGAACCATGTTCTCTTTTAAACTTTATAAAGGATCTGAGTTTTAATAATTGCTAGTTTTTAATCTTGGTCAGTAATGTGGCTAGAGTCCAGATGGGCTTTTATTTCCACATTTCTCAAACAAGGTACACCTGTTGGTTTTGGTTTTTTTTTTTTTCCAGTTTCCTTCCTTTAAAGACTTGCTTGCAGAGGTGCCAAAGTCATCACTAGCATTTTGGCATGCATAGTGGCTTCCATGATGCTTTCTGTAAACCTGCATTTTTCTCTCCATGTTCTGTTCAGCCTCTAGATGTTTCTTTATAGCAATATAAATGGTGTTTTGTTGTTTGTGCTAATGACTAGTTAAGATCAGCTCTTAACTACTACATCTGTCCACGGGACCAAAACTTTTCCTGACATATCATTGCAGCCCACCAGGTAGTGATCAGACTAGTTCCCCATTCCTTGGTTGTGTTGCTGCTGTTGGTATAGAGACCTTAATTTGATGCTATAGTCCTTTGTCTTCTCCTGTTTTCTTTATTCCTTTGTCTTATCTTTTTCTTTGAAGTCTTCTGCTACAGGTGAGAAGATTGCTAAGGCTGCCTTTAGGTCCTGTCACTTTTCCTCTGGCTGTTTGCAATGGCTTTATGATTTCTCTTAGTTCCTCTCTGGTCTTCATCCTGTCACCTTTAATTTACTAAAGGTGATACGTTTTGGTATCAAGAACTGTGACTTTGTGCCCAGAGGCCTCCACTCATTGACTTCTTGCTTATAATTACATGCCTAGATTGATGGTCTTTGTCATGCCTGCTGTATCTTTGTTGGGCTATAGAAAAATATGTGTTATGGAAGCCATGAATGTTTATCCTCTCAGTCCAATCTCTACTGGACCCTGAGGAGTGTTTTGCAGTGAGTGGCATTGCTGACACTGAAGTGCCATTTTGCTTGGTTAGATCTTTGCCTGTGAGGTTCTTTTGACCACTGATGCCGGCAGCTCACATCCTCCTTTAATACTGAATCATTTGAATTTTGATGTGGCCTATTAGTCTCAATAGTATTGCAAAATCCCTCCTATTTCTTTGTCATGTTAAGTGCCTATATGTCCTTCTAACCTGAGTCTCAGCAACAGGAACTTTCTAAAACTCCCACAACTACCCTTATTAAAAATCAACAGGCTCATTCTGACTTTTTACCATGGCTAAGATAGGATTTTGTGAGGTTCCATTCTCTGTCATTGATCCTTGACCTCTTCTCATCTGAGGCACTGTTGCATGCATATTTGTAAATGAAGACTTGTGCTGGTAGAGGTGCCCTTAAACTTGCCATGCACTGAAGTGTGGATGTATCCTATTACATCAGTTTTTAAATCTGCGAGTATTTTGTGGTTAATCCCATTTAAACACAATTTTGTGTACAATTTGCACTTCATCCATTTTCTGGGACTCCAGCATTTAGCTGCTTCACATGGTCTGGATAGCTCTGAAACACAGTGTTTCTCTAAAGGATATCATCTTGGTTGAAATGGTTGTCAAAGCTTCTCATCTTACTTGCAAAGGTACTGGAGCATGCTGACAGTCTCCCACTTTGGCAGCAGTGTCTTCAATCAGCTTGTTGGAATCTCTGTAACCTACGTGTTGCTTGAGTGGTTTGGCTCAGGTTTATGATTTGGCAATAGTTTATGATTTTAATGGCAGGTGATCAGACAATATGTTTATCTTGTACTCTGAGAGACAACTCAAAAGAAAGTTGATTGAGAAAACATAGCAAGTCACTTTTAAATTTTTTTTTTTTTACCCCATCTGTCTTATGTTTTTTACCCTGTGTGTGTCAGGGCTGGTCCTTAGGGTTTTTCTTACTTTTTCAAGTAAGTGTTCCAGCAGGCTCTGGCCTTTGTGCTTGTTGTATCATGAAACAGTAGATGCAACAAAAATGAATACCTGTAGTAGATAAACTGGACTAGGTGGATCCTTAAGAAGTTATACCGTCCACCCTTGACTGAAGTTACAGGTACACCTGAACTAGGTCTGGCATGTTTATTGGATCAGCTCTTTCAAGGATCCCATGGTAGACACTGCACAGTCTCCCTAAATAATCTGTTCCAATGCTTCATTTTTCATAGCAGTAGAAAATATTTCATAATCCATAAGAATAACATTCTTGCAACCATTTAAGCCCACTATCCTGATCTCAGCAGCCACAGAAGTCACTTTATTATGTTGCCCATTGCGGCAGCTTTTTATTGTGTTTGAGTTTTATTATCTTCCGCTCTCTCCTCTTATGTTTTCAGTTTTGGTTTATGTTTTCTGGCATATCTTCATTTATTTGCTTTTCGCTGCCTTGTTGTCTATGTTTCTTGAAGTTTACTGCCCACGGTGTATTCTGTGTTTGAGTTTAAGCTACTTTTTTTAAGTACTATTGAGTAAGCAGGAAAATGTTTGCATATCTCATTACAGTCACTTTCTTCTCTACAGTTTGGCACTAGAGATTTGTGTTCAGGTCTTAATCCCCTCAGACTCCAGAACCTCCACTGCAGAGCTGCTGCCCAGCCAATTCACTGTCTGGTGATTATGTATTATTATTAAATAACAGATTTTGTCCTTTGTATGGAATTTTATTGTGTTTTCTCAAAATGTATCCCATTTTATTTATACTATTTTGAATTTTCTCTTGGCCTCAAACTGTCTGCAGCTTTCTACAGCTTCTATTTATTAGCAGATGTAACAAATGTGTTTTTTGTTCATTCAGATAAGCCAGTATTGAAGATGGCCGTTAGTGACAAATCCATAAGGTTTCCCATATGGACGGGAGGGAAAGGTTTCATACAGTGTTAATTCTCTTAAGAATTAATTCTAGTTAATTCTAGTTAATGTACTCAAAGATTTTTTGAAAAACAATTTGTTTTCCTAGAAATTGCTGGATTACCTTCATGTCCTTAGGTATCAGGATTTTTTTCATGGCTCTGTGCCATTGTGGCCAGTGGGAATCCCTCTGACATTGATTATATTAGATGTAGGAGACCTCCATGCCTCCTTGTTTTGGGCATTTCAGTACTCCATGTTTTGAATTTATTTCCAGTCTGTCCCAGATAGGTGTTTTGATCCTGAATACTCCTTTTAATTCTACTATAATAATAAATGTTGTCTGCTGTAGTCTTGTAATCTGTGAGCTAGCAGTAGGGCTAGCCGCACATCTAGAGGTGTACATCTGGCCTGATCTACACTGAGCTTGGTTTACTACATTCACACCTGTCAGGAGCTGTGGTACGGTAGTGAGATCTGTGGTTGCCTTGCTTGTGGTGCTTGTGCTACCCACACATTGACTTCCTGAAGCTCCAGGTATCACGGATGCAGCAGTGTTTCTTGATCCACAACTTTCCTGTTCATCATCTGCTCTTCTAGTGGGTTTAGGAATATTTTACTGAAAATTGTCGTCTTTAGGTGTTTTTCTAGCCCATTAGTGCTTGTCCAGATCACTGAGAATGCATTGCATCTGATTTAAGAACACAGGAGTCTACATGAAACTTACCTTGCAGGTGTTAGGCAACACTTATTGTGCAGGTTTCCATAGTGCTCCAGTACTCAGGAACCTGGAACTTGTGGAGATCTAAGTCTCTGTCTTCAGACAGTGTACCTCTATTCCTTGCATGTCAATGACCCTGTATCTCTCTTTCTTGACCCCAGGGGCACAAATACTCCTAGACTGGAAACTGTCTCTTGATGTTTCTCCTTAATTTGTACAGTGTGTACCTAACTTTGAAAGCTGTGTCTCTAGTCCATCCCTGCCCTGTGTTATGTAGCTTGACTCTGTGAATCTCTTGTGCTGCCTAGGGTGCACTTTAATACTGAGTTACTATGGCTGGTAGCAGGCCAAGGTTGTGTATTAAGCTAAGAGGCTTTGGGGCTTGCCTCAGTTTGGACCTGCCTTGGGCTGTCTGCAGCTTTGTCTGAGCTTCTTCAATTGCTGTATAACAACCAGGTGACAACTGTGTAATGACCTAGGTGTTGCCCAGGCTCTGCAGAAGGATCTGGACAGGCTGAATCGATGGGCTGAGGCCAGTCATGTGAGGTTCAGCAAGACCAAGTGCCAGGTCCTGTACCTGAGTCCATGACCCCCTGCAGTGCTACAGGCTTGGGGCAGAGTGGCTGGAAAGCTGCCTGGAGGAAAAGGACCTGAGGGTGTTAATCGACAGCTGGCTGAACATGAGCCAGCAGTGTGCCCAGGTGGCCAAATGGCATCCCGACTTGTGTCAGAAATAGTATGACCATCAGGGACAAGGAAGTGGTTGTCGCCCTGTCCTCTGCGCTGATGAGGCCGCACCTCAAATACTGTGTTCTGTTCTGGGCCCCTCACTACACTGAGGTGCTGGAGCATGTCTAGAGATGGGCAACAAAGCTGGTGAAGGGTCTGGAGAACAAGTCTGATGAGCAGCTGAGGGAGCTGGGGATGTTTAGTCTGGAGAAGAGGAGGCTCAGAGGAGACTTCATCACTCTCTACAACTGCTTGAAAAGAGGCTGTAGTGAGGTGTGGGTCAATCTCTTCTCCCAAGTAATGTGTCATGGGACAAGAGGAAACCACCTAAGCTGTAGCAGGGGAGGTTTAGATTGGAGATCAGGAAAAACTTCACTGAGAGGGTTGTTAAACACTGGCACTGCCGAGGGAGGGGCAGCTGGGGGATAGTGTGTTGGACAGATGAAGTCACCATCTCCATAGGTACATGTAGGCGTATAATTCTAGTTAATGTACTCAACTACCTGTTGGCTTTTCATTTTAAATTGCTGACTAAGCAGAGACAAACATCAGGAATATTACAAATTGAGAGGTCAGCACCTTCAGAAAAGCCTTTGCAAGCAATGTCATCAACAGCACTTCTAGGTTTTTATGGCATTTTCCAGTAAGATATTCTCGACTACTCATAGAATAATACATCAGTGAGTCTTGATACATATTTTAATGGTGTCTGATAGTGAAAACATACATTTATTATAACATTTTCCAGTTTTGTTACAGTAATACCACTGTAATTTGCAACAATTAACGTGCCTAAGGCCAGTCCCCGTAGCTTACTAGTGCATCTGTGAATCGGGGCAAAATGATGCTCTTATTGTAACAATTCAGAGAACTTTTATTTAGAGCTTAAAAGCACAATGTAGCAGTCAAAGGAAGAGCAGAAGCAATTCTGAACTAAGAAACCTAAGGACCTGTGACTCAGGAATTTTACCTGAAGATGATGTGTCATAAGAGCACAGCATGAGCTCTTGTAGAAGGTGAGGAAACAGGTTGTAAGTAATAGGGCTTAGAGATGAGTGGGAGGTGGTAGTTTGGATGCTGCAGGAATTTGAAGTTTATGCCTGACTGTATGTAACATAATTTTATACTACTCCCTTTGTGATCGTTAGCAGGATGTTAATGAAATTAACAGGTGATGCAGATGAATACTGCAAACACCACTGGAAAAAGAGAAGCAGGAAATAACAAGAAGTCACCCTGACAAATGCAAGATAATACGTCTGGAAAACAATAATTCTAAATGCAGACTATTTTTTTTCTCTGTGATGGGGTGACTCTCAGCTACACTAGAGCCAGTGAATGGTCTGGTGACCTGTGTTTGTGTGTTTCCTCTGCAAAGGCAGACAAAAAAAATGCCAAAATGATTTGTCCTAACCAAGCAGCTTCTGTGACACCTGCACTGGGAATGTAGCACATTCAGTCACACAGCAGAGGAGTATGAAAATGGTTGGAGTGGCTTTCATCTGAAAATGGACTTGGTACATGCAGCATAGAGGGATCTGTTTTTGCAAGCACGAGATGCTTATGCCATACATACTACAAGTTAAAGGCATTTCTACCTTTTTACAATCATGCAAATTTTACTGGCTTTTCAAGAGGCAAACTTGTCTTCTGTTAGCTTTGTATTTCTGATTTCTGTCTGCTGCTTGTGTATCTTTGCATCCTTAAAAATCTTAGGGTTTTCAAGGACAGTTGCAAGGAGGTAGGAGACTCTTTAATCTCTTTCTGGCTTGGTCATTTTCACATTTCAGAGAGCAATTCTGCTGATCTCTTCCAAGGCATGGTGTTATCTGTGTGGATATGCTTCAGGCAAACATGTTTTAGGTCTTGTGAACGTTGAGTTGTTGAGACAGATGTTTTTCCCTTATTAAAACAACCTTTAAACATTTTATGGTCTGACAGACCTACACACACGCTCTCACACATTTCTTCTCTGGAAGGTAAGCAGTATATAGAGATTTCTAGGAAATATATGCCAAGAAAATACAATAATGAAAAAAAAAATCCTAATGTTGGACTTGCCAGCCCAGTGCACATGGTAGATGTGTAGTAAGGTGGAAAATATGTCCTGGTTGGTTAATTTACTGAAAAAATCTAAGCTTAACCTCCAGATCTGTGATCTTGGTAAAATTTGGTGTTACAAGGAAACATCAGTCTCCTGATTCACTTGAGGATATTCCTTGTCCTGCAGTGACACCACAGATGGTGACTGCCACAAGGCAGATTATCCTGGAATGCGAAGGGTTGCCTAGAAAATTACTCTGAAAAGGGTTTCTGTTACACCAACAAAGAACACATGACAAGACCTGATGGGCCAAACTGTAATCTTCTTGCAGATTAACAGGTCACATGCTGAAGTAACTGAGATCAGCTTTGTCTTTAATATGACAAGCATTTATATGCACACCTATGTGTACCCACATTGTTTTTGTGATTGATGGGGATGTGCTACACAGGGAGTTATGCCCAAGAAGTAACATGCTAAGGTACTTCAGTATCTCAAGTGAAGCAATCACTGTGTGAATGAACAGCTGTCTTGAGGGTTGTTTACCATAATTAAGGCAGTATCTTGGGTGACATGCAGAGGACCATCAAAACTGAAGCTCACAGTATAAACAATGAGAGGCATAGCCAATTAAGGAAAAAAAATGGAAGAATGTGCAGTAAGACAGGAGTCTTCCTCAACCCAATATGAGCAAATCTTAGGCAAAACACCAATAATTCACCTTTTGCAGAATGCAACAATGCACTTGAGTAGCTCAGAGAGCCACGAAATGGGGAGAAGGAAAACAAAAAAAGATGAGAGAGTTAGACTGACATGGTGCTGAAAATTGTCTTCTTGGTGAGAATTTCCCCAGTGCTGAGTCACCCATTTTTAATTATCCTGTTATTTGAAGTTCAGGCTTTTGGGATCCTATTGCATGGGTGTATTTTTTAGGAAACCTTTTCCAGAAGCGGTGGAGCTGACGGATGTGCACTCCAGGCAGGTTGTAGGATGGAGGTGAGGAGTGATGATGCACACCCACACATCACAACTCACAGTCACCAAAAAAAAAATAAATTATTCAACTTTCAAAGATTCCATAATCTTTTCCAAAATGTTGTAAAATCTTCATGCAGTGCAAGAAAGTTTACAGTAGGAGGTTTCAATGAAGATGACAGCTGTGGCATTCCCAAATGCAGCGAGATTTTGCTGTTCACAAGGTGATCATCTTTTCAGTAGAGTCTCTGTAAAATGCCCATTTGTGGGATTCTTCTGGTATTTTTTGCTAGCTTTTAATTTATCTTTACACTGCAATCTGAAAGTGAAGCTTTGGTTCTGGAAATCAGTATCACAGTGGTACATGTTATTTCTGATTTTTTTTTAACCTTTTACTGTCCAGCACACTGTCCTACTCTGGCATACAGCGTAATTTAAACAGTTACATAAGAGAAGTTTTCAAGTGTTTTTCTTTGTGGGGGAGAGGGAGAAGTAAATTAAATTATAGAGTATCTCTGCTGGGCAGCCTTCCTTTTTGTGCTGTAAGAATCCTATTCTAGCTATTCTGTTAGGTGCTTCTCAAAGTTATGACTGGAGATGGTATCGTCTTCTATAAGCATCTGAATTGGAAAATCACTTTTACTGACGGCTTGAAGAAACAGAAGTACAAGATAAGGAAAGTTAATAATCTACGTCAGATTAGTGGCAGGTCTAGGAATACAGGTCAACTAATTCAGTGTCCTTTTGGTGCTTTTTACTAGTATTTGTCTGCTATAGGGAAGTCTGTAAGACATCTTTTTGAATGAGGACAATACTCTTACCTTGTGATTGATCCCTAACTTTAGCGGGTTTGTGCCTATAAATGACCAGCACAGTGTGACTGCATCAGCAGCCATTTGGATGTTATGAGAAACGGAATCCTTCAGGTTGTTGGCATATGACACTGCCAATTCAGGTCGAAATGGCTCCATTGGATATATACCCCAACTGACACGTCACTTAGTTCTGCTTTGTGCTTGTCTGCCTTTACTCTGCTCTGTTGGTCCTGGCACATTGCTCTCCACACATGACTGGGGAATGTTTCACTCCCTTCAGGAACTGAGGGCCCAGTGCTGCCTCTCCACAGTCCAGTCTCAGGGTTGATTGTGTTTATTACTGAATCATACTGCGGTGCTTGGGAGCCAGGGCTTTTTTATTTAAAAATGATCGGAATCTCAAACATTGGGCCCTCTGCCTGCAGGAATGAATGCAGGAGCTGCAATCTGCCAGTCCTGGGCAGGATCAAACTTTGCTGTTTCACTTCGGCTGTTTATAAATGCCCAGACAAATAGACAGGACCCCAGGAGGACAGTTAGACTCTTCCTTATCCCAAGGCACAATCAACATCCCATTTGCTTCACTCAGCGTTCCTGTGTGGTTGGGTTTTGGTTTAATTTTTAATCATTTTAAGTGTGATTTCTTTTTTTTTACAGGGGATTTTGCAGTCAGTTTTAGCACATGGAGAATTGTGAATTATCACGGTGTCATTAGACATAGCCTGGATGCTTGGAGGGGAAAGCTGTGTGCAGCTAGTTGCCCTCTGCAGCACAAACATTCAGCTGACAACATTAATGTGATTTGTTTGACTCCTGCTAACAATCAAAAATATTGAGCCAGTAGCACAGAGCGAACTGGAGTTAAAAAGCCAGCACCTCCCATGGAAATGGGAGCTAAGGAGCTGCTGTTGCTTAAGTCCGGAGAGGATGTTGCCTTGGGTTTTAGCATGTTTGTTTTTCCCGAAATTGTCACAAAGGCACTAGTTTTGCTTTAACTAGACAGAAAGCTGGGCCAGAGTTCTGTCTGCAGATCGTAACACTGCAAAGTGGAAGAAGTGAGTCTGCGCCAGCACAATGTGAGCATATCTGCGAGGTGAGCTAGTTGATTACACAAGGGAAGGGGACCGGCTGCCAGTTCTCCCGGCTGGAGAACAGCTCTGAGCAGTAGCAAGTCAGAGAGTGCCGGGACAGAATGTCAGATGTCCAATAGGGGCATAGGGCGGATGAGCAGAAAAGGAGGTTTGGGTTTCAGAACATATGAGTGGGCTTTTACATGTAATCTGCATGTGCCACAGTAAACTGCCTTGTTACAGTCATTTCTGTAATGGTGAAGAAATCCATCAGCCTCTTTTCAGTAAGTTTCCACAAGTGCAGGAACTTCTGAGAAATTAGCAATTAGAACTTCTGAGACTTAGTGTGTTAAGTCATTTAGATGAAAAGCAGTATAGAAACAAGGGGTATTTTAAAGCTACAGTTCTCATTGCTGGAGCATGGTTATGCAAAAATATCAGACAAAAAGCTGAAGCCAGAGCTAAAGCCAGCATATGTAAGCTACCACATTTAATTTTAATTGGGAATTTGTACCTCTAAATGACATTACATGTGCATGGGTCTGCTGATTATTGGTTGTAGGGTGTAGGGCTTCCAGATCCTATCCTTGTAGCACAAAGCAAAACGAAGTCTGTGCCGAAAATTATTTCTGTTTTAAAAAGTGTTTTCATAGATGTTTTGTAAAACTGCAAGAAACAGCTACTTGTAGCAAAACAAGTGCCTTTACTTTAGTGTGGCTAGTGCTTCAGTTAAGGCTTGCATCACCTTACTGTTTTCTCAGGGCTGTTCTTGTTGACAGTCATTATAAAACCCTGAGGCCCTGTGCAGTATATTAGTGCCATGACCACCATTACAAGTGTGATGACCAGCCAGTGATATGCCAAGGTGCCCAGGCACAGCAGAAACCACGAGTGTGTTTTGAAGAGAGGGTTTGCTTAAGGGGAAATACTGAAATTTGCGTAACAAAATAATTTAAAACCAGGAGAATAAAATAACCTTGGAAAAAACATCTATCAGAGTTATTCAGAGCTCATAATACACTGTGGTACTGTATGTGGCTCACTCACTCACTAAAATTAGGTGATTATGTAAGGAGACCACAGCGCACATCTGAATAGCTACTGTATTGGGTTAATGATGTCACTCATCTTTATTGAGTCTTCAGCTATTCTATGGCTTGGCTGGGGGGCCGAGTGAATTCAGGCGTCATGAAATCATAGCCAAGTTAAACTTTACTTAAGTAAACACTACAGAACTTCTACAAGGAAAAGCAAAACAACTCCCAACCAAAGATCTCCTGTTGTGACTCCCAGGTGACATTGTTGCTGGCTGTTATTCACTGTAAACCTTCAGGAAAGCACAAATATAGCTTTTAAACCAGGAAATATCATTTTTATGGTGATGTAAATGGCACAATGAATCTACCATTTTGCAACGAGTTTGGGGAGATGAGATGAGGTATTGATTTTAGCATTTTAATTGTCCACTATGAAAATAGTTATGTTTGCATTGAGGTCCTCTTGACCTCAATTTCTGAACTCTGTTCTGAATACACTGTTGACATGTATAAATAAATGCATGTATGTCAAAGCTAAAGTGAGTATTAGACTTTATCCACATATAGTAATGTGCTTTAGCTTTCATACCAGATACAATCCAAATCCTGCCACATTGTTTGTAGAAGGGGTTTATTTGCTCACCTATGTACCATGTTGTATCTTTTTCACACTTGGCAGTGATATACATGCCATACATTTCTCCACCTAGTTGCTGAGCCTGTTTCTGAAGAGTTGCCAATTTTCTATCAGAGAAGACTGAGGAGGACCATCAAGGAAAACCATAGATTCAAGGATAGCCAGATTGTTTTCCTCAAATTTTTTGTGGCTAAGAAGTTCTGAGCCATATCAGCAGTTACTTGCTGTCATGGTTCTGGTGCCTTCATCTGCAGCTTTCCTGTTTTGATGATCTCTGGGGCTGACTTTTGAAGTTTCTCCATGGGTTTTCTCTTCCATTGAGGACACTTCTTGTGTGCTGGTATCACAGGCTCTGGTAGACAAAGCTTCTATGAGGAAGAAACTTGGAAGTAAACGAAAGCCTGTTCTTTTCTCAGAAGGTACGCAGGTTTGCAAAGTCATGGGGCTTTAAGATGCCAGAAGTAATGGTTTTGGAGATAGCTTGGCAATGGGTGCTGAGGGTCCACGCTGGGAGCAGGGTGTTGATGGTGGCGACAGTTTGCTGGCCCAGCAGTGAACGTGATCCTCTCTGCTGGCCACGGTCACAGCTCTGCTCCTCCAGAGCAGAAAGCAAAAGCTGTGTTTGGAAACTTGCTCTTTTCTGAGATATCTACACCCTTCTTTGAAGTAACTATTCCCACGCATTTCCTGTTAGGGGTCCCTCTGGGCCCCCACATTCTCTTTTCACTCCCTTTTTTTTTTAATCCAGAAAGCTGCCTGCTTTGGGAAAGTTTGCCTGGGATTGCACTGTACCCATTTGTTTGCAATGAATGAGAAGCATTTTTCATTTTCTCTGAATTATTGTTGCCAGATACCATCTGTACACACGTTGCAGGCCATCTTGCAGAGGGAGCTGGCAAATCTGCAAAGCTGATGCACACAGCTTCAGCAACTGAAATGGGCTCCTCTCAACCAGACCCCTACTGAGGTCAGGAAACACACATTTATTGCTGTCTGTAGATTTCATAAAAAGAGTTTTCTTCAGCTGGATTGAAACAGCCATATGGAAGCCCAGTCTTCCAGCTCCAAGCACCTTTCTGCTTCCTCACTGTGTTCTCATCTGTTCGGTTTGCTGAGCAGCCTTCTCAATTCCCAGCAGCACAAGCAGCCTAGAGGGAGAGTTAGGGCTTTGGAAACACGCAGAAAACACATGGATGATGAAATTAAAACTGTGCTGCTTAATGCAGTATCAGGGCTCTCTTTTCAAGTGATTTTACTCCCCTTCAACTGATGATGTGAAAGTTGTAGCTATTTTCTCTTGCCTTCAGCAGGATGGTTCTGTAATGGCGAGCTATCAGGAAGGAGTAGCTTTATTTCTACTTTGTTTTTTGTTTCACCCTGTCCCAGAAAGTCTGGATATGTATGCCTCCATTAGCATTTCATCAGCTGGTTAATCACAGAAGTTATCAGGATGGACATAACCTATTTGCAGGCCAGTACTGTCAGTGCTGGTAGCTAAGGATTTCTTTCAAAACCTGGTGGGATATTTTGTCTCTGTGATGCCAGAGCACTTTGTTTGAGCCTAACTGTCTAGCCTGAAGTGCTGTGTGAGATCCCTGGGAGAGGTGAGCTGAGCTGCTTTTGTTGCTTGCCATAGGAAGTGTTGACTGAATGCATGAGTTATCACAAAAGGTTTCTGTTTTGCTGAGCTGACTTCTTCTGATGAAGAAACAAACTGCTGAGTTTGAAAAAAGCATAGGAAAAACAGTCCATCTTTACTGTTCTTCTTAAAATATTTGTACATGGACATGCATAAAAGTCCAAGAAGCAGATTATTTGTTTGATCCCTCTTGCTAAACAGTTGTCTGTGTGAGTGCCTCCCAGTAGGCCTAAATGAGGCTGGTAACTGCTGAAGCTACAGATCTTCCCCCTGAGCCTATGTGATGCTGTTCCTTGGATGAGGTTCAGAGGACGTGCTTGAACTTTTTGAGTCCTGTATTGGTCAGATAGTTGGACTAGGTGATTGTTGTAAGTTCCTTTCATCTTAAATAGTCTGTTTTGTTCAATGAGGCTTTGTATGGACACAGACAACCCCCCAGCATCAGTAATTCCTGCGCAAAATGGAAGGCACCACACGTTTATACGCTGTTAGTTTGCAGAGTTGTGCCACCCATATCAGCCTTCTCCTGGATGTGAAAGTGCACAAATATTTGTATTTGTCTCCTATACTGGCCTTGTTGCCCACAGTCACAGAGTCTGGTGCTCAGGGAGGGTAGCAGTGGCCAGATACAGAGAGCAGCAGCCCAGTGGTGTGGACAGCTTCCTCACTTGTGGTAATGAGCAGAGCAGGAAGGAAATTTTCCATGGGGCCTCCTGAAGACAGTCAAAATCAGTGCACAGTGAGTTTTCACTGCCGCTTATGGCTCTTGAATGAGGATGCATATAAAGATCAAGACATTAGCTGCGCCATTTCTAGCATGTGAGAAATTTTTGAGCCAAAGTACTAAAAAGTGAAAAAGAGGCCCCATTTAAAAAACATGCTATTTCTTGGGAAAAAAACAGCCATAAATGTCATCAAAAGGCTGGAGAAAAGAAAGGCAATAGTACCAAATGATGAGTGGGACTAGGGGGGGATGTGTGTTACAGAAAGCAGGTCTCTCTGTCTCTCATAAGGAACAATGCTTGACAGTTTGAGAAGAGCTGACAATAAAACACATGATTAAATGATCACCAGAGAGCAGACTCAGCCATAAAACCGTACATTTAGTGGCTCTCCTAGCTAAGCCATAGCAGTATTTATTGAGTTATAACACTGGAAGAGGTGAATAAACATGACTGAGACCATGTGGACTCAGAGGGATTACCTTTGTTTTTAAGAGAAGCTTTACCATATTTGCTCAAAAATCTTCACACAGTGTAATTCTAAAGTACACTTAAAAGTCTATAGTTTGTGTCAAAGAATATAGAGGACATTTATGGTTTATCACAACATGGACAAATTAAACCAATACATGAAACTTTTAATGAAATTTCTTGTACTAAATATGATAGCATTACTATCACAGCTGGTTCTGGGCACTCCTGTTTTCCTATTTATCCTTCAGACTGTGGGGATGGGGAAACAATTTTAGGCTGTGCATTATTTCACCTTGCACAAAAAAGTGTTTCATGTAGTGAAATATATCACCATTGTCATGTAGGAAAAATCGATGAGAGATTTATTTATGTTGAATAAACAGTACACAAAGATTCTAAAACAATACACAAAGATTTAAAGGGATATAAAACCACCTCCCCCAAGAAGCTAGCCAGGGAGACACCATGACAAAGAGGCTCTTCATTGGTTCATACTAGCACATAACATACACAGTCAAATATAAACTGCTGACTACTCCTGAGACTTGCATTGGCCTGCAATAGTCACATATTACTGACACTAAGAAATCAGCCTAAGGGTTTACCAAGCCTTTATTGGTAGATTAATGGAACCAGTTCCAAGGTTTTGGAGAACTTTTTTTAACTATTCCAAATTTTCTTCAGTGAGTTGTCAGAACTAGAAAGGGAGGTTTCCATACTTCTTACAAAAATGCCTTGTTACTGCTGACTTGCTTTAGGTTTTTAAATAACATTCCCACTTGTAGCTGAAATGAATCCAGACATCCTTGAGAGAAGAAAAAAAAAAATTACTCCTAGCAGAACTTGACCTCCTAGATAAACACAAGAGAAATCTGCTGCAGGACTTCAGCTCCTCTCAGACATCTGTCCCTTAGGTTGTCTTCATTTCTTGGTTGTCTTCATTTCTTCATAGTGGTCGGCATCCAGACCTGTGAGAGCCACCGAAACTTTCTCTTTTGGATACATTTTTGCATTTACCCACTTGTTTCCTGGCTTGGCAGAAACCTTTTCCACTCATCATCACAGCTGGGGAGGAGTAGCCTGTGCCACATTGTGGATTCTGCCTGAACCCTTTGTTTGCAGCAGCACTTGGTACTGTTGCTTGACCTTGGGCTACTGCCATACTCCTTCCTCCACTAATTACTGTTTGCAAGAAGAGGCAACTCATTGTCTATGATCTTTTTGGATTTAAGACAACTCTTTGGGTAGCTCCTGGGAGATGAGATCCCTTTAATTAACTTTCTGTGAACAATGAGACACAAAATTAGTTCCTAAGCCAGGTGAATGCCTCGAACCTGGAGACCTGAGGATCTCCATGCATTCAAAGCTCTGGGAGGCGTGTGTTTGTACTGCACAGTGGCTCAGCACTGGGGCAATGCCTTCTGGCTCCACGTCGACTCCACACAATGACTGCACACCAGTAAAACTGCACACCAGTAAAACTGCACATCAGTAAAGCAAAATCTTATCTTGGCTGTCACATGATACCTTGTACTGACCAACTCAACTGGAGTTTGGTTCAGACATGGTATTTGGCAAAATTTTGGTGTTAAGTGAAGGGAATTCCCAAAAGGGTGCAATATGTTACCTCTGAAGTCATGTCTCTGATGAGTTTCCCCATCTAGCACCTGAACAGAATGATTTAAAACAGAATGGAAAACAGAACGGAAAATATCAGTGTGCCTCTGTGGAAATCTGGGCCTTGCTTGCGTCCAGCCTCCTGATGGGAGCTTCTTCCTCTCAGGAGAAACATGGTGCAATTGAAAGAGAGAGAGAAGACACAAATGGTGAGAGATATTAAGGGCTCCTCAGGCTGAACAAGCCTATGTGGGCTACAGAGGTGCAGAGAGACTGGCAACTCATCAGAACACAGTAATGAGTGGGCAATTGATGGAGGTTTAATGCTAGTAGAGAAGCGCTTGCTTGTGTTACATGGAATTAAATTGCCCCAGCGTGCAGGGGAGCCCAAAAGAATAAATTCACAGAGGAAAATGTTGGGTGTCTTCCCAGAGAGATAGATCTGCCAAGGGCTATTGGACACCAATAAAACATCTGGCTCAGAAAGTTCCTGAACTGCAAATTATTGGAGCTGGGGTGGGGTTTCCAGGGAAAATACCACTCCCAATTTGCCTTTTTATTCTACTCATTCATTTCCCAGCTTGAAGGCCACTACCAGAGACAGGTTACTGGGAGATCTTCATCCTTGCCCTTACTACGCAGCCACTCTCACCTCCAGAGGACCTGCCTAGCTCTGTGGGGAAGGAGTCTCTGCATCTTTTGAAATTCAGAGTTATCCAAAGTTGATCTCTAAGCTGTGGTTTTTTTTTTTTTTGAGGAAATTTTACATCTCCAGATTAAAATACTGCTAAAAAAAAAAACAACCTCAAATGCTAACAAGGAAGGCCTGTTGACCTCTGTTTGTATCTCAGAAGGGAATGATTTTAAAGAAGTGAAGTAAGAGATTATTTGGACATCTTTGCAGCATCTGTGATGCTAGAGACTAATGTGGGGGCGAGGAGACAGGAAAGAAAAAGCTGTGGGAGAACACCAATGGAGAGGGAGAAAAGAAGGGGGAATTATCATCACGGTAAGAGCACAGTGAAATGTCTTGAAGTTCTGGAAATAATCTACCTTGACTTATGCAAAACATTTAACACTGTTCCGCACTGTTCCTTGTCCCTAAACTGAAGAGAGCCTGATGGATCACTTGGTGGTTAAGGAATTGACAGGACAGTCATACTGAAAATGTTACAGTGAATAGCTCGAAGTCCAAGTGTAGAGAGTGAGGAGTGACGTTCCTCAGGGGTCGGTGCAGGGACCAGCATTGGGTGACATCTCTGTCAGTGACACAGACACTGGATCAAGGGCCTCCTCAGCAATTTTTTGACGACACTGAGCTGTGTGGTGTGGTTGAGACATAGGAGGGAAAGGATGGCATCCAGAGGGACTGGGATGGACCTGAGAGCTGGAGCTGTACAAAGCTCAAAAAGTTCAATACAGTCAAGGGCAAGGTCCTACACATAGGCTGGGGCAATTCCAGACACAAATACAGGCTATGGAATGAGTGGCTTGAGAACAGCCGTGAGGAAAAGGAGGGTTGTTGGTTGACAAGACACTCAACACGACCCAGTGCTCACAGCCCAGAAAGTCAATGGTATCCTGGGCTGCATCAAAAGCGGAGTGAGCAGCAGCCTGAGAGAGGGGATTCACTTCCTCTGTTCCAATCTGGTGAGACACATGCATTACTGTGTTCAGACCTGGGGTTCCAAGAAGGACATGGACCTGTTGTAGAGAGTCCAGAGGAGGCCATGATGATCAGAGGGCTGGAGCACCTCTCCCATGGTAACAGGCTGAGAGAGCTGGGGTTGTTCAGCCTGCAGAAGAGAATGCTCTGGGGAGATCTTATATAACCTTGCATTACCTAAAGGGGATGACAAGAAAGTTGGAGAGGGATTTTTTAAAAAGGCATGTAGTGATAAGACAAAGGTTGATAGCTGTAACCTGGAAGAGGAGATATTTGTATTAGATGTAAGATTCTTTACCATAAGTTCTTTACTGTAAGGGTTGTGAGGCACTGGAACAGGTCACCCAGAGAGGCTGCAGCTGCCCCAACCCTGGAAGTGTTTCAGGCCAGGTTGGATGTGGCTTTGAGCAACCTGGTCTAGTGGAATATGTCCCTGCCCACGGCAGAGGAGTTGGAATCTTCCTTTGAAACTAGAGTAACTCTGTGACAGTGCATGAAGCAGTTCTTATGAACATATTGGTGGCTTTTGACCTGTTAGGACCACTTGAGCATAAGGTGTGCAACTCTAGGCCAGGGACTGATGTTTATATCTTCCCTGGGATGATGGAGAAGGAAGTGTTCCTCATCCAATGTGCTAACAAAAACCAAACCAAAGGTTTTAGTTAGTGAAAAGAAACCTGCACCTGCAGCCCAGGGTTAGGATTGCTGTCAAAAAGCTAGAGAAATTGCCCACAAAAGTTCAGCCCTGTGAGTAATTGTAGCAGTCCTTTGCAGCCTTCAAACATCCATCATGTTCTTTGCCATTTCTTCAGCTGCAAAGTGGAAAGATTTGCACATTTGTGGAAAGGGTCACTTGTGAGTGACCCTTTTGGGGAAAAGTGAAAAAAATGCCAGAGTTTTTGAAGCAGAAAAGTTGCCAGTGAGTGATGACATCCCAGTGCTGAGACTAAGCACTGGTGCTCATTGCCTGCCCAAAGAGACTTCCCAGAATGAGGCTAATCTGAGCACCATGTTCCTCTGGCTTGCTGCTGCAGCTTGTCTAAAAGCCACAGGGATTAATATTGCTGGAATATATGGTTTTTTTAGCTGTTTTTATTGACCTGTGAATATATCTACTGCATAATTTATTGTAGTGTTAGTAGTTTAGTCCTGTGATGTTTGCTATAGAAAATCTTCAAGCCAGGGGGAAATTTTGCTAGGGTGAGGAGTGCAAGCCTGGCCTCTGCTTAGCCTTTTTTCTTTTCCATTGCAACACAATTAACCTTTTCATTAGAAGAGCTCTGTTCCAAATAAGTAAATTTCTCAATGTGTATTACTGAGCCATTTCAAGCCATCTCTTGCTTTGGAACAAAACATCTTTGTTCCAGCCATGCATGACATTTGAAGACCTATTTATACAATGTGTCAGCTCCATTTGTTTTCTTCATCCTGATATTTTCCTCTGTGTTTTTGGTTGGCCATCCAGATGGCAAGGAGCAAGGCTGCTGCTGGTTTCCTCCTGTGCTGTTCCAGATCGAGGCACTGGCTGCCTTTGGCTTTTCTCCACTTCTTCAGGCAGAGGTGAAAGAACTCAAAGTTTTGCCTACTTCTGCTGTGTACTGAGAGCAGCACTGACAGTTATGGGACAAAGCACATGGAGAGCTTGTAGAAGGACTATTGCTATTACTACAACTTCTCTCTTGATGCTCTGCCTGCAGAGTGCACATGGCTGCAGTTCCTTTTGCTTGAGAGGACACTCTGAGGTTGCAACACTAACTATGCCCTCCTGCAAAATACATGCTTCTTCCTTAGATGTTGTTTTCTGTAAGTCTGTAATCAGCTCTTCTTCTCTTACAAACACAATGCTAATGCAACAAAACCCAACACAAAATTAAAAAAATCTCCACCTTATCAAAGTGTCAAGTAATAAGACTCAACCTCTTCCTGATTTTAGTACTAAGTGTAAAAAATGATGGGGTTTGATCCTTCCTCTCACTGGTGAATAATTTATCTAACTTGGGACACACACCACCTCTTTCCAGTAGGGACTCAGGGTAGTGATGTGGCTGCTACTCAAGCACAGAAACAAATGTCTGTCTCATCACCAGCACTAGCTAGTAACAAATGAAAGTTTGTCCTTTTTGAGACCCTTTACACAACCTGCCAGCGGAAAGTTTCAAGCTGCTTTTATATGCTCAGAGTGCCAAGTAGATACTGCAAGCCTTATTTTAACCAGAAAATGGAGTATGCCACCCCAGTAGTAGCAAGCCTGGGGCTGTGATGGCGAAATCCCTTCTGCTCTCTCCAATATTATCCTCACCAGAAAGTTCGTTTGGGAAAGAAGGTGAATCAGCTCCTCGTATGCAAACCTGCTCCTGCCAGCCATTATGTGGCCCACTCCAAAGCCTTTGGTAAGGCCAAGCAAGACCTAAGCGTTGGCCTTGTGCTTCCTCATCCATGTAAGAAGAGACAGAAGGTGGAAGATCAGAGATCTTCAGAGCACCTCACAATTGTGTCTTACATGGACGCTCCATCTGGTTCTTGGGAAAGTGCATGGTCTCCACTGAATGTGAATATGCAGTTCATTTTCACACCAAACAATGTGTGCCATATTCATCCAGACTGCCATAGCAGGCTCTGTGTATGCTGGAAGGTCTTATGCTGCAAGGCATGGGGCCAGTGGCATGCGAGGAGGAAAGCTTTCCATACCCCATGCCTCAGAAGCAGTGCTTGGGAGCTTTGCTTTGCGTTCCAGCCACTGGGGTAGATCTGCGTGCATGGCCTTCCTCGGCACAAATCAAACCAAGGCATCCATATGCTGTACATTAAGTGAAGGAGCGTTTGATCTCCTGCTCACTGTTCAGATGCTCCCTCTTTCTCTCTGTAGCAGTTTTGGGAAGCACAGAGCCTGGTGTCAAAACCTGCAAATGCATTTATCAGTTTGCTTTGTGATAGGAACTGCAGTGCTTAGCACAAAACAGTTGGGAGAACACTGCTGGCCACAGCCACCAAACCTGCCCTCATATTTTCCATGATGGCAGTGAAAAAGAAAATTCCTGAAGTTGTATTTTCCTATTTAAAGATGAAAGGAAAAGCACTGCCAAAGCACAAGGAATTTAGACCAGCTAGTGCAACGCCTGCTTTAGCAAAGCAAAATGCCAGTCTCCTCTGAGTGCAGGACTTGTAGCCCTGTGTAGCCACAGCCACATGGCTGCCGCTGCAGCCGCACATGGGCAAGGGACAGGCTTGAGTAACACCGGGCTTCAAGCTTGTCACTGCCATGGTTACGATATAACTGCTTATCATGCATTCCTGAGCTGTTTATTGCAGTGGCACATTAACGTTTTGTTCTGCTTAAGAACCTACACACACTTCTGACCCACCCTAATGACTCTGGTAAGACAGGAGAGGAGAGCCCAGTTGTGCAGATGACTTACTGGTTCTTCAGCATTGCCTCAGGAGGGTTAGCAACCGGGCAATACTGTAGCTTGGAAGTGGAACCACAACCAAACACCAGGTAACAATAGAAATGAGTTTTATTTTGTAAAAAGTTATAAAATGAATATTGTACAAAAATAAAGTCTGTAGAGAACTTTGGTTGATTAACACAAATGATTGAGACATAAATCGCAGGTGAAGTAAAAAACTCCAGAGAAGCACACTCCTGTCTTCAGTAAGGTCTAAAAAATAATTTAAAAAAAAAAATCACAAACTTTACCCTTTTGTATTTTGAACACATTTGAACCATTTGCTTTGGTTGCAGCCTCTTCAAGCTGCACAGAAAATGCTTTGGGGCAAGTTTTTAGCAACCAGGGCAAGTGAAAGCACATCTCTGAGCACTGCTGTCAGTCAACTGCCCAGCTGTGGAACTGACCCTCAGCTTGGCAGGCTTCTACTGCCCAAATCACGTCAATGCTGGTGGTGGTAGAAGGTGTACCATCCCTCCCCAGTGTGCAGCGTGAGGTGTTCCTGTGGCAGTGTGAGAATAGACCCCATGGATGGGTTCTGGGGCTGCTCTCCATATACCCAGGAGAACAGCTAAGGTCGGGGCTGAATTGTACTTTGTACACCTAGTGCATCTTTCTATGCCTGATCCATATTTTTTTGACCTCTAGACTCCTTCTGTGGCACCCCAAGGCACTCAGGCCAAAATGAGTATGGAGAACTTTTGCATACATGAGAGAAAAGGTCGGATGTGTTTTTGTTTTCAGTAGGGATTTTTTATTTTATTTGTGTTGGTTTTTTTTTGGGAGTTGATGCTTCTTCACTTCTTGTCAGGTTTGTTGTCTAGTGACCTGCACTACTGCTCCTTTGGGAGAAAAAAGTCTCCAGAACAAGAGCTTGTGTCAGCGGTCAGCCTTTGCTGCACAACCTCTCTCATCCTAAGGAAACTCAAGACTGTTCTGCTGTGTGAGTACGATCCTGTAACATCTCAGCAAATTACACAAACACTTTGGTTATTTAACACAGTTATTTACCTGCAGGCTACAATTAAATCCAGGGTTAACTAGTATAAGGGATTTATCCTCTTCTATATGGAAATATGGAAGGAAAAGCTTAAATAAATATAACACGAAAATATAAAGCTAAATGTGATTATTTTCCACTTGTCAATAGTTATATGAGGTCAGTTGATAAAAAAGTGAGAAAAAAAAAAAGTGGCTACATTTAAAACTTGACTAGAATTAGTTTTTCTAACAAATTGCTACTGTGGAGCCAAGTCCCGTGACCCTCACTTGTCCACAGCCACTGCTCCTCCTGCACATGGATGAATGACTGCAGTAATTTTCAAAAGTATTAGTGAACAGAAGGAAGGGCTGCAGACTTTGGCACTACATTTTGTGAACATAATCAAGATTTTGTTTGAAAGAAAAAAAGGTAAAGTAAGTGATTTTTTGCATTTGAGATAACACTTCAATCAAAAGCATGGACCGTTGTTCCGAACTTCATTGTCTCTCTGCATCTTCCAAGCACCTTCTACTTTGGCACCTTTGAAAAGAAACTTTAATAAATAAGGAAAGGAGACTCATTACCGAACCATAATAAATAACAATAACTTAATCTCAATAAATATCTTCAGTATATTTATGTCTCTGAACGGATGCATTGCATCAAGTAGTCTCTGTTCACTCACAACGACCAAATAGAAATGTAGTTACGCAAGTGACGTTTAGTCCTTTGTAAACCAAAAGAAACACATTTTGTGTAGGCCAGGAGTGTTGTTTCTCTTAATCTACTGGGAAGAAGTGCTTAAAAACTCAACTTGTTTACATAGGTAGCAATCAAAAATGAAATCTTACACTTGTTCTGAAGAACCGACAAGACAGAAGTAACCAAACTTCAACAGTGAGTGGAACTGTTTTGCTTTGTGTGGGTAAGTGGCCCTAGAGAAATTGAGCCTGGGAATTCTGGTATTTCCCTGGTATCACCTTACTTAGGAAGTTCATCTTATTACAGCTTAGGAGTTGTCCTAAGTGCTTAGGAACGGCCCTTCAGTGAGCAGTAGGATGACCTTTGGTGTCTCTCTGTAAAACTGAGGGCACAAGGGATGAGTAAGGTACTCCTAAGCTACTTCTCAGACAAGCTTCCTGGCACAGGTGGTGTAAACGCAAGACAGTGTGGTATGGGCAGAGTTGTGTTTTTAAGCACATTCCTCATAGATCCGAGTCTCGCTGACAGTGTGAAATGGGCAAGGGAGCGCGCACGCCACCCTGCCATCAGCTTCTCCACCTGAGCTTTTATTTATTTCCCCATAGGACATCAAAAGTCCATTCTCCTACATTATATCCCCATAACTCTCGTGACCCCTTTGTTCTGCATTCTTGGTCCTCTTTCCTCCGCTCTGAGCAGACGCTTCCTTGGGAACCTTGGTCCCTCCCTTTGCATCGCAGCAGGAACGCAAAGCTGGCGCTGCTTCTGGTGTGCAGCCCTCAGACGCATCCACACCTTTTTGCGGAATGTTTTTTGAGTATATGGTAAACCAAATTATCATCCAGGAAGGATAAGTCATCATCAAATGCTGTGGGTCTGCAACAAGCTTGCCTCACTTTGTCGGTGACGAGTTTTTTCTTTCTGGTTAAGTTTTTTAAGATTTTGTCATAGGTGGTCTCGGCTGCATCACAAGATCCGCTGCAATATCGGAAGATCAGCTCTTCTTTGGTTTCGTATCCCAAATCCAAGTCAGTCACATTCAAATGTATTTCTGTTAAGACACATCCCCGATTCTTGCCCTTTTGGTTCCTCCTTCCCTTTCTGCTGGAACTCTCCACGTTTGCGGCTGCATTTTGCCGGTTTCTCTCCCGCCTAGAAAAAATGGGAGTCTGTTTATCTGGTGACCTCCTCAGTCTTCGAATGGTGGCTTGAATAAAGTCCACTACCTCATCAAACTGATCTGGATAATCCTCTGGCATATTAGCTGTTTGGGAAAAAGAGAAAAGGCTTTGTTACACATCAGTTGTCACACACGTTAAGACACATGCAAAGCTGTTCTGCACACCCTTTCAGAAGCACATGCCCAAGACCCTTTAGAATCAGGGAGAATTTGGAATGGTTTAGTTCATCGTGGAAAATCGTTTAGGGGAAATTAGATATGCAAGTATCTCTGTAGCTGTCTACTGATGCTTGGTGGCACTCCAGGACATCTTTCCATATTGAATGAGCCCTGTCAAAATTGAGGGAAGGAAAAGCATGTCATGATACAAATATTAGTTGATGGGCAGATGATGCTACCATAGAGAGCTTACAGAGAGTCTTCCCAGCAAAGCGGCAAAAGGATGAGGTTTCTTTAAAGCAATTCTGTAATTGTTAATTGCTGTATTTTCACACCAGCAGTGGTTAGTATTGCCAAAGCTACCTATCGCTAAGGTTTTCGGGCACCACGGAAAGAGGAGTTTCTTGACATACCAGGCTGAGCTACTATTTCTGGCTGAATGGCTGGGGTTTTTTTGCAGCTTCTAGGGGATACTTACTATCAGAGCTTTAAAAAAATTTCTCATGGAAGTGTTTTGTATCCCAGGATGCCAAGTAGATTGAGTAGAAATAGGTCAGAATAGAAATATCATGTTATTTCTCAAAGGAAAATGTTATTAATACATTTGGTTTGTATGAAGTTAAAATACTTATTTCATTTTTCACTTTATATATAGTCTGCCAGTGGTAAATTATTCAAGTAAATGAAATGTTGAAGTCTATGAAATGTTTTGATACTAGCAGAATTAACTTCTTCAAGGAGGGTAAAACTGAACGTGTTCTGAAACGGTCTCAGATTTGGTAAAAAATCACATTTTGACATCTTAAAACGTCCCGTGGACTAAATCCCTCAACATGATCTGCTTTAGTGAATACAGTGATTTAACTGAGAGTCAGGCTGTCAGGAGGCCACATGTAGGTGCCCTTATTTTGTATTAATGATGATCTCTTAAATACACAAACTATATTGCAGTAGGAAGACTTTTTTTCTCATTCAGTGTGCCAAAAATCTGGACTAACTTCCCTTGCCGTACAACCCAAGAGGATGCTTCTTTCTGTACTTGTCTTCTCAGTGCCCACCTATGTAGCAGCCCAGTGTCATGCACTTGGCCCTGCATGTATGGGAGCTTCATCTCCAGAAGAATCCCTACAAATATCCCAGGACCTTCAAACACTGGAAAAGGTGATCCTCAACGTGGTGCACCTGGCCAAGGGTTAGTACCTCCATTGAGCCACAAAGGCTCTCATTCGGCCAAGAGCTGAGGTAGAAACAGCTCCTTAGGCAAAGGGTCAGTGCCATGTTTTCTTAATGAGCACTATAAGTCAGAAGCCCTAACGGGAGACCAGGCAGCACATGTGCCCAGCACGCATATGGGATGGATTCTGTTAACAGCTAAGAGGAAGACATGAGGCTGCCTTCCATTGCCCAGCAAAGGTGCATCTTCGTATTCTCCATAGAAGCACCAAATAAAGGAGAAGATAGAAGCAGCAAGAACTTAGAATCATAGAATTGTTTTGGTTGAAAGAGACTTTTAAGATCATAAAGTCTAACCACTAACCTAACACTGCCAGGCCCACCACTAAACCATGTCCCTCAGCACCTCCTCCACGTGCCATTTATATACCTCCAGAGATGGTATCTTCAGCACCTCCCTGGGCAGCATGTGCCAGTGTCTAACAACTCTCTCAGTAAAAAAGTTCTTCTTAATCTCCCATCTAAATCACCCGTGGTGTAACTTGAGGCCACTTCCTCTTGTTCTATCACTCATTACTTGGGAGAAGAGACTGACCCCTGACTCACTACAGCCTGTTTTCAAGCAGTTGGAGAGAGTGATAAAGTCTCCTCTGAGCCTCGTCTTCTCCAGGCTAAACAACTCCAACTGCCTCTGCCACTCCTTATTAGACTTGTTCTCCAGACCCTTCACCAGCTTTGTTGCCCATCTCTGGACATGCTCCAATGTCCTTCTTGTAGTGAGGGGCCCAAAACTGAACATAGTATTCTAGGTGTGGCCCCACCAGTGCCGAGCACAGGGGGATAGTCGCTTCCTTGTCCCTACTGGCCACACTGTTTCTGATACAAGCCAGGATGCTGTGGGTCTTCTTGGCCATCTGGGAACACTGCTGGCTCACGTTCAGGCAGCTGTCGAGCAACAACCCCAGGTCCCTTTCTACCAGAACTTGGCTAGTGCAAAAACCTGCTGAAACTGTAGTTCATCTGCACTTAAGGAGGAACACGGACCCCTCTCCAACACAGCCACAGCCAGATCCTAGAGGCCCTGCTCTGTGACAAAATAGTGAGGGATCAGAAGTACACAGATACTCATGGATGGCTCCAGCAAACCCACTACAATAGTATAGACTGGTAAACGAGTAACGAAATCATGAAATGTGTACCTTCACGTAATGAGGGTAAACATAAACTGCAGAATTTGGGTCTGGGAAAAGTGAATGACACTGTTTTACAGATATGTATGCTAAAGGTAACAATCTTGCAGCCCGGCGACTGTGAGGAGACATGAAGGAGGGATGGCTGCTACCTATACAGCTATATGGGACCTGAAAATGGCAGGATCCTGCACCAGGCCCCATATTGCTGTGACATCAAAGGGAACTGCAGCCTTCTTGTGCTCCTCTGTCATTACCTCTGTAGCAGGTACCAAAATACCCACTATGAGCCATAACTACTGAAGGGGGTTAGCTTGGGCTGATGTGTCCAATAGATGCAGCATCCAGTTGTGTTGCAGGACAGGCTGGTCTGGCTATACCCTGAGAATATGGCCTTGCAGGGACCTACGTTCCCTGTAATCCAGCAGGTGTAGAGATCTCACTAGACTCAGACAAGCAAGGTGACCCATGTGTAGCTGGCATAGCCCCTACTGCTGAGGCACAAGCTTGGCCCTGGCACCAAGGAACTAGGGGTTTGTCAGGAGGAATGGGTTGTTTCTATGTTTCTTGCACAGAAACTAGGTTTCTTAGCTTATAACCCAGTAAGGGAAGGATGTGTCCCTGAAGAGATGGCTCTATCTGTGCCTTTCCCCACTCTCACCTTCAAATTACCCCTCTCATACTACTGTGACCACCCCAGCCCACACCCCTGTCAAATACTCCTGGTCCAACCATTGTAGGAACAGGAAGACACAGTGAGACATCAGCTATGGAGAGTGAAATACAACTGTAAGGGAAGTACACTAAGGTTTAACAATGGTCAATTATCAGGAAGGGGTTGGGAGATTATTGCAGGAAAGCCCAAACAATATGTGGAGGCTCTTGTCTGCAGCCTTCATCCTTATACTTATCCCAAACTGGGCATGCTGCCAGCCCAGTGAGGGGAGTTAAATGTCCCCTACCTAATAAGGGAGAAAGAAAACTGTGGATTACCTAAAGAGATAACAACCCAACTAGGCGCATCACCTGGCCCCTTGACAGTGCTCCATGAAGGCGTCTACTTTGATTAAATAGTAATCAGAGAGTTACAGAGGTCAAGCACTGTCCTGCCCAAGCCAATCCAGGTACGCTCTGGAGAGTAAAGAGAAGGAAAGGCCATGTTGTGGACTATATCCCTGCTCAGAACCCACACAGACAGCCGTCCTGGTTCATACATGATCCATACCCCAACTGCACCAGGTGAGATAATGCTGCCAAGAGCCTTCTGCACTATGGTAATTGGCAACTGCTAATCAACGTGGAGGAAAATGGACTACAGAAGAGCTCTACATAATGCTTTCATGCAGGCAGAGGCTGTCAACATGGCAGGATGAGGAAGAAGTAGGGCAAAAAGTAGACCAAGCAACCAAGCCAGCAGGGTATTCAACTAGAAAACTCCTACCTACACACATGGACTTGCTGCAACCAACCAACTGGGTAAGTGGCAGCATGGCTGATCCTGCTAATCTCACTGGGGCTCTAACACAAACCATGCAAGAAGTGCTTCAGGCTGTAACCTGGGATGAGGAGGGTGTGTAGCCAATATATCTAATGGAGATCCCTGCTCAGCTCATCCCTGATTGCAACATCAGGCCACTTGGGAGACTCACTGGGAGCGAGGCCAGCACTATCACTAAGATTAATGCCAATTTTCTCTCTCCAGGGTGGACTTCCCCTTCAGCCCGGGGGACTGAAGAACATGCCAAGCAGAATATCCCAAATCTGCCGAGGGGAGTCCTGGTGACTCACAGTGTTTGGAGGTTACATCACTGGAGGAGACACAAGGCACATGTGACATTTTTGGGAACAGTGGACACAGAGTCTCCTCTTCAAGAAAATGTGCTGGAATTATTGACCCTGGTCAGTGTCTGCCCACAAACACCCACAGGTGCTGTCACATGGCTACACGGGCACAACATATTAACACAACAGCAGCTGCATTACTGGGCTGCTCAGTGAGTCCCTCCAAGGTGCTGAAAGCAGCAACACCTCTGGGTTGCTACTGGGGCCTACAGAGCTCCAAACCAGTTGTGATCAATGCAACTGCTCTTTCTGGCAGCTTCCAACTGGACTGCTGGTGCACCCCAGGTTTGCTTCCACAATTTGGCACTGTTTGAAAAAGACCTCCAGCCCCTGCAATCAGCCAGCCCTCTGGCTGCAACGGCTCTGAATTATTAAGCAATCCCACAAAGCTAAGTTTCAATACACACTAGGCAGCTTGGGCTGGTACTCCTAGTTCCACCTTCAGCACAGCTGGGCCCAGCAATCACCAAATGACGGACCCAAGCAACAAGGCTCATACTAATTGGATGTGGCTTGGCAATATTTTTTCTGCTGCTTAATGAAGTGTCATCATCACTGTGACTACAGCCACTAGAAGTCCTTGAAGGAAAGTTTGACAGGCAGGAGCAAAGTGAGAGCCTATGCCAAGGTGCCAGTCGTGACTCAGTGGAAATATTCAGCTGTCCACTAAGTATGGGTGAGCGGCCTGAAAACCTGAAACAAAATGATGTAAAAAAATGCTGAAGTACGACAATCAATTTGGCAATCAATTGAAAATGTCAGTATTAACATCAGACATGGTGGGTTGAAACAAGACACTAGAGGTAAGTGCTAAGGAAGCTATCCCAAGACATCATACATAAAGAAGCAATAAACACTGACCAAAGACTAAACGCTATAAAAGGCCAATGGACAGAAGGGAATGTGGAGAAGACTGACAGCAGGACCACCCCATCCTGACAGACACTTGGCAGATGTGCTCCAGGGATGCAACCACCTCTCTGAACAACAGCCACCACCTGTTTTGGTCTGCACTGTAGTAAGTGCTGCTGGAGGTGTAGGTGATGCTGAGCCAACCTGCACGGCCAGGGAATACCACTGCACTCATGAAGGGGCTGCCTTGGCATTGAGAATAGTTTGTAACCTGAATTAGTCAGTCCTCTGTTCCCAACATGGTTTACAAAATACTTATATACTCAGAATGAAGGTGAACAGCCTGGCAGCTCTGCTTTCCTACACTGCATAGACTGCACTGACTTGACTGTGCAGCAGACAGCTTTCTGGTGAGGATTTCACACCCCTGGGAGAAACATGTATTAGTATCCCTCCCTGCAAATACACAGTTTGCATATGTGTAGACATGTTGTATTTACACATACACACATACAATTTTACGTTAATACACACACACATATTTTTTCAAAACAAACTAGTTTACTGACAACACTTGCCTTCTGGTGGAAAAGCTGAGAGAACAAACATATGACAGAAGCCTGTCACATTGTTCAAAATGCCAGCAGAAAATGCTGAGATGTGATGGCAATAAAAGCAGCAAATATCTCTAAGCAGTAGTCCCTGGTCCTAGGCTCCAACGAGTGAAGGATTAAAACTCTAAAGCCACCGAGGACAAGATGGGATAGTCTGCAACAGCATGTGCTCAGTACAGGTTAGCAAAGGTTGAGGTGAAGCACCTCAAAGCAAGTGTTTCTTGAGAGAAAGGGACATATGTCCTGGAAATGTAAAATCCAGGAATTTGGAAAAGAATTACAGACTCATAGAATGGTAGGGTTGGAAGGGACCTCAAGAGACCATCCAGTCCAACTCACCTGCTAAAGCAGGTACACCTAGATCGGGTGACACAGGAACGCATCCAGGCAGGTTTTGAAAGCCTCAAGAGAAGGAGACTCGACATCCTCCCTGGACAGCCTGTGCCAGGGTTCCCTCACCCTCACAGTGAAATAGTTCTTCCTTAAGTGGAACTTCTTGTGTTCCAGCTTTTGTCCATTACCCCTAGTCCTATCACTGGGCATTACAGGAAAAGTGTCATCCCCATCTCCTTGACATACACCTTTCAAACACTTTTAAGTATTTAAGAGGTCCTCCCTCAGACTCCTCCAGGCTGAACAGCCCCACATCCTGTAGCCTTTCCTCATAAGAGAGGTGCTCCAGTCCTCTGATCATCTTTCCTGAAAATCACGAGATGTTTCCTCAGGGAACACGGGGCTTTTTTATCTTATTCACAGGGTGGCAAAAAGGCTCATAGACTCTCTTGGGGCAGTGGGATGGGCTAAGCCCAACCACTTAAGACCATGGTGGCATGAACAAGACTGGTGCAAAGTCATGAAGTTTTGGTTTTGGGTTTTATGACACATTTCTGAAAGCTGTTTCCTGACCATTCAACACCCTTGAAAGCAGTTCATGTGATTTTGCTGCACCCTGTGGTGAGGAGCATGGGGCAGGAGCTGTGCCTACCATGTGTGTCCAGCTCCTGCTCATCTTGCTCTCCCACAGCTCCCTTCCACACATTCCCTCTCAGTGCCATGCCAAGGATCTGACCACCCAGTCAGCCTGGCTTGCCTCTGGTGGCAACCAGAATGTGAGTCTGGCTTTCTAGTGATGAAGTGTCAAGAACAGGGTATGGATAGCAGCCCATGTCCAGCTCAACCAGGGCTCTTGATCTGCCAGAGGTTCCTCATGTAACCAGAAAATGAATAAAAAAGCAAAGAAGGAAAGAATTAAGTATCACAGGACTGATGCACAAGGGAATCTAGAAAGAGTGACCAGGCTAGGGGCAAGAGCTGGTGAACATCAAATGTCCAGAACTCCAGGAGTCAATCAAAGAACAGGAGAAATGAGACTCATTAAAAATACTAATTAAAACAAACCCAAGACCATTTTTGTCTTCTTTTTGTTCTTTGAAAGCTCTTTACTTGCTTTCTGAACCTTTAGGGCACACTCAGATCAGTTTAACCAAGCCTCTTGGCTTAGGAATGTCCCTTTTGAATGCAAACTGACATTCCCACCTCACTGCTACTCTCTGAAACCTGCTGCTTTGAGCTGCCTGTCCCCAGGCACAGCCCCTCATCTCCTGGGCACCACGAGAGCTGTAAGGCTCCTTCAGCCAAACACCTGTGGTGCTCTCCACCAAGCTCTGCAGAAAGTCCGTCTGGAGCTCTGCTTTGAGTATGCAGGGAAATGAGCCTTCCTCCAGGCTTCTTCCTCACTGCAAACCCCACAGAGCATGTCTTTGCATTTCCAATTAATTACAGACATGGTGTGCCAGCAGGAGTGGGATCTGATGCCTGTGCTTTTTAGAAGAATAAATTATACAGTGTTCAGACAGACGACTTTTACATAAAATAGGTCTAAATGAACAACCAAACAAAACTCATCACATGGCTAAGAAAACATCCTCCATTAAGGAAAATCGGACAATTTATTTACCTCTGTTCAAATGTTATCATAATTAATTTTATAAAACTATTTCTTTGATTTCACTAGCAGTAGATTTCTTTTATAGCCAATATTCCCCTGCAGAGGCAGTAACCCAGCATGGTAGAGCAAGAAACCCTCAGTTTGTACCTGACCACAAATTGATTTCAGTGGGAACAGATGGATCTTCAGCTTTTGAGAAAAAACACCCGTTACTCATTTTGGAGCCTGGTTATGGATTTAAAAAGCTAACTGCAATCTCTTCAGATCGTGTCGTCTATTATAGTTTACCAGAAAAGCTGAAATCCCATTAATCACACAACAGTCATTTATCTAACTGGATTTTCCCTTTTTCTTTTTTCTTCATTCCCATCTCACAGAAGCTGACATTTTAAGTTATTTGAAACTATCTGTACTTTATAGAATAGTTTTCCATACTCAGAGAAATGTCAAGCACATCACTGCAGCACTCTTTGGCACCTTGCATATTCTGAGTTAAAGGGATGTAACAGAAAGTCACAGAAGGTACACTAGAAATGATAAAATTTGACTTTTGTTTTACACTGCAGGATTTCCTCATGTGTTTGCAGCAGTGCACAGCTACTGAATCACAACGTCAGGACATTTCACTTAAGCACAGCTGTCTGCCAATTAGGGAAGTTCAAACAGCAGCATTCAGACTCCGAAGTACAATTTCAAAGTTCAAGGGGGTTAATCCAGCTCATTATAATGGTA
>WBNH01005899.1:115684-232042 GCA_013401255.1 Urocolius indicus
TCGCCGCGGCGGACGGGCCGCCCCCGCAGGCGCAGGTGCCGCCGGCGAGGCTGTTCCCTGCGGCCGCCCAGCCGCGGGGCCCCTGCGCGCAGTCCGGCTCTGCGCGGGGGGCGGCGGGTTGGCTCGCTGGAGGCCGCCGCAAAGTCTCTGTAAACAGTCTCGGCTTTCAGCCCCGCGCCGTGTATTTATGACTCACCCAGTTGTCCGGAGGTACGAGGTCCTCATGTCGCCGGTGCTATAAAATTAACGCGGCGCAGCCTGTGCGGGCGGCGGGGCAGCGCGCGGGGCTGGTGCGGCGGCAAAGGGACCGCTCCGGCCGCCCTATACGTCTGCTTTAGAGCAAAGCGCAAACAACCAACCACCTTATTTTGCTTTTGGGTCTTGGGGGGGGTGGGGGGTGAGGTGGTGCGTTGAGGTATGGGACGGAGCAGCGAAACCCCCACGAGACGGCTCGCTCGAGGCGAGCACCGGCGTTGCGGGGACGGAGGGACCCACGCGAGGCACCGTGGGCAGGCTCGCCTCTCTCTCCCGGGAAAGGCGAGCAGCCCCTGGGCTGTCCCTCCTGTGACCGTTACCCAGTCCCGGCCCCGCAACGCTTTTCTCCGGCTCTGCCTCTCCTGTGCCACTGGTCCGCTGTGTACCCCTTTCGCTTTCCCCATCTCTGTTCCTCTGTGTACGTCCCGGCCAGCCCAAGCCCCAGAAGGAGAGGCGGGTGGGACCAGCTCCTTGCTGCCTGTCCTGGGCTTTCTGCGTAGCCCTTGCTGCACCCTGCATTGCACCCTTTGGTGAGGAAATAGGATGCGGACCTGAGGCACAGACTCCAGAGCGAGGTGTGTGCAGAGCGGCATTTCTTTGCTTGTCTTCATCAGTGTGAAATGTGTTGAGTCCTCCAAGCACCTTGTTCTGGAGGATGGCTGTAGAGGGGGGTCACTGTCACCTTATGCATTTTAACGAGATGCAATCCCTTTGCCCTCCACAGTCAGAGTAGTGTAGGTTTTTAAGATGTGTTTATTGGATGCTAATGTCATCTGGATGGGCTGCCATAACAAATATTTCTGCCAGAGTTATGTTCTAAATTCCCATCAGATGACAAGATGGAGAACCAAAGGTGAACCTCTGCATAAAGCGCATCGGACAGTGTGGTTTTTCCATCACCACTTTCTTCTATCCACCTGCTGAGGGGAGAATTTCGCAACTGTCACCCACTAAATGAGGCAGCCTTCCTTGGGAACATGTCCCCTCTCTACAGGAGCAAGAGATTGGCAGCTCAGAAATAATGTCTGAATGAATTTCCTAGTTTGTTTTTTTTTTTTTTTTAAATTCAAGCTGTTGATTTTTGTAACAGTGCCATTTGGGGAAAGATTCATTTGTACAAGACATTTATAACAAGAACTGAAAACTAAAATATTTATCCAGATATTTTATATTGGATATATTTATCCAATATATCAAAAGTAATCTCCCGTTATAAATTCAAAGCAGTATTATACAGGAGTAGTCATTTACAAGTCACCTTAACTTTTTTTTTTGGGGTACAGTGAGAGGCACCTAGAATAAAAGCTTCTGAAGTACAGCCTCTTTACAGACAACAGTGGGTGGAACAATGACAGTACAATGTTAAAAGATTAACGTCTCCCTTCCAGGGTATATGCTATCCATACAATAAAGACACAGACATCTGATAAATGCATGTTTGTCTATATGTTTGTATCAGAAAGGAAGGGGAGAGGGCATTAGAAGAAGCAGTTTTTGGTTTGGTACTTTTCAGGTTGTGCGACCTATTCCATGGAGTAGTTTGCACATTGTTGTGAGGTGTCTAATGGGTACAAGTGCTGTATTGCACAAGGTGCTGTATACACCGAACACCATATGTATAAGGTGCTCTATGCAGCGAGGGCTGTCTGCACAAAAGACGGCAGGAAGGTTAGGTACATCTATTAGAGGTCAGGGACTGAGATGTGTTGAAATGTCTTGGTTACTCCGATAATATGCAGTGAGATGGAGTACCTAGTATTTTAAGCAAAAGACCATTAACTAAACCTTTGTTGCACGTAGTGGATAAAACTAGCTCAATGTATTATTTCTTTGCATGGGTTTTGTCAGTGCAAAGCCATTAATTTTCTTTAAATAACATCAAGTGATGAAGCCAAGACAGGGATTGTGTATCTGTAATACTGCAGTTTATTTTTCCTTGCTATTAAAAGCTGCTGAAAGCCTGGTTTTAACGTACGCATTATTTAGCTCATGTGAACCACAGCAAAAGGAAATGTTGCACAGATGTCTTAGCTGCACTAATAGGATGGTTGAAATAAATGGAGAATGAACCTGCTAGTTCTTAATCACAAAAATAACATACCCGCATCTCCCCACGTTGCCGTTGCAAGTCTCTTGGTAAGGAGGGTTACTGAGAGCCCTGCTCACTCTTGCTTTGTGGAAACCAAAGTAGCTGCTGGAAAATTTCCGTACTTCTATCAAAAGCTAACAAAAGGTACAAAACCTGAAGATTTGATTACATTTTTCTATAGTGATCATAAAGTTTTAAGCACAAGAGTTTAGGAACTGCTTGTGATAAAACTTTTTTTTTTCTTTTTTTCCTTAAGCAAAAAAAAAAAAAAAGAACTTGGCCTGTCAGGAAAAAAAAAAAAAAAAACCAAAACAGCAGAGAAAAATGACCCATTCAGACCTAAATAAAGTGTGTCTTTACATTGTAAAGGTTTCCTCTTTTAAAACAAGCTAAAAAGCTGCTTGACATTGTGCAGTATGGTCTCACTTTTTGTTTATATGTGTCAACATGATGTATAGATCTCTTAAGATGTCAAGCGCTCCATATTGTAATTTCTGAGTCACCTTTGAAACATGGTTTCCTAGTCATAGTATGACTGCCCAGGCAATTCTCTGGTATTAGTAACAGAGGAGACTGTGCTGTTGTTGAAGTGAGTGCCCTTGGAGGTCATCTGAGTACCAGGGAAATGCTCTGAGCGGCTGCACACCTGGTGAAGTGGTTGTGCTTTGAGATACAGCTGCCTAACCCTGCATGATGTCGACTGCCCTTGGTCATCCGTGCACTTACAGGAGGTCACTGCAGGACTGGGCTACTACATGAAAACTCAGTTGTGAACATTCATTCTGTTTCTTTAAGATAATTCAGGTTTGTTTGAATTCATGTGTTCTAGGGAAATGGGTACATATTCTGTTTGCCACTGGCATCCAGCACTGGACCTGCCATTGCTGCATCCTGTGGTACGTGTTATGATGACAAGTGATGCGCAAGAGATGAGACCTTAATTTTAGATAAGAACCAGAGTGAAAATGTGGCAGCACAGACATTCTTCTGGGCAGTGCAGGTCTGTTGGGGTTACACCTGAATTTGCTAAGGTGTCCAGCCTGTGCTGGAGCCCAGACTACCTGCATTGCCCACACAACCTAGTAAAAGCTGACCCTAATTTATTAGAATTATTGTGAGGCGGTGCCAAGGTCTGTTCTTTAGCCTCGGAGCCAACTGCAGCTGTTTGACCACATGCTTCCAATCCCCTCCCAGAGAGGGTGTCTGCAGGCATGTGGACTTGCAGGTGGCTCCTGGTCTTTGTGGACTCCTGCAGCCATGTGGGGATGGGATTGCCTGGGATAGCATGAGCCCCGATATACCAGAGACTGCTCTCCCAGCATGACAGGATTGATGGTTGAGCCCTGCAGCATCCCTGGAGGTTTAATTTTCCCAGGACAGGTGAAGCCAGCATGTCTCCACGTGCTTCAGGCAGACCTTGCTGTACATCGGAGACAAGTCCTAGGCAGGGGACTCCTCTCTTGCAGGGGTGCTAGAAGGAGAGAAGACATCCTCGTTCTGAAATTGTTCTGAAATGTGGCAAATGGTGCTTAAACACAGCCTTAACTTTTCTTCTTTTTGGGTAGACATTTGCTGAACTTCACTGTAGATACCTGATTGTAGGGCTTGACTTGTATAGTTACAGGTAAAGTTTAACATGAGATGTGGAACACTCTAGGCAAATTGTGTTCAGCAGTTCATATGGGCAATGCCCTGTGTGCAAATTCACTCCACAGCTAAGTTCCTTTATCATTTTTCAGGGAAACACTAGCAGATCATGCAAAGCTTTTCTGATAAAGCTTTTCATGCGGTAGTTCCCTAGCACAAAACTACTCAAAGGACTCAGGAATCATGAACTCAAAACCTATTCTATATAATACTTCAAAAAGGAGCAAGCTAACAGAGTGTTTTAAACTTGTTAATTAAAAGTAATTGTAAGCAGCTGTCACATGCTGCTACTGGTTTAATTGACATTCATCACAGCTGCATCTGTATTATGCTGCCATTGGGGATCCTAGTGTATTTAATCTCAGAATGTGGCACCTTCTGAGAGATTAGGAGATCATAAAAGCATGAGGACAACATATTTGTCAGGGTTGAAGGTCACTAATCTGTGCTGAAAGCAGCCAAGAGAAGTGAGCCATCCAGAGGGACAACTGGAACAAGCAGTGACTTTTTGCAAAGGCATTGAGCTTTTCTATTCTTTCTCCCACAGTTTTTTTCCCCCTGTATTCGTGAATTTGTATTCTACCATCAGATTTTGGCACAGGATATGAGGATAGTAATTTAGAAGTATTTGTTAGCTTGTTAACTTATGACAGGCCTAGTTGGTAAAAAAAACCACAAAAACCAAGCCAAACCAACAAAACCCACCGTCTTTAAAAGATAAGTAGAGGAAACTTGGTTCTTTCAGATGATCATCCCTCTTAGCCTGTTACTGTGGTCAGAAAGAAGCGTCTCAGTAGCCTGAATGACTGTGATGCATTGAGCAGAGTATTCATCTGCTTGCTCATGTCAGAATTACAGCTGTAACTGCGTTGTCCTTGTAAACTGCTGGAGTGCCAGATAGCACTGGTTATCCCTGGCCCGGGCAGTTAGACAGATGTTTCTATTACCATGAGCAGAGACACATCGTAATTGGGATTGGTTATGAGAACAACTGGGCTATAAATCTTTTGCTTCTTACTTATGTGTGTTTTGTTATATAGAGACAATTAAATGATACTTTGTCTCTCCTTGTGAATGTGGAATTATGGCAGTGTTTGTTTAATTTTTTTTTTTTTTTTTTTTACATAAAACAGTTACAATGTGTGGTAAGACTTCAACATGCTGGCTTACATTGGGAAAACGTCATGATTACTGAAACTAGAAACATTTATCAGGTTTCTGTGTTCAGAAAGAGGCATTCATGTGTATACTTGCACAGAGTAGAAGACTTATGGCTTGTTACCCATTCAGAGAAAACAGCTCACATGCAAAACGAGGATAACAGTGATCAACAGAACTGTGAATTTACCCATCTGAGAATCTTCTTCAGCAATTAGGAAAAAAGTTCTAAAAACTTTGCACTCTCATCAGTGACAAAAATACAAACTAACACATTTTATTTGTACCAGGGTCCTCTTCAACTCACTAAGTAGGAGCTTGTCACTTTTGGTTTGATTTTTGTGAAGTCTGTGCACGGATCATGCATAGAGGTCTATTATCTCCTTTAGCAAAGAAAAGCATGGCGTACTATACTGAGCTTTTCCCTACATCTCTGAGCTCTCCATAGTTAGTAAGATTCTGAAGTGCAGTGACGTATATGATCTTCAAGGAAGTTCCTATGAAGATTATATTTAGCATCTCAATTCAGCAAAGCAGTAAAACATTGAGTTTGAGCGAGGGATGATTAGCATAATTAGACACATGTAAGCTTCTTGCCAAATTGGCTCCTGGATCTTTAAGTGTCTCAGCATGGAGTTATATATTTACACTGCTTTTGAGCAGGCAAAGTGAAAAAAAAATAGACAGTATTAATCAGCAAACTAAAATAGAGTGCAGCTATTTAAGAATGTGAAGATGAGTAAATGAGGAAAGGTGTGAAAGAATCCCAAATTTACAGGAAAGATACGATCAGTCATTTTTAGGCTGGAAAGAAATGTCAGAAATGTTATAATTTACATCGTATCTTCTTAAAATTAATAAAAATTCATATTATTTATCTTGGGATGGCAGGATGCCACAAGGCTTCATGGTTAACTCTTGGAAAACTTGCTACAAAGGTTTCCAAATATCTCCTGTCTTAAGTCCATGAAAGTCAATACTAAATCAATATTGGGGACTGTGTCTCCTGTTCCTTACCCCAGCAGTATTCCCGTTGGCTTCATTGTGGTGATTTTCTGAGGGACTGTTTGCTTACAGAGTCAGTGTAGTGCTGCTGGGTAAGGGATAGTTCCAGCACGCATGTACAAAAGCTATTTCCCATGGAAAATTATTATTGCTTTGAGTCAAGTTACTGACTTATTTCCTCTCCTTCTCTCTTCAGATCCTCTCCCAACATCACTCTTTCTGTAAAATATCTCACCTGTACTATCTGAGCCAGGTTTTTGAGATCTTCTGATTTTACTGGGGAAGTGAAAATGAGAAATGGAAAGAAGAAGACATTATTTTTGTAAGAAGAAATGCACTCTTGTCCAGGAGTTAAGATTATTTCATTATTAGCTAAGGACACAAGGAATTCCACAGCCTTCCTTCATTACGTTTCCCCCTTTTTTTTTTAATTTTTTTTTTTCTTCTTCTTCTGGGACATTTAGAAAGGAGCCAGGGAAAAACTGTCAGGTCTTCTCAGGAAGAGCATGTGATGTCTTGGTGGGAGCTGTTAAAGTTTGTTAGTTCAAGGAATCAATTATTTTTTGCTTGGTGTGTTTAAAATCAAACTCGCATTTTTAGAGGGGACATGAACCAGTATTTGCAAACACTTCCTTTGTGTTTTCAGGATAAAAAGCCTAGTCCTTTGCTGAAGGAATGGATGTCAGATGTCAGAACGGTATAATGCATGAGGAAGAATCCAGGGAGGCTTTGGTCAAGGTAGCTTTCAATGTGAAGTCAGGTTACCCCAAAATATCAACAGATTCCTTAATTCAGAAACATTCACGAGGTATCAAACTATCTGTTCCTGTAATCAAGGAGTCTTCACTTTCTGACAACCCAGGACATGAGCCCCATTGTGGCCCTAGATTCGGTCAAAACTTCAGTGAATTTTGAGTCCTTCAGTGCTCCTTCACGCTTGTCTGGTTGTTCATTTCAGGATGGCCACAGCAGCTCTCAGCTTTCAATACTGCAGCCTTCACTCCTTCACTCTTTCTAGGTACTGCAAGCAACATCTGCCTTGTCTGCCACTCTTTTTCCTTGATGATGCCCTCATCATGGCCATGCCAGCAGCTGGGGCACCTACTCCTTGGACGATGGGAACACACTGTGCCAGCACCAGGCACTAGTTCCTCTCTGCTTAAGGCTCCAGCATTTACCTCTCTGGTGGCAGTCATTTAAAGTAAGGTCCCAAATCAACAACAAAAAAACCTAACAAAAACCTCCTCCCCCAAAAACAAAACAGAGAAGAAGAAGCCCCCACACCAGCAGAACTGTTTAGTACTAAATCCTCTGAATGTGTTCTCTTTGTGAACATTCCAACAGTCATTATATCATTCTTCACTTTGTACCGAGATGGCTACAGCTTTTAAGGATATTTTTTTTCTGGGAATGGATGCAGACTAGACACACAGACAGTTGACATTGATGCTCTTGGTCCATCTTCTGCCCCATTTGGCAATGCTTTATCTAGGGAAAAGCCCACTGAAAGAGGTTGAGAAAGAGGGGTTAGTCTTGCTCTACCTAACTTTAGGCAGGCAGTTTGAATACCCAAGTGAGAAGTGAATTTGCTACCAGGCTTCTTTGGTAGTTCATGGAGGGTACAGCCTCCCCAGAGTGCAATTTAATCCATGTTAGGAGACAAGCAGCAGGTCTGTGTCTCTTCATTGGTGTTAGAGGAAACCAGAGGTGACCAGTCTCTTTAAAGAGGTACCTCTACAAAATGAGATCAGATAATAATGGGTCTATAAGATGAGAGCAAGGGAGAGATGACCTGGATATACATTGTCTGGCACCAGCATTTTTCACATAGGAGCATTTGTTCTCTGTCCTGGGATGGCTGATAAAAACACTGGCATCCTTATGGAAACACATACAGGGCCCTGCAGTCCTGAAAGCCCTTCTCTCCCCTTGCTCCCTTGCCTCAGCCACATTTGCCTGATGGCTTGCCCATCTGACTTCTGGTCAAATTTTTGCCCTCTACTCTTGCTGAGCAGTGCCCTGGGATGTGGTCCTCTTGTCCAACTGTTGCCATGTACATGCAATGCATATGCATGTGGAAATACAGATATTCTTTCTTCTCTAATTCTCCAGAGCACAATGGCCAGATGGGACTCAGGTTGCTAATTGAGGGGCCTCAATTCTGACAGGTTTTCTGGGCAGAAAGTTCGGAGGCAGCTTCTCACAGAAGATGTAGCCTAAGGAGAAACATGGATCTTGGGTTGTTGCTTGACACTAAGGAAAATGCAGCACATGGGAGAATGCAAGGGCATAAGCACTGAGCACAGCAGGAAATATTTGAGAATCACCAAATGTAATGAATTCTTGCTGAACTGATGATAAACTAGAAGATAAATGCTAACAGTGGTGTTGCGAGTATGAAATCTCTCAGGTAAGATTCCTTGGGATGTCAGTGCCTGTCTTCCAGGCAATGGGAAGCTAAGTGCCTTCAGCTTTCAACAGCTGCAGTCCCAATAACTGTCTGTGGAGCCATCAAAGCTGAAACAAGCTGCATAATTTCTCTGCCTGCTCTTTGTATATCTGCTGCAGCTTATGCTGACTAGGAAATGGGAAACACATGGGAATAGCCCGCCCTCTTGGCTTCATCACGACTGTATCGGTTTTCCTGCAAGATTTGCAGTTAACTTAGCACAAGCAATTGTAGCAAACTTCACTGCAATCTATGCAAGAGTTTTTGTGTCTGTGAAGAGAGAGTGATTGCAAATGTAATGATCTGTGTGAAGTGGCTGATTGGTTTTTGGAAATTATCTGAAAGGTTGGTTAATAGGCAAGTTTTTACTGTCACCTGTGGTCATTAATGCTAATATTAAATCCTACTGTAAAACATGCTAACCAGCTGTATTCCTGGTGTGGTTTTTTTTTTGGGAAGAGACTTAACCCCAAACTTCTGTGTGTGGAATAACTCTATAATGAAGCTGTTGAGGTGTGGAAAATCAGGCTCTCTAAGCACTAGTTTAGAGCCTAAGAAGCCTGGGACAGCGTTCAGAGGAGCTGTCTGCCGTTTGCTGTGAGTGTTACATTTATTTCTTTGTGGCCTACAAATGGTCATTCACTGGGAGGGTCATTTGTTTGCTGCCCTGCCTGTGGGTATCCCTAGAGGCTTGCAGCCTCTTGGCTCATGGTCCTTGATCACCTGACCCATTCATCTCACTTTGATGGCTCTCAGGGTCTCCTTTGGGAAGATCATTGCTCAGGTTCCTAGGTTGTCTTCTTGGCTTCTGCTCTTAGATTTACGCATACTCCACCAAGGAAAATTTAGTGGTTTCAGCATGGTATTAGATGTTATTCATAAGATTTGTGTATTTTTTTTAATCCCTCTTATTATTTCTCTGTGCTGTTTCAGCAACTAGATAATCCAGAAACTTAAACTCAGTAATTTCCTGGGGATCTGCACTCCTTTTGGTTTTTCTCCTGTCCTGTTTGTTTGGTGCTGTTTCTTAAGGACCTTTATTGTAAAAGCGTATTTGCAGGAGGAAGATTTAATGTTTGAGTCATTGGTGTTTCCTGAGATGAACTCTGACTTTAACCTTTTTTAGAAATATCAGCACTCTGTCTGGGACCTGTGCCTCTCACATTGGAAATACGGAACTCTATTACTTGTCTCGTCCAGATATGTTGTAACAAATAAAGGAGGCAAACTCTCCTTCCTTACAGTAAAATAGGACACCTAATTAAAGAAGTTACTTAAATTGTATTCAATATCTGATCTTTTTAAAAGGTAAGCATTGCATCTCCTAGGTATTGCATCAGGTGATTGAAGTCGTAGTTTGTGTACAATAAATACCAAATCTAGTAAAATAAAATTCAAAGCAAAATAAAAGGGTTCTCACAACTGATGGTTAAAAGTCTGTTTAGGCTTTTTAAAGCAGATTTTCCTGAGACAAGTGCGAATTAATGAAAAAAAGCCTATTTTGCCAGTATACTTTGACAACAGTGTGGGTTTTTTTAGCCACTTCTAACTGTGATGCTGGTTTCCTGCACACAAAAAATTGCTGCAGCTTGCTTTGCATGTTCTTCCTGGGCTTTACCAGCTGCTAGTGAATACTACTCTACTTTGCTATGTTCAGTTTCAGTACTCCCTTTGAGGTAATTTGCTTTCCACTGACTCTTTATGAAGCCCTTCGGGGTTTAGACCTGAGCTCTTTCTCCCTCTGTGCTATCCAGTCTTATATCAGACACCTTCTTTTCACTCTTCAAAGGACCATGCATCTAGCAGCCCACTTGTCTCACCAGTTCCTAAATTTATGCAGACAGGGCAGCTACTACTTCATCCATGAAAGTCTGTGCCCAAAGATGCCAGAGATACTGCTGCCCTTTCACTCTTTAAATCAAAACTAAAAGCTTCTTTCCCAGAGTGCTCTCATCTTTCAAGTGGCTGCTGCATGCTGGGCTATTCTACAGTGGATCAATTGGAAACTATCTCTTAGCCATGATCCTCAGAGGGCCTAACATCTCCCCTTATCCATAAACTTTGGTGGGGGATGACATGGATTTGCAGGGCAGAGCCTTTTGTGGTTGCATGCCGAGGCAACCTGTGCTTGAAGTGGTAGCGAGTTTCCTACTGCCCAGAGCAGGATTAAACTGTTCTTCCTAAAAAACAAAGGTCACTTATGATCAGGATGTTTTAAGAAACATAGCTATTAAAGCAAAAAATGTTCCATGGCTGGGCACAGATGACAAGATAAACAGTCCAGCAGCTTGATTAAAATAGCTTTTCTGTTTCTAAGGGCAATTCCATTAAAAGAATGTTTGTCTTCTATTCTGTAGGTGGTATAAACCTGAAAGCCCCTCAGGATAACAGTTGGATTTTGTTTTTCTTGATTATAGTAACTGTTGTGCTTATGGGCTTTCAAAGCATCACTACTCTGAAATGAACCTACTGGGCTAAGTACATTAATTTGGTTGAGATGTATTTTTGAGTTCTTCAGTTTTACTAATTAAATACAAAACCTAATGCAAACTGACCTTTAGCTCTCCATTCAGTCCAAACTATTAGAAGTTCAATAGTTACGATTCTGGTGACAAATATGAATTGCTGAATGTTCCATGTTTTAAGTGTTAGACTAACACACTCAGATGCATGCATCTGCCACCCCCAAAACTACACAGAGGGCCAGTGGGAGCCTGGTTAATGCCATGGGAGATGCAGGATGGATTTTGCTAAGAGGAGAGGCACAGGCTGGTCCCAATCTGATGAATTTGCTTTTTCATTCTGCAACAAGATTGAAACAGCATTAGTGACACTATCAGCATCCCACTGCTGCTGTTGACAACAGAATTAAATACCACCTGAAAGGTATGAAGGAAGCTGCCCTGTCCCGCTGCTGTGTGAAGCAGGATCATCTCTGTTTTTCCTGTGCAGGGTGTGCATGTGTCATCATGGGCCAGGCATCTCATGTGCTAGGTACTACATGAAGAGAGAGGAAAAAGATGAACTGAACAATCTATCTGCTGCTAGGATGTTGTCTACTTTTATTTAGCATGAATGTTTCAAGTGTGTGCTTTAAGAGAGAAGCCACTGGCTTTTAGGGGTTACCAGTCAGACCTTGAATGCTGGCCCCGGAGAGCACGCTGGAGAAGTTGGAGTTCTTGGTATTGGCTGTGGTGGTTAAACATTGGTTCACACCAAGCTTTTCTGCCCAAGAAACTCTGACTTAAAAGTGCATTAGCTATGATTTTTTTATGAGGAGAAATCTCATCTACTGCTGAGTTTGAAATATTACTCCCGTCAGGTAGTAATCAATCATTTTACATTGTGCTGAAAATGAGCAGAATGGAAGGAGAAAAGTAAGCTCTGTTTAGATATGAGCAGTGTTCACATCTGTATTTTGATCAACTCCATATACTAGAAAGAACACTTCTGCAGACAACCAGTGACATGTATTAATGAGTCTAGATGCTGAAAGGAGCTGTTTTCTGCATGCAGAGAGTAATTATTTCATAAAAATGACTGAACTTTTCTCAGTTTCCCAAAGGTTCAGTCTTTGCTTGGTATACACAGACGTTGAATTAGTGGGACCAAACTTTTAGCCTGACTTGATCAGGTGTGGCACTTCTGCCATACAGAAATTTAGAGACGGTTTTGCAGTGAGTAATTTGCACCTTTGTTTGCAGTTATCTTGGAGTAAATCCTTATCTGCACCCAAAAGCTGGGGTGCTTAAACACCATTCCACCTGTGCACACAGTGACTTGTGCCCTTGGTTTGCTCGCCATGACAGGGGTTGTTGGTGCTTGAAAGTTTGCCTTTTAATTAAGCGCAGACACAATTTTAATTTTATCTTGACAATCTACTGCCATGGTGGAGGGGAAATATATTTTTTCACTTTCAGAAGTTAAAAGCATCAAAATTTATGAAAGTGATATGCTGAGTTTTGAAACATAGCCCAAATGCTGAGGATGAACACAGGCAGGGAGAAAACAACTAAGAGAATGAGCAGATGGAGAGAACCACATCATGGCTGCATGTTTGTTCCATCTCAGTCTCATTGGGGTGGGAAGAGGTAGTCTCAGGGTGGCTTGGTTGGAAGGAGAGAAAGGAGCTGGCTGAGAGAGAATGTATGGTCCAAGGGGAAAAGAACCACGGGCAGTGCTGCATGAAGGGGTGTCGAGTAAGACTGGAACACAGGACAAAGCTACACCAGGCAAATGATGTCCAGTGTAGCTACAAAAATGTTACTGGGGCTGGTGGATCCTTTCTCTTATAGTTTCTGGTATTTGTGAATGATTTTGCTCTTGAGTCAATGTATTTGGAGGGAAAGGTAGAACTACACATCATTGCTTCCTACTGGATCCTGGGAGATGCCATCTTCATCACCGTGACAGAGGAGGGATGATGCTCTGATCAGCATCTTGAACTTTTTTTTCTTTTTTCTCTGATGTGCCCTGCCTCAGGGCTTCTGAGAGCCCAGCTAGAACAGAGAACAGGCCAGGACAGTTCCTAAATAGAGAAGTGTCAGGGCAGACTTGTGATGGGTAAGGAGGAGTGCTCTGGGAAGCAGACTGTGTGGTTTTCACCACCCTGGAGGCTGTGAAATGAAGCTCTGTGAGGTGAATGATCTTGGCCAAGGTTGCAACATCTCTGAACCACAGTATATTAATCTAAACTCTGCTTTGCCTTCATGTAAACTATTCCACTCTGGAGCTGCTTGCACTGCTGCACTTACACATTTGCTTTCACAGACCCCAGACTGTCAAGCAACCTCACACAAGCATGCGTTGAGCTCATGTGATTGAGCTACATGTGTTTACTTTGTTATAGGTCAACCACTTGAGCCTACCCTCAAGATGAACTTAATGTTTGTGGAGGAAAGGCAGCAGCCATGTAATACTGGAACAGGCAGGAAACAGTCATTGCTTTGAACAATAGGAAACATACTGTCTGTCTTAACTAGGTACATATTGCATATGAGTGTACACATCTATAGAAAAAGTTATCTCACTCTCTTGCAGTGTTTGACCAGAATATGGAAATCTGATGGGTGAGGCAGGAATTTCACAGTGCATGTTTCTCGTAAAATTGGAAACAATATGTCTACAAAGAAGCATGAATTTGGTGAATACTACAGAAAGGGAGCAAAACACAGCCATAAGTAAGTGGTTTTTTGTTGTTTTTTTTTTTTCCCCATTGATCATGGCTTAGTTTTGCACATGCTTAACTGCTTTACTTGCAGTGGCTGACTGTGATTGTGAGCCAGGGACAGAAGAGTGAGTTTATGTTATGGCAAGCCTCCCTTGACAATAAGCTTGAGCAAAAATACAAATAAAACTTAGAATGAGTCTAAATTACCATTCCTCTGAATTTAAGACTTTTTAATGCCACTAGAAAGGAATTTGGTACAACTTACTAATTTGTTCAGTAAAAACTTAATAGAAACTGGTGTCTCAATAACACAACATTCTAGAATATCACTGTTTTAACTTAAGGCAAACGGCTTGGTTAAACAGACAATTTGTGCTCCTTTTCATCCCTGAAATTTTACATGGAAGGGCCAAAATGACCCACTACCTTGACTAGCTTTCTCATAATTGAAATCCCCAAACTTGCTGCTGCAAACAGACATTCAAGCTCTTTCTATAAAAACACAATGCAAAGATAAACACTACTCTTTCTGGTAACTTTTATTATTTGCATCCTAGCTTTATAAGTAAAGTGACGATTTGAGAAAGAAACATTAAAGACTGGAGAGAGTGCATTTAAGCAACCCTAAGAAACCAGCATAAATGAAATATTTCCACCTCTCCTTGGCTGTGGGTCATCTTGGGGTGAAAAAAGACCACGTGTAAGAGGTTAGGAACAGGCTTCTTGATATTTTCTGTGCAAGCTGCTTTATGAGCATTTCACCCTTTATGAGTCCCTAACCCTTTAAAATAATTTCTTAGGTGACCCAACGTGGTATCTCTATACACTCATAGTTTGTTTTATTGAGTGGCTGGAACAGTGTATTGACTCTCTGGAACTGCAGTGAGGGGTACGAGGCACTCCCTGTGCAGCTCTTGCTGGGTTTCTCAGAGGGCAGTTCTTCCTTTGATGCATCTGGGTAAGTGGCCTCAATGCTGGTGCTGATAAGGCCAGCAATGTGTCTTCTCTTGCTAGACGGCGGAGTGCAGCCTATGTGTAACTTTCAGTCAACACAGGCACGCATAGATAATAGACTGTTTCAGCTGCCTCTGCGGAGCTTCTGTTGTAATCTGCCAGAAGATTCTTTCTGTGGTTTAAACTTTGGCATATGAGGAACGCCAATACTTTATATATACAAAATGTCAGTTATGTGCCCTCAGGCAGCAAGCTAAAATGATATTACTCTGTTGATGGATTTGGGTTTAGATAGTTTCAGCTACAGTAAGTTTCTTGATTTAAACTCTGAAGATAGCTGTGCCAGTCAACTAAAGTACAAATTGCAGGGTGTCACTGTTTTTTGTCTAATTTCAGAGTACTTTGAATAAATCACCAGGGAGAAAAAATCCTGTTCTCATAGGGACTGTCACCCAGTGCTCCAGTAGCGTGCAGCCACGATACCTTATGCTATGCAGCATGATGAATGAGCTGCTCCCCAGTCTCTGCCGACCTAGAGCTTTGGTGGTGCTCCCACTGGCTTCAGTGGCATTTGATTGTGTAGTGTTACTGTGTCTGCCACATATAGCCATCCATAACACGAAAGCGCTTGATGTCTGTGGTCATCACTGCAGTAAAATTGCTGCTGCCCTGGGGGAAATTGCGTAGGATAATGAACCACAAGTCAAGACTTGTGGTGCACAGCCCAGTGATGCTGCCAGAGTAGCATGCCCTGAAACAGACAGAGTCAACAAGGACAAAAGTCTCAAAAGCAGAAGCCAATCAAAACCCATATGTACCCTGTCCACAAGATGAAGTCACTGTGCTGTAGAGAATTACTGACAATAAACAGTGAAAGAATTGCTAAACATAAAGTGCCCAGTTCTCATTTGCAGCAAAGCCACTTTATATCTCTCTGGAGTGTGTAAGTGGCCCTCAAAAGCAAGGATACTGCAATGCTTTACAGACAATTATAGCTGTGTTAGTTTACCAATGAGAATTGAAGCCCAAACAAGTAGTAGTTTGCTGATTTTGTAGTTTCTCATGCATTTAGTACTTGTGAAGAAATTTTGACAACACATTACAAGAAGCTTTAAATCACTAATTGGAATTTAGGCTGGAGGTTTAAATTGCTTCAGCTGACAGAAATTTCCTGGGATGGACAGTTGATGTCCTGTAGCTGGAAAAGACCACGAAGTGCCAGCTGCTGTGAAAAAGCCTGTCTCCAGTTCTAGTTGAACTGGAGGGTTGTGTGATTGGTGAAGACAAAAATGAGTGAACAAACATAAGTTCTGGGCCAGATTTCTATCGTACTCATACTAGTGTAAATCCAGGCAAATTCTCCTCAAATCAGTGGAGTTATTCCAGACTTACGTAAGCCTAGCCAATATCAGAGTCTGATTCTTTTATTTTGGGCAACTGGAATTCCCTAAGTTAATAATGTGGACAATTGTGCAGATTCACATCGTGTGATGAAGAAGTTTTTTTAGTAGTAACCAAATCAATTGGATTAGGAAGAAAAAGGAGAAGAGACAGACAGTAGATAATTAAAGAGGTTAATGAAAGAACTGAGCTGAGAAATGAAGGATAGCTTTATGAAATCTACAATGACATAAACAAAATCCATAACACTGTAGGTAAATATAGCATGGGAGGCAAAGATACAGGTAAGGCCTATGTGAACTGATCAAGTCCTCCTTTCACGATGTCTCCAGTCTCTGTTTGCAAGTATGGCACTACTGAAGATTTTATTACCTTGTCTGCTCGAGCTGCTGGTTGTTGTGTCATTTGTTAGGACTAGATGACTGCAAAGATCTGGCAGGACCTGCATCCAGTCCTTCCTTATATCTGGGTGTAAAGAAATGTAAGATCTTCTGTTGGCATTAACAGTGCAGTTGCCTCAGTTGCTGGGCAGCTAGTGGCAACTGCAGTTCTGTCCCTAAACTCTTAACTATGGGCATTTGGCAAGTATAATTCTTTGATGATTCTTGATAAAGAAGTCCTGAAAGTCTTGTTGTCTTCTACAGATCAGTATGAAATTGTCTGTCTGCTGCTCTTTTCACTAAAAATAACATTTCTGAAGTTTGTCACTCATCTGTGAATCAAGAAAACGATATAAATACATATGGAACTGTATGTTCTGATATATGCTGAGCACAAGGCCTAAAATTACATCTTTAAATAGTAAGTTTTATTTTGGTTATATATGTGGCAGTGTAGGAAGTATTTGCGTAACTTTTAATTTAATTATGCAGAAGGATGTAAGTAAAACAGTGTTTTTAAGAAGGTATGTGTCGCATGGCTTCATGAAAGAGTGTTTTCTGTGTCAGTAAGTGGGGACCACACTCTGATTTACGGACAGATCAGCTGCATATTTTCCCCTCCCCCTCAGAAGATAAAGAGGGTAAAACTAAAGCTGGCCAGAGCAGATGGCTTCACACTGTGGGATCAATACTACGGCCCTTCTGTGAAGTCCTATAGCAGGAGATCCTGAAGAGTTGAGTACTTTGCGTCTGCCTGCATCTGCTTTGAGGAGGTTGTAAGTGACAACCGATTGATGTGGTAGTAATTTCATTGATGCTTTTCCAGCACCAGTTACCACAGAAAATGATTCTTTTCTGAATCACTTCCCTCTGTGCGCAAAACTCAACTGAATGAAGCAAGAGTTTGAGAAGAGGGATATTAGCAGTCGGTACAACCTATTAAGAGTAATTTCTCTTTTCTGAAATAATCTGCATTGGAACAGACTGCCCAGGAAAGGGGTTGAGTCACCATCCCCGGAGGTATTTAGAAGACATGTAGAGTGGCATGTAGGGACATGGCTTAGTGGTGGATGAGGCAGTGCTGGGTTAACAGTTGGATTTGATGATCTCCGTTAGGTCTTTTACAACCTAAACGATTCTGTGATTCTATCAAATTCTAGGCCTACTTAGAAATCCCCCTAAAAATCTTCTGTTGAAGTTTGTGTGTGGACAGCTGTTCATTTTAAAGCTAGAAGGACCTTGAAGCTTATTGAACCTTCATAACTTGCAACTTTACAACAAGCTGGAGAAAGAGGCCTCAATTACTAGTGTATTTGCTGCGTGACTAGTTCAGAATACTATTTTGCCTTGAGAATGGTAAACCTGCTCGCTAATCTGACAAGTGATAGAAAACACTGGTGCAACAGTCTCTGAGGGACTGATAGAGAAATCCAGCATTAGAAGGCAGACAGATGACCATAATGGCCATAGACGAGGTACTGACCAACTAGTTTTAGCATCTGTTTTCCACTTGGTGCTTATTTTTGCCAAACTATTTTTCCTGTGAAGCAACACTAATGAAGCGAATGTTTGTTAAAGCTTTTCCACAATTTGTTTCTCAAAGTTGAGGAGGGATACCATGTAAAACCACACAAGGTAGCAGAATGTCTGTCTCCAGGCCCTGAAAAACAAGCTTCCCATGGCAAGCATGGCCAGGAATTTTTAAAGGAGCCTCTGGGAAAAGGTATGAATCACAGCTTGGATGGCTGCTGGGGTGGTGCATGAGTAGGACAGAACATACATAGTCATATCTATGCAGTAGAGTTGTTGTAGCTAGGAAGAGAAGAATCCTTTCCTGAATATAATCTAGGGACTATATAGGCAAGGGCAAAACTGGAGTGTCTGAGTGGCTCTTCAGCCAGCATGGGAAGCCTACAAGGAATATGAAGATACTCACCAGGGCGTGTAGTGACAGGACAAGGCTGACAATTTTAAACTGAAAGAGAGATGATTTAGATTCAAAATAAGGAAGAAGGGTTTTTTAATTTTTTTTTTTTTTTACAGTGAGGCTGGTGAAACATTGGAACAGGTTTCCCATGGCAGGGAGGTTGGAATAGATGATCTTCAAAGGTCCATTGTAACACAAACTGTTCCATGATTTGATACAGCTCCACCAAGGTGTCACTGAAAACTCCCCTGTCTCTTTTCTCATCTTCCTTCCTGGTTATTATTTTTTTTCTCCTGGGGCATATTTTTGAGATGAATTAGGAAGTAAACAAAAGCATGAAATGTGAATTTGGATATGAAGGTGTTTTATATACCTTCACATATAATGCCTCCTGATGATTACACAGCTAGTTTTACAGATCCCTTCCATGGAAGAGAAATAATAAAATGCTGAGGATGAGAACTTATCTTTCTAACCTTCCTGAGAAGCTTGGGAGCAGGGAATGCAAACAATTGTCTGTTCCCAGTTGCCCTATGTAGGAAAGTAGAGGCCCCAGGTGAGCAGTGCCTGATGGGAATGATCCAGACTTGTTTTGATCTTTTCTTGTACTTCTGTGCACTACTCACTTTCAGAAGTTCTTTTTGCTCTTTATGGATTTTTAAAAGCTCTACCAGATGTTGGTAATAACAAAGGTATGCTCTAATCACCTGTTTTACAGAGAAAAAATCATCAGAGATGGCCTCAGATGTTCTTTTCTATTGTTATGGTTGTATTTATTGTAATCAGAGGTGCTATTTTAAGGAAACTTTTGTCTCAGCAGCATATACCAAACTACCTGGATTGTACAGTTTTTGTCTGAGTCCAAGACATGCTTCACACTGGCTGGAACCTCCGGCAGAGGTGTTGCAGGAAGGCCAAATGAGGACCAAAGGTTGGGGTAAAGCCTAATCTTTCAGGACTGCAAGTTGGGTTGGAAAGATTGGTAAAGTCAACTGGCTTGGTGCTGCCCTGTGCCTATGAATTCCTGCAAAAGCTTTACCTGGGGACCAAAGTTAATCTCTTCAATTTCTATAGCCCAAATCTCAGACTGAAATCTTCATGTCCCCTTTTGTGAGGAGTTCCAGAGAAATCAAGCTGTTGTGTGCCTATATACACATATTTCTGGGAGAGCAAGCTGCTCAAAGATTGCCCTGTTGAAGTCTATAATCTCTGTGGGGAGGTAGATGGAAACAGATTAGCCTTCATACAACACAAATGTAGGGAGGAAGCCTTTGCTGGCCTTGAGATTATGATCTAGACGTAAACAGTAATTTGGTTCCAGCACTAGAAAGTACACCCAGCTGAAATTTGATTTTACTGCTGCAGGCAAAAATTTGCTTGTATGATTTGTAATTAACTACATAACTACTTCTTTTAACTTCCTGTTTAAGGATTTATGAAGATTTATTCCCTGCCATCTCAGTTTGACAACCTAACCAAAATGGCCATTTAATGTCCATGTTTCTGCTAATTTGTCTATTTGCTGTGGTTTTAACCTCAGTTTGATTGTTTTCTAGGGCTCATTTAGATTAATAACAGCTATTTAGTCTTAGTGGCACTGTAACTCAGAGCTCACTGAGAATTGCCTCTGCTTCAAGTCTAATGAATAGGATAATAAGCCTGATTAAAGTAATTAAGACTAGTGGAAATAATGCTAGTAAGGAATCACAGAATGGAAGGCATTGAAAGAAACCTCTAAACATAGGTAGAAAGACTGCTAGGCAAACCCAAAGACTTATAGAAATTTCTAACCCTGTTCCAACCCCTTTTAGCATATGAATTAGAAGAAAAAAAACCAGAAAACCAAGCCCTTTAAATTCATAGGGGCATATATGAAATTAGGAATTGCATCCCTTCTGTGACATTAAGAACAGAGGTATACCTTCTTGGAAGCATATTGGTGGATGTCTTGTGGAAGGACATGTCTCTTCCTTGCTAAGTAAAGCTAAATGTACATGAAGAGCCACTGTATGTAATCCAGGATGGAAACTGTAATTCCTTACTAGCTCCTACGTGAGCACTGGTGCTTGCCAGAAGGTTTGCTTAACTCACTTCAAGGCAGACACCACCACTGGGATAACACACCTCCTCTGTCTGCTGTTAAAGGCCACTGCATCCTTCAGCTACACCAGCTACTGGCAGTCCAGCTGTGTCCTCTCCATCTCCTTGCCTGCTCCACAATCTGGGCTTGGCCTTTGCTCCCTGCAGCTCTAGGACAGCTTACTGTAAGGCAAAGTCTGTTCCATCTTGTCATGCCCAATGACTCCCATAATGTGTCTCAACTCTCAAGTTCTGTTTGATTTATTCTTTGCCTCGTGATAAATGATTTCTGTAAAATACTGTATTTTAGCAAGGAGGTTTTTTTTTTCTTTTAAACAGTGGATATTTCTGTGTATTTAAGTAAGAAGAGGATAGAATAACTGTTCTTCAGATGATGAGTAATGAGTAATGAGGTACCCAGTGTTTTATTCCTGGCCTTTGAGGAAATTTCTCCTATCTACTCTTAGCTCATGGCTTTTTATTTATCTGGGCCTTAGGGAAAAAGAATGCCTCAAAGATAATGATTGAGACCTTAGAGCTGATTTGAGCCAATTGATATCACAGATAGGCTTGATAGGTTTCTAACATCCTATGCTACTTTCATGATCATTTGATGTCTCTTAAAAGCTGAAGTTCCCATCTGACAGTATGGGAAGGTTCTTGAACCTAACCAGGGATATAGAAAGGCTTATTCATGAATACTGCTTTCAAGTACACAGTGAATCCAGCACAGTGGAGGAAGCTGTGTATAAATCTTCAGGCAAAGATAATATTTTTATGCCTGCAGATTATTCGGGACAGATAAAATTACCTTCAAGCACTGTTACTGTGTTATAACTGTTCTTTGCTTTTAAACCAGTACTGTCCAAGCACTGGATAGCTGTGGTGGCAGCAGATGGTGGTATTTGGTATTGATACTTGGTGCTGACTGCTATCCAGTGTTAGATTCATGCATCTGTATGGAATTTATTATTCAATGTAGTATGATACAAAGACATAGGTAAAACCAGAAAATACTAATACAAGGGAGGTGCTAAGAGTATATGTTTGCACCTCTTATTTAGTTCACTGAATTTCTCCTGTTGAGAAAGACTGAAACTATGCCAGCGTAGTTCTCAGGACTATGACTACTTGCATGATGAAAGCATTGTAAAAATTGTCGTGAAAACATCATAACATCAGCTGCTGCAGGGAGGGAGCAAAGAAGAGCCATAGGGTGAGGAGGATGGATATCTTTCCCTCTCCATCATGCTCTGTGTCCTGCCTTGAGCCAAGGTTGAGAAAGCCTAGAATTTTTTTTTTTTTTTTCTGCAGAATGTGAGATTTCGTGCTGGGAATAGAGTTGGGTAGAACTAGTGCACCTAGGGTGGGTGTCTGGTCTTTAAAGGAAGAAGAGCTCTGAATGATGCATTGGCTATTTTGGTCTGAAATTTTACCAGTTGCTCCTGACTCTTCTCACAAGCCAGGAAGGGCATGGGTTATATTCACAAGTCTTGGTTTAAGACTCATGGATACACAGTAGATCTGACATAAGCTGCTCTGCCGTGCCTCAGATTTCATAATCACAGGACAGTTGGATTCCTGACCGGCTGCACTAGGCAGGAATTTTGGGTTCCAGTTTACGCCGGACATGTCAGAGACATGCTGGCACTTTCAGCCGCTGATTTTATGACTGTCTCAGATAAGGATTTCTGGTTCAGTTATTGTGTTTTGTAAGTGATCTATACAGCACAGGATTAACTTTAATACCCACTAGAGTAATTATCAAAGCACATGGTATACTGATGACACACTTACAGCCTTCGCATGAACTGGTAGATTCTCTGCAGACTGTAGGCTAGAAAGTTAAAATCCTCAGCCAGTCAGTTGGAAAGAAACTCCCTGTATCTTTTCTCTTTGATCATTTGCATAATTTTAAAGTTTGGAGAATGAGTTGTTGGGGAAAGCTGGGAAGTACTGAAGTTTGAGGTTTCAGTAATGAAGCAGAGATATAATGCAAGCCCTCCCTCTTTCCACCATCTCAGTCAGGAAGATTCGAGCCCCACTGAGGCAGCAGCTTCAGTGTTGCTTTCAGAGAATTCCTGGATGTTAGTGACAGCAGAGTCTGGCTCAGGTGTTTGAGGCGAACCAGGAGCTTCTTGGAGCTGCTGTCACTGCTGTGTGTGGGGAAAGAGCAGCCCTACAAGGAAGAGGATGTGGGAGTGGGAGGCAGCCTCAGAGAGCAAGTTGAGGCCAAGGCTGTGATGGAGATGATGCTTCCTCCTGGTGAGAGAATGTCTGGGATAAACCAGCACCTTTGGAAGCTTCCTGCTAGGTAACACAAGTACATGTGCTGAATGAGCTCCTCTCCCTACGTTGCATGTAGGGAAATTTGAGGAAGGTGTATAAGCATGTACTCTTTATACATCTGCCATGCGCCTCAACCCTTGTATTGCTGTCTTTGTGGACTCCTCCTCTCAGATGCTTTCCAGTATTTTGTACCATACTCGGCAGAAACAAAAGCATTTTGTAATCACTCTTTCAGCACACAGAGAAAAAGAGGCTCACTGAGCTTAACACTGAACTGTCATTTATCTTTGGTTTTCATCTGGGACTTACAGGAAGACAGAAATTTTGTTGTGTCCCAGATCTCCCTCTTAAGTGGCGAGGGGAGACTTGGTTCTCAGTGTACTGTGGCCTGTACATATAAACCTGTTTCTTAGCAGGAGAGCATCGCAAATGATGGCCTGTGAGGCCATGGCATACAGCTGGCACACGTAGCCATGCCTTCTTAGGACTTTGGCTAAATATTTGACAGTAGTGGTGACTGATGGTGTGTAAGTAATGCTGAGACAATGTGGCAAGGTCCAATACAGTTTGGAAACCATTGACTTGGAATGTGTACTGAAAAATGAGGGCTGTGATGTATCATTTCCTTCAGAGAAAAACCTTTTAGGCAATTCTGACATGAAACAGCTGAATCAGATACTTATGAAGCTAATCTAGTGTTAGCCACCATATCTCTCTTCAGCAGATGGTAAAGGCTAGGTACTAATTAAGAAGAGGCAGAAAAGAAAAGAAAATAAGCTTTAGATTGACAAAATGCTACACTGTGTAATATATTGCATCTTATTTGTTATTTCTGCTAACAATTATGAACTGGAATGAGACCTCTCATAAGGAGTAGATCATGTCTCCATCTGTGTACTGCTGGGTTATTCCCCTTGCATTTGCAGCAACTGGTTCTGGTCTTGTTAAAGGCAGATTGTAGAACAGTTTGATGATTAGGACCAAACTTCAAGAGCAGCTTCCCTCCTGTGTTGTTACTCATGAAGATAATGCCTGTTAGTGGGGCTAAGAGAAGGTACTTGTCCACATGCAGCTTTTCTAGGTCCTCTTTAGGAAGAGTTGTGTTTGGTTCCCAGATAAACATCTGCAGACCTGAACTAGATTTGAAATATGAAGCCTAAAATGAACTTTATGAATCAACAGATCAGAGATACTGAATCTTTGCCAGAGAATATCTAAAAACTGAGCACATAAAGGAAGAATGTAAATTGGTAACGAATTATTGGAAATATTTTTCACTTGAGGGTTTGATTAAAAGTTTTTCAATACAAAGATGTGAAAACAGGTTTGACTTAGCCTTTCACTGCTCTCTCTCTTTGCAGAGGACAGGCTAGAATGAGAGTGTGGGTGCAGACCCAAGGCTGCTATGAGGTGTGATGGTGTAGTAGTTCTGAGCTGCTGCAAAACTCTCGGGCCAGCCATTTGAATCAAGCTCCCAAATTCAGGGCAGTGCAAAATTAGATTTCAATGCTGTAGGCATTATCAAATTGCACTGGTAAAGACCCTGCAGCTGAATCTGGAAAAGTATGGACAAAATGCAAGTACAAAACAACCTTGATTTCCCTGAACCTGAAAAATGGAGAGAAACTAAAACCAAAGAAGGAAAGAAAAGGTAAAGGGTAATCCTATATCAGCTAACAGTGTCAAATGAGACAGTTAAAGTGAGGCAAATTCCCTGGCCTTCTGCAACAGTTTAAGCAACAGAAATCAATCAAAGAGAGCNAAAGAGGAGAAGAAAGAAGAGAAACAGAAATTAAATAATCTGCTGAAAGTTTCTCAGAATCTGTGCTGAAAGGACATATTTTTTCCATGGGAACAAGATTTGTTCTAAAAACAAAAGTTAAGTGACTTATCAGTGTTTCTAGTGATCTACCTAACAGACTTTCCTATTTTTGAAGGTGTAGAAGCTTTTTTTTTTCCCCTTAAATTTCCATAAAATGCAATTGGATGTGTCTCATCATGAAATATGTTTTCATTTTGTTGTATGTTGAGCTATGCTTTAAACATGTTACTCTTCTGTATAGAAATAACTGCTTAGATTTTTTCTCCTCATCCTGGCTTCCAGAGACAAATATGTTTGGGGGATTTTTTTGGTGGTTTGGTTTTTTATTTAATTTTTAAAATTTNCATTACTGCAGTCAAAGTTTTAACGTTTTCTCTTATAGAGGCTAAAGCGCATGATTTTCCTCCTGAATATATACTAATATATATGATATGAGTATATATTANACTCTTCTGTATAGAAATAACTGCTTAGATTTTTTCTCCTCATCCTGGCTTCCAGAGACAAATATGTTTGGGGGATTTTTTTGGTGGTTTGGTTTTTTATTTAATTTTTAAAATTTATACACATTATTAAAATTGCACGTAAGCATTTGGTTCAGTTGTGAAAAACTTGGTGTACCATGAAATATTTATCAGATGTGCTGCAGATCTAGATCAAATAAATATTTTTTTCCTTGAATACTAAATTGGTTCTCTTAGTATAAAATATGTGCCTTTATTGCATGCAGCTGTCCCTCCTCTAGTGGCTCATATCTGTGGGCAGTCTTGGTAGCCTCTTATGTGGGTTTACAGTAGTTTCAAGGTAGAACATTTGGATCTTTAAAAATATTTCAATTATTGGATTGTTTTGTGAGACTTAACTCATTGAAAATACCATGCGGTCTGTGTTTATTTAACAAAACACACCATCCCGTAGCTTCCAGTATGACAATGTTTTGTCTCAAAACATTGGCAAAGCACATGAGTTGTAATTGTAATTTCCACTGAGCAGCAGTTATCTTAGACACAGAAATCTGGGTTCAGAGTAGCTAGCAATACTATCTCTCTAAGGAATTCCTAGCTGGCATGGTCCTCATGCCCCACCAGCCTCCTCATAGGCTTTAAAGGTATAAATAGAGAGATACTGGTATATCTCTCTTCCTGCCCTTCCAAGCTTCCAGAAGGAATGACTCCTACTGTGCTCTGTTGCTATAGAAAAGTCTGGCTCCAGGTTTGGCAGCTCAAAAGACTACATAGGAAAACGTGTCTTTGGCAGGGATTAAAAATTACTATCAGTTTCTCTTTCAAAAAGAGAATGGAGAAATCTAATGGCAATGATGGACAAGCCCTCAGTATCCTAAGTGACTTTGGCTGGAGGTCCCACAGAAACTCCAAACGCTTGCTTTGAGAAAAGGCATGTCCTTTCTTCAGTGTTGTTACTGGCAATCTCCTCCTTCCTGCTCTGTTATGGGATAAAATGCCACATTTCTCAAGTGTTAGTAATGCCACAGGATGATAAAAGTTTAAATGTATCAGACTGGAAATTCAGAGCAAACGCAAGTCTACTTAGACTCCTTTATGAAATTCTGCATTTTCTTCTGTGCAGTCTTTCTGTCTTAAAATTTTCTCCCTCATCTTTCCATGATATCCTGCAGGGCTAGAGTCTGTTTCTAGCCAGTAAAGACTTTAATAAAGAGGAAGATGTTTACAGAAAATAAATCCTTAGTTCTGCTGTGTGTAAGGATCCTTTTGAATACTCTCTCTTTACTCCTCCCTTTGCATTATTTTTAGGCTTGTCTTTGGCTTATCTTCGTAATTTCTCATTCTCTTCCTGGCAAAGATTCTCCTCAACTTCAGGGAGTGAGTAATTCCTGGTGAAACCAGTGATCTTTTTCTTTCTTTCTTTTTTTTTTTTCTTCTTAAACACAAAGGAATTAATAGTCTACTATTAAATTGAATTAACTTCTGTGAAGCTCTGAGGATTTAGTACATCTTTTTGGTACTTTATTTAGCATATCTGAAAGCTGTGGGTTTTTGGTCTTATTCCTCTCCTCCCTAATGTGGAGTTTGGAAGGTCTGTGAAACTCAGGGAGGTTTATGAGATCACAGAAGGCATTGACAGGCTAAAATGTGTTTTAGTTAAACCCTTCAATCCTGTGTGAATGAATATTGTGAAAGAAAGAGCTGTCCTCCTTTCTCAGTTTAACCGGCAATCAGAGTAAGCCCATACGTCCTAAAGAGTTTAGCATAAAAGTACACAAGAGAAAATCAGGTTGCAGCTGGATAGGGAAGAGTGGGCTAACCCATGGTCTCACGTGCTTTGCAGTTGTCAACTCTTGGTGGACATCACCACAAAAGTAAATTTTGAGGAGGAATCTAAAGGAAGACAGTGAGGCAGTTTTCTGATTGCTTGCAGATAGCTGCTCCCAAGTGTAAGGCCAACGTGGTGAAAAAAAGGAAGGGTACTTGTTTCGAAATTTAGCAATAGATTATGGCAGTTTGAACTGGGACTGTTAGAAAGAGCCAATGTCCTGTGTTTCATTTGGCCTCTCAAAATTCGGTGGCAGCTGCAAGGCAAGATGGGGTAGGCAGTATCTGACCTTGCAGATATGTGCAGATATGGAGTAACAGCTGATCATGTAGAGAGCAATACACAAGTGATGCAATCTATTAAGATTATGAGAAGGAAGCAGCAGAAACTGCCAGCAATCACAATTGTCTCCCATTTACTCATTTCTGATTCTAATTTTTTTCTTTTATATGTGTCTGAAATTACTAAAGGCAATTCAAGGAAACAGTGGCAATCGTAGAGGCTTTTCTTTAAAAATAGTGGTGCACTCACTTTAACTGCATTAGCATTTTTGTTAGCTACAGGTGTTGAGGACTTAGTGCTTCCTCGTTTTGGCAGCATGTTTAGCACATATGTTATTCTGTAAATGTCATTTTCCATGTCAGGGTTTTCCCTTCCTTATGTGAAAGCGGTAAAGAGGCTGTGGTTTCTTGGGGCTTCTTTTCTGCCTTTAGGATTAGAGCTAATTCAGGTCGGCACTGAGATACTACAGCCAACAGCCTTTTTTTTTTCTATTACACTAGCATGAAATAAGGTCTATAATTGATAAAAGACTTTGTAGTCTTACTTTTTTCTTTGTCATTCAGCATAGATAGACCTAAGTAGAATGATACTGATAAAGTAGAAAATATCACCACTTTTGAAACTGAAATGGGAAAAATGTATGTTTATGTTTACAACTGATTACTGTAAATGAAGCAGTTCAGCTTAAATAGTTTAAGTTTCTTTCAATCAAATCTGAGTTCTTGTGGGAGTATATAGGTGCCCAAACTGGGTCAGTGAAGTGCTTCTAGGTAAGAGTAATTGTAGATTCCCAGCAGTTTGGTGACCCCAGCAAGTGACTTGTCTGTATTGCCAGCAGTAAAACTGCTGACTGGAAACTTGCCAGCTTACTACTGTGCATGGGAACAACTTCTTTCTATTTGATGTTGTCTGATAAATATGTATTCAGTTGTTGCCATAATAAAATGCTCTAGAAGTTCCAGTTGTAGGATCTGCTTAATGCAGTCTGTCCTCTGCCACCTGCTGTGCTTGCCTGATGGATGCCATGCTTCCATTCAGGACTTCTGCCTTGTAACTACAAATGTGTGAACAGGAAAGCTTTTCCAAGTGCTCTTATTTACAGTCCTGGAAAGTGGACTGAGATCAACACCCAAGGTCATGAATTGCCTAGGGAAAACCGTAGCACTTATTTTCAGAGACATCATAGTGGCATAGCTTCTTAGTCACTCAGAAGCTGCATGTGACATTGTCATTTAAAATGCATTCTCTGGTCCATCCAGAGCTGGTTAGCAATTCAAGGTATGTGCCTTTCCTGGAGCTGAGTTGTTCATATGCTCTGTAGAGTGCTGATTTTATTTGGCTTGAATTGAGAGTTTAGTAGTTGGTTTGTATTTCACAGAAAGATGCATATTCTTAAGAGATTTGGGTAATTGTGTGGGTGAATGGAATGAGAGGAGTAGATAAAAGTTCTCACAACATGGGCCATCTCACTGAAAGATATTTAGCAGAAACCCAAGAATACGAGTTTTGTGGATGTAAATCTTATGCAGAAAAATAATTATACTGCAATGGGAGTAGCAGGACATGTGACTGGATTACTCTTAAAGTAGTAACAGGACTAGACCAAAAGTATACACCTGCTGGGTTTTTACCTAAGAGACAATGTCTGAAGTAGCCACAACAAGAGGAAAAAAACCTCTCCAAACATTTACTAGAAAACAATGAAAAGAGGTTTCTTTATCACAATTTAAGATATATCAGTCTGCAGTCTTGGACCTGAGAGACTGTGTTCTTACAGGATTCAGCTGATTTGGAGGAGCTATGTTGATCATTGGCCACAGTTATGTCTCCATATGGTAGATGCTACACTGAAATTTACAGTGAGTCATACAGAAACTATATCAAGCTTTGAGTGCATATAAATGATACATGGATTGGACAAAATGGGTGCCTATATAATTCCTAACATAGTAAGAATTTCTTATCTTGAGGGCACGACCATGGCACCAAGCACAGTTTGAACAGAGCCAAACAGTGTTGTAATACGGACCCAATGACTTCCCTGAAATGCTGTTGTGGAGGTGTTAGAGCAAGACTGGCTCAGGACTTCCTGCTCTAACTTATCCCTTTGCCTTGGCAGCAGATACAGACCAAAGGAGCAAAAGTGCCATGTTCATTCAGCTGGTGCTGGAAGTTGCTAGAGTTAGCTGTCTACTCTGCCTATAGCTAGGGCTGATCCTGCTCACTGTTGTTACAGGTTTGTGAAATGGATTATTAGTATACACAGTATTTCACTCAGCCCATTCTCTAGCCAGTGCAGCATAAGCCACTTCTGCTGGAGAAAGGCTGCAGTCCTGGCTCTGTGGTAGGTTTATTTGTCTGAATTTCAGTCAGACAGGTGCTTGTTTGCTAGGTGGACAATTTTTCTGTCTGTAGAACTTGATGTGAAGGATACTGTGAAGAAAACAACCTGCCATCATTCTCTCCAATACGAGTATTTCAATGACTAATGCTTCTTCAGCCTGTCCTGTGTTCAACGATCCTTTCATCTATGCTATCAGCATTCCTGTTGCTTAGTATCCTTTGTTTTTATTTTGGTCTTTCTAGGAGAGGCTGTGTAGAGGTTGGGCCCAATCTGGCTTCCTCTAAAGTCTCAAAAAATATTGGCTTTGAACCAGAAAAGCACTTACAGTCTGATAATGCTCCTATAAAATTCAATGGCAAGACTCCCACTCCCTTCAGCAGTGCAGCCCAAAGCACTGGGATTACTCAGTTGCTTGAAGTTATGCATGTGCCTGAGTATTGTGCTGTTTGGAGGCCTAATGAATAAAAGAAGGTCTAGATCAGGAGGTTCTATGAAGAAGACCACTAAATATTTATCATCAATTATTTTCTCTACCTAAGAACTAGATATCTAAATCTAAGAACTGGAACACCAATGACCTTTTGTGCCCTCGCAGCGTTGGTACTTGGCAAAAGACTCAGGCTTTTTGATCTGCCTTAGGCAAAGTTCCAAGTCACAATGGTGTTAGTTAATGGTTTTGATATCTGAATGAAATTAATTGAGGGATATTTCAGCAACTGACTAGAAATGGAAACTGGAAATTCTTTCCTGAACCGGAAATTAAAAATGAAATTGAGAGAATTGCTTCCTGTTTTTTGATGTCCAAGTCCACCACTAAAGCATATCCCTAAGTGCCACGTCTACAAGTCTTGAGTACCTCCAGGGATGGCGACTCCACCATTTCCCTGGGAAGCCTGTTCCAAGGCTTGACAACACTTTCAGTGAAGAAATTGTTTTCAATATCCAATCTAAAGCTTCCCTGATGCAACTTGAGGACATTTCTTCTTGTCCTGTGACTTCTTACTTGGGAGAAGAGACTGACCCCTACCTTGCTGCAACTTCCTTTCACAAAGTTGTAGAGAGAAAAATGTCTCCCCTCAGCCTCCTCTTCTTCAGGCTAAATAACCCCGTTCCCTCAGTTGCTCCACATCAGACTTATTCTCCAGACACTTCTCCACCTTCGTTGCCCAACTCTGGACACACTCCAGCACCTCAACATTCTTCTTGTAGTGAGGGGCACAGAACTGAACAGAGTATTTGAGGTGTGGCCTCACCAGTGCTGAGTACAGGGTGACAGTCACTTGCTTGGTCCTTCTAGCCACACTCTTTCTGATACAAGCCAGGATGCCATTGGCCTTCTTGGCCATCTGAGCACACTGCTGGCTCATGCTCAGGCAGCTGATGACCAACACCTCCAGGTTCTTTTCTACTAGGCAGCTTTGTAGACACACATCCTTGAGCCTGTAGCATTGCATGGGATTGTTGTGGTCCAAGAGCAGGACCTGGCACTTGACCTTGTTAAACATCATACAAATGGCCCTGACCCATCAATCCAGCCTGTCCAGATCCCTCTGAAGAACCTTCCTGTCCTCAGACAGATCAACACTCCCACCCCCACAACTTGGTGACACCTACAAACTTACTGAAGGTGCACTCAATCCTGTTGATAAAGATATTAAATGGACCTGACTATAAAACTGATCTCTGAGGAATGTCACTGTGACCAGTCACTAACTGGACTTAATTTCATAGACCAATGTGTGCTCGTAGCCCAGAAAGCCAACTTCTGCTATGAAGACAGGCTGAGAGAGTTGGGATTGTTCAGCCTGGAGAGGAGAAGGCTCCAGGGAGATCTTATAGTACCTTGCAGTACCTAAAGGGACTGACAAGAAAGCAAGAGAGGGACATTTTACAAAGGCATGTGGTGGTAGGATAAGGGGTGTTAGCTTTAAACTGAAAGAGGGGAGACTTAGATTGCATAGCAGCACAAAGGTCTTTACCAGGAGGATGGTGACGCTGGAACAGGTTGCCCAGAGAAGCTGTGGATGCCCCATTCCTGGAACTGTTCTAAGTGTGGTTGGACAAGGCTTTGAGCAACCTGATCTAGTGGAAAGTGTCCCTGCCCATGGCAGGAGATCGGAACCTGATGATCTTTAAAGTCTCTTCCAACCTAAACTGTTCTATGACTTTATGATCCTGTGAAATATTGAGTGCCCTTGTGTCAATGGAAGTTTTGCCCTTGAATTAACATGAATCATGGTTTTGCCCATAATACTTAAGGTTTCTTGGTTAACCTGACTTCCAAGTAACCTACTTTCCAGCTATTTTGCACCATAACGTGACCAGACTTATTAAACAACTCTTTATTAAATTCTGATTTTGCATAAGCAAATGCATCCATGGATGTCCATTTCCCATATAAACTTTCTAGGATAAATTGAAACAATTATTGCATATAACTGTAGTACCTTCTACTCCATATCTGATGAATGGCTGCAGCTACTACTTGAAGTGAGGCTCTTGACTCCTGAGGTGTTGAAAACCATGCCTGTAAAATCTGAGACTAGCAAGAAGTAATGCTTTAAAGACAGTGCAGGATGTTCTGCTATCAAATCCCTTTCAGCATCTGTTCCGCTTGCATTCTGCCCACAGAAAATGTGTATTTATAAAAAAGGAGTGAAAAAGATCAGCATAAACAAATACGTCTAATCCCTAATAAAAGGACTGCCAAAAATAAAAATCTACCATTAAAAGTAAAGAAAAAAACAGTTGCATCATTGATGCCATCATGTGCTTGCATAACACAACCTCTATAAATCTGCATTTAGACTTTGCCTTTTCGAAGGAAACACTGAACTGCAGCCCTTGAAAATGCAATTTCAGATGATCTAGGAAGTAATATATCCCACTGAACTGCCGGATACCTGCCAAAGAGGAACTCATGGCTTTGGGTCCTAGCTGTATTTCTGTTTTCCTGCTTGACCTTGGGAAGGTTTGTCAAGAGGAGAAGCAGAGGGTTTTACTGCACCAAGTCTTCTGCATTTACTTTCTTTGTATCTCCTTGTCTCTTAGGGGGATAACAGAGCTCAGGGGAATCCATGGGACTTCCCCACTACAGGGGCTGCATTTTTAAAGGCAAAGAAAGCCCCATACATAAATTATGCATATTAATGGTACTGTTCATCCCACACTCCCCATGACATCCATAATCACCCAGCAGAACTCAGCGTGTGTTTCAAGGGAACATGAGCCACCTTAGTTTAAATCAATGTGTCCAGTCGCTTTGCGCTATCTCAGTATCAACACTCACCCCATCGTGCTGCATGACAGTGAACAGCTGATAGAATAAATCAGGGATCCTGGACGTGACAGGCGCTCACTTGACCTTACTCGACTTGACCTATAATATCTTGTTGGCACGGGAGGAGAGTAGGCTTTCTCTAGTAAAGTAATCATATCCTCACTAATTTTTCTTCGTCCTATTCAGAGCATGCTGTTGTATGTGCATGGAGTGAGGGGATTTGTGAGGGAGGAAATACCTTTTTCTTCTTGAAGATTATTCTAGGAAACCACAATATAAATCTTTATTCAGTAGAGAAGTATTTGTCCTCTGAGAAATGTTAGTAAAAAAATTATTGTATAAACTGAGTTGGAGGAAGAGTGAGAAAGAACCAGTGTTTTATTCCTGAGTCTGACGATTATTTTACATGGGGAGACTGGGGAAGCGCAAATTTTATTGACTGTGTTTCTAAAAATTATCACAGGATGTTAACTTGCATGCTAATCAGAAAATACTAACAATGGTCCTCTGTAACAGGACTAGAAAACGGGACAAATTTTTCAAGTGTGCACACTCCAGCACTTCTGTGCATTGGAAATCTGACTCAACCAACCATACGTATGGGGGTGAAGTGTTCAAAACCTAAAGGCGTGAGAGGTCTTTTCTCGTATAAACATCCCTGTGCCAGAATGGAGGTTATTAGGAGACTTTGTGACCTAGATCATCAGGCATCTATTTCTGCAACTTCAACAGGCAGATATTGGATAAATGAAAGGGATGCTAATAAACGCTGCTAGGATTGTATTATGGTATATGATAACAACAGGATAAGCACATTACAAATTTATGTGTGTTTTCCTACACTGTTTTTGCTTCGTTTTAAGTGAAATTGTTACAATTTATACTGTAGGTTACAATTACTGTAGGTGATGAGGCGTCTTCAGTGTGCTAGGCCCTGGGCAACCCAAAACCTTAAAGTAATATAAAATATATTTCATTTTAGCCCCTGGAATCCTTAGAAGTCCATTCAGACTAAAACACTGAGTGTTAACTGTCTCATGGTGTTTTCACTGTTGTTTCTTTTAATGGAAGCTCTTGTGATTTCTGAAAGAATTTAGTAATAATAAAGCCAGAAAAATAATTTCCTCATTCTGATTCAGGGAATTATTAAATCATGCATGCAATTAATTCCCACACAGAAATCTCTTACTAAATTTCACAACCTGCTTGACTTAGCTCCCAAATGTTTGAAATTATGGCACTCAAATATTTTATATGTAAAACTTTGGTAGGGATTCTTCCTGTTGTTTCTAAGCTTCGCATACTCACAGTCAAGCAACAGGTTTTTCCTTTATATTGTGGGTATATTTATATTTAACTATTTGATGTGTAGTAATCTGGCCAGCATATATGAATGTTTGACGTAAGATATTTAAGCTTGCATCACACAAGTACCTACATTTTCTGGAAATAAGATGCAGCGTCGAAGTACTCTGACATAAGAGCAGTTGTCATTTAGCCAAAGAGAATCACAACTGTGCAACTCTCATTTACTAGAGATAAAACAGCAATGCCACCTTGAGAAATTCACCCATATTTTTAAGGAATCAATTGTTCGATTTCATTCAGAGTAAGAAAAATATTGAGCTTTGAGAACAGTAATGTGCACAGAGAACATCACCTGTCACCTGTCTACCACTTCTAGGAGTAAAGGAATTGTAAAGGTAATGTGTCATTAAACACATTATATCAGGGTAGCAGTAAGAGCTTACAGTTGCAGGGTTCTCATATCCTTTCAGACACTTATTAATCCAATAATTTTTCTGTTTATTGTTGCTTTTGTTGTTTGTGGGTTTTTTTGTTAGTGTGTTTTGGTTGGTTGGTTAGCTTTGTGTTTTGTGTTTTATTTTGTTTTGGTTTTTTTGGGATGGTGGTTTGAGGTTTTTTTGCATTGAGGAATTCAGGTTTTGTCTCAGGATATCGTCTTGGTACTGTGATAGAGTCTCTCAGCGAGTTTTGTACTGGCTAGCTTCCACTAGCTTCAGTGAAGTTATGCTTGTTTACATGCACTGAAAATTTGGTTCAGTGATAAAGTTACCTACCTGCTCCCACTTTTTCAGATAAAGACATCCTGTTAATATCTTGGCTTTCTTCTTTCATTCCATTTAAGTCAGAGAGGGCCTTCAGATAAGCAAAGCCTACCAGATATGAATAGTGGAAAGCATTAAACTGATAGGACTTTAGCAGGAAGATGCTTTAAAAAGGAGTGACTTGAAAATTTTTTTCATAATGGCATAAAAGGGTTGAACAATGACAAAAATTCTACCCCAGAACACATGCTGAGATCCTTAATTGTAACCATTTCACTTGCCTAATTGTTGTAAGCTTGTTTTTTAAATACTTGCTTCCACATTTATGCCATTTTATGGAGAAATAGAAAACCTTTGTCTCCTGGAAAGGTCATCTGTTTTTCCCAACTGGAGTGCCACATGTCAGTGACAGGGAGCACTCTCTAGATGGCAGGTCTGCCTAAAAGCTTCTTGTGTCTGTGCCCCAGCTGTCTTTAACAGCCTGTTTTTTCTAGTGTCCACCGCAGTTTCCAGGAATTTGCCAGCATTTCCCACATCGACGTGGTATGGCAAATGAAACAAGGACATCTTCCTTAGTCACATTCTGCTGCTGGTTTTAATTTTTCTTTTCTTTTGTTTATTTATTTATTTATTTATTTTTTAAATAGCCAGAGGTCACAATCTCTCTCTGGCAAGTAAGAGTCCTGACTTGCAACTAGTGTGGAGTTAGAAGCTGTGTGCACTGTACTCTTCTGCTACATGTCAGGGACCATAATTTGCTAAATTCCACTTCAATGCAAATTATTCTGGAATTGTGGAATTTGAGGTTTCTGTGGAGCTTCTTGAATTACTCATTTATATAATGCTGCAGGGTGTAAATCATAACTCATTTCCCAGATTTTTTTTCCAATGAAGCAACACTTGTAAATTTAAAGTAGTATTTTCAGATACGAAAAGGTCTCTCAGTGATCCAGTTCTGTGCCTTCAGACTTGAAAAGATAACTTTTATTTTGAATGATTCAGGTCTGATGGGAGTTCTTATTTTTTGCTATGTAATCTGAATCTTGGTATTTTCCTTCTGAGCCTAAACGTAATTATCTGTTATATTACACCAACTTGAATTCCCTATTGTGAAATCAGTTAAAGTGCAGGTGCTCAAAGCAAAGGGAAAAAACAGAAATATGTCACCATAGATCCATGTTAGAGGTACATTTCAGAGCAGTATTTTACCACTAATGTCTATCAACATCAATTCTGATAGACCTGAAATTTATGTTTTTTTTATTTTAGAAGGTAACCATGTCTTTTTATTATTTATTTAAAGTTCAGGGTCGATATTGAACTAAAATTAATTTCACAATGCTAAAAGAAATATTTTTCTTTTAAAGGACATGTGTTTAATGTCAAACATCACTGCCAAGTTTGTGTTTCTTTTTAACTTAGAGTTTATGACAGGTTAGCTTTAATCTAACTGTTTTGAGTCATAAAATATATTCTTGTGTAAAAGCAGTGGCAGTTACTGTACAGGTGTCTGTGTTGTGGCCAAATGAGAAAACTGTAGTTAGCAAGAGACAACTGAAAAAGGCTACTGTGTGTTTGGGTGGATTGTCCCAAATCATCAATAAATGTTATCCTTTTATACAACAGGACAAAATCCACAGTGAGTGTGTTTGGTTTCTAGTGGGTGAAAACTAAGGTATAAAGATCTTTGCAAAGATGGCAAATCTGGTGTTCCTAAGAGGTAAACGAAAGCTGATAGTGGTCTGGGATGATACTAGGAAAAGTCAATTCTCATGAAGCACTGTAACTCCATCCACTGTCATTGTACACACTTGAAGTCTGAGACCTGATTCTAGAGTCATCATTAAGGTTAGGATTTCCAGGAGAAGTTATGGAAATCCAGTTCACATCATCGAAGACCTCTGCAGTGAGCAGCTCTGCTGGAAGGCAGGAGACAGTCCACCAGCCCTTGGAGGAGCCAGGGCGCTCATGTGCCTTTCCCTGGGCGGGTGCTTCTGGTGTCAGGGCATAATGTATGCATGAATGCTGACACCGCTTGAGCATCCTGGCTGGGTTTTAGAAAAGAACCAGATGCCTGACAAGGGCTGCCTGCCGTCTGGAGGGAGTGGGGTCAGGCTCTATTTGGAGCTCTGACATGGGTAGATGCCACAGCTCTGGAGAGGGGACAAGAATTTGGCCACGCTCCTGCAATTAGCATTTCCAGCTCCAAGTGGCTCCCGCTCTATGTGTGCTTTCTTGGATGGCCCTTCTGAGAGGTCTAACTTTGCATGTGCTCAGTGAGGGGAGGCTTAGCACCCAGCTTCAAGTTTTGAATTTCACAGAAAGAGCCAGATGCTTAGAGGCCAGGTATTCAGTGCCTAATCTGCAGGGGTTAACTCTCTTACTGGATCTACCTGCAAGAATTTGACCTCGAGAATCACAGATCCAATTAGATGTCTGGGAAAACCCCACATCCCACCCCCGCACACATTTTGAAATAGGTATAGTCCATAGCGATTCTTTGTTTAGGCACATGTGGGATTCTGATGATAAGCCCCCAGCAAGCTGTATATATTGAGTGAGAGGTTCTGCTTTGGGAAGCCACAGGGAAATTCAATGGCATGCTGCAGCCGCCTCTGCTGTGCTGGAAACATTTCTTCATTTGCTCTTAATTTCGAATCAACTAAGAACTGTCTTGCAGAGTAGAGACAAAAATGCTGCTTAAATTAGTGCTTTTTAAAAATTTTGCTAATGAGTTTCATATCGTGATTATCTACTCCTTTATATTCTGAAAATGAAGTTAATGAGACTTCATCCCAAGAGCTGAAGGATTGCACTGACAGAATGTGACTTTAATAGCGGAGAAAGAACAGCAAAGACTTCTTGTCACTATGTGGCTTTCTGCTCATCCACCTACGTGTGGAGACAGCTGTAGAAATGAGAGTCAGTCAAATTCCTCATTTTTCTCACTTGACACAGCATTGTTTTTTTTCCTGCCGCTGGGGCTTTTGACACTGGGCCTTCTATATGCTCCATCTCAAAGTAAACAGAAGAGAATTGCCTGAGTACTCTTGCAAGGTTCAGAGGCAACAGAAATAAAACACATGGCTGGCATGAAAAGAGCCAGGTTTTGCTGCAGGAAACCCACATACAGACCTACTCTAGGTGTCCTGCTCTGGCAGGGGGGTTGGACTAGATGATCTTTCGAGGTCCCTTCTAACCCTTAAGATTCTGTGATTCTGTAATTTGTGAAGGATGGTGACGAGACCCAGTTCCCATGAGGAAAGCGAGCAACCATATGGTGGCTTTTTAACATGCTTTGAGGTGTTAAAAAATATCTGTCTGACCCTGCACCGTGCAGGAACTCCCCAGTCCCTCTCTTGGGCCTGACACTAGGTGCAAAGACACAGGCAGAGACCCGTTCTGGCCCGGCCGTGGGGCCTGCTGCCTCCCTGGGCCTGTGCCACCGGTTGCTAGGTGACCCGAGCTCGCTTAGCTACCAGCTGCCCGCCCGCCAGGTGGCTTAGCCAGTCATGGCAGCAAGTGCCATGTTGGGCCCCAGCACCAGGTGTTGCCTGGTAACGGCTGGAATGGCGGCTCGTGCCTGGGGTGCTGCCTGTGTGTCCTGCTGCCGCCCCGTGTGCCTGTGCTGCCCAGAGCCAGCAGGCATGAGCCAAGCCAAGGTACATGCAGCCTGCACCAGCTCAACATGGCATGCACGGAGGGTGAATGATGCTTGCGCCCGTCCCCTTATCCTTACTGCGCTGAGAAGAAGTGAGAACGACCTGGCTGATGCCGCTTGCTTGGCTCTAGTGAGTGGAGTTGGTACGTGGCTCTGTGTGAGGAACAGCTCACTCCCTCATGATTAGGCATGGGCTGATCTGGCCTATAGCACATCAGAAGTCAGATGATTGTCCTAGAATCATAGAATGGTAGNTGTACCTAATGATATCCTTTCCATGGACACCTTGAGATACTTGCAGGTGTCTTCCCCTCCCTTCGTTTGTGCCCTGCTCAGTTCTGGAGCTGATGAGGGTGAGTCCTGTTCGACTACATAATGCTCGGTGCAAACTCTGCTGCCCAAGTGAGATCAGGCAGTTCTGCTGGCACTCTTGGCTGGACCTCATCTTTCCTAGGCTTTTGACAGAGTGTGAGTTCCCAAGAGGATTTGATACACAAGATCTTCACTGTTGTTTCAACAGGGAACACAGAGACTTTCTAGTGGAGGGATTTGACTTGTCAAAAATAAATGCCAGCATTATCATCTCTGCTTCCAAACTGAGAAATGCTGTCAATTTGCATCATGTATTTTTCAGGGCAGAATGTTGTAAAATGACTAAAGGGAGTCGCAAGTTTAGCTTAATATAAAGCAATATTTAGTTAAATGAAACAGTACAGGGATGGGTGCTTTCTAGGAACAATTTTCGGGTTTGTAGATATGCTATAATGGATAGCACAGGAGTTTCAGACTGAGCTCTTTCAGCCTCAAGCCAGGAAGGAATGCACAAGGATAAGCCAGACTTGAGGGTAATTAACTGTCTTTGTTTTGTTAGCAAGGTCAACTAGGTCACACTAGCTGCAATACAGGACTATAAAAGGCCCGAGTATCTTTTTCAGCCAAAGGCGTAGTGAGACAGTACTCAGGTGGGAGCATGCCACGCCAAAATGTAACAGCATTACAACGTTCTTGGCATTATTTTTATGCCTCCTAATATTTTCTTAAGTTGGATGAATGCTGTTAGTGAAGCTCAGCACAATGGCTTTCAGATTATTTTTGTGCTGGACAGTGCAATATCTATCTAAAGATGTTCAGACTACTGTGGTTTCTAAGAAACTGTGTAGCTGCATGAGTAGTGGATATTTATAAATCTAAGAAACCTTGTTTATTTACTAGGCCTCATTTCTCAGAGGGATTTTGCACAATCAGCTACTACTTTGCATCATAGCCACTTGGCTTTTTTTTTTTTTTTTGGTAGCTTTCACGACACTTAACTCTCCCATTTTTTTCATTGTATTGCGCTCACCACCACTGGTTTTCATCAGACACTCTTTTTTTTGGTTGCCAGCCTTACTGTTCTTTCTTAGGCTTGGTGGACCAGAAAGACCTTATTTCACAATCCTGTGTTATCACCTTGGCATTTTTCTTCTTTGATCATTACACTGTTAGGACCTCAGAGTATGTTTTCAGAAAAAAAGTGTGCACCTAATTATGCCTCTGTAAATGTTAAAATTCCTGGGATGGCCACTCTTAATATTTGTGTCACTCCTTGTACTCCAACTTTAAGCCACGTCTTTTAATCCAAATTAGAGATTCTGTCCAATGGGTAATTAACCTTTAAGTAAGAAAGTAGGAGGTAGAGTGGAGATTCTTTTTTCACTGCCTTGTATCTTCTATATCCTTTTCAAACAAAGATGTGTAAGGAATAAAGACAGAAGAAATGGTAGTATTTTTCTTGGTTTTGCTCTCCTTTCACAGATCACCTTACCTTCCCTGTCTGCTGTGTTGTAGCAGGCTTCAGGCTAATGAATAAGTTGGGGGCTGACAGAGGGAAACGTGTCATTCTCAGTAATTTACTAGGCTGTAAAGGGATATTAGCAAAAAGGCTGGGATGAGCTTGTGCACCTTGAACCATCACTTGTTGTCTTGGCTCAGTGCTGGGTTACTCTGGTCACTTCTGTGAAGGACAGACAGTAAAGGTGCTCACAGAGTGAACTGGCCCTGCACAGGGTTTTCAAATGGTGAGCAATAGCTCCAAGCGATATATCCTTAGGGGTTTCATTTTTGTGTTGCCCTACCCTTGCTCAGTAGAATTGTGAAATTAGAGATTTTCTTTACTTGAATGACAGTGTTTGATGGTAATAAAGTCAGCATAGAATAGAATCTTTTATTATTCTTGGACACGGAAGCATATGAATGCAGGATGGATGAGAGTGTCAGGTTGCATCATTGAGTCTTGTCTTCAGTAGAGCTGGTGAACCATATCTGAGATGGTTCATTCAGAGAACCTTAAAAGACCACAAAGGACATGCCCTGTACCAAATGTAGGACTGACAGGAGAATAACATTGGTACCACTAGCATATTCATATGCCTTGGTCTGCATTATTTTTTTGATGTGACCGATTTCCAATATTCAGAAGAAAAAAGGGAAAAGAATATAGATGGCATTTTTTTTTTAATAAAGGGGAAAGTAATTCTTTCCGGACCACTTCAGGCAGCCATCGGAAGCCCCAAATGAATTCCATGGTATAAATGTACAGCATAAACCAAAGACGATCGAGAAGTGAAGGTGGTGTCTTATTTCTGCTCTCCTCACTGTCAGCATACCAATGAAGCAATCACATAGGGAGTCATTACTCAAAATGATTCTGCTCTTTTCCGAAGTAAGTATATCCATCTCTTTCCTAATGGTCTTTTTGTCTCAGCAATTGAATCCAACAGTTGTAACACAGATGACAGAAAATAGAGAATAGAAAGATGATTTTGTTTTCAGCTATTTGAACACGTTACAGAAATTCCTGTGATTTACTGATTTTTTTTATTTAATCATGTAACTATGTTTTTAGCTTGCACAACGTGGGTACTTGTCCCTGTCACATTACCTGCAGCATCTGAAATTTTCACTCACCCATATCTGGAGTTAAACAAGTTACTCTTTATGTAACGTCTAAAGGATTATTTATTTAGGGATATGTAAAGCATTAGTGAAATGCTTTCCATCCAAACCCAAAACTTCTGATAGTTTAGAGTTTATGGTACAATGCATAGCACAATATATTTATTGACTTGTCATTTAGATTTATTTCTGAAAGTTGCACAGGGTTAACTGCTTTGGTATATTGAAGTACGTCATAGAAACAGTCATCTAAATTATTTCGCAATCTTTTTTTCTTGAACTGTAGTTTCCTTTACCATTTTTATTTAAAAAAAAAAAAAAAGATTCAGGATTGATGTGTTTGAAAAGCGTGGATCTCAAAAGTTTTTGGAAACTCAATCTGACCAACAAAGATACTCGCTGACACTCTATCATCATATGTTCAGTGGTTACTAATGCTTTAGATCTATGTTGCCAACATAAAATCATGAGAATTATACTCATTTGCCTCAGATTTGACGTTGGCCTATTGTGTAAAGATGAAATCTTAGCCTAAAAGCCTCAGTAATGATACTGCTCCAGAAACACTGCAAAAAAAGAATCTCATTAACTTCAGTGAGGTTTCAGTTAGAATCTGTACCTATTTCAGTCTTTAGAAACAAACATAAGCAAGTCGGTAATAACCTCTGGACTACTGATCTATGGCAGTAGATGACATATTTTGGAGAGAAATTCAGCAGATAACTTGGCCACAACATTTGTACCTTATTTCTAGAGAAGATATATATAATAAAGCTATACCCAAAGTTGTTTTTTATGTATATACATATATACATAAAATGAAAATATATTACATTTCAGGTCTGGTCATAAGGAAGTGCTGTTTTAAAGTGGAGTCAGTATGCATGACAGCAAAAAGTTGCTTGTATTGCAGAACACTGAAAGCCAGAGGTTTGAAATGTTCTGCAAAGGAAGGTGTCAGAGGATAGTTTCAATTATCCTTTGATTGCAAAGACTCTTCTTTTGCAAGCTTTCTAAAGAGGTGTGGTTTGAATAGTCTATAGTTCCATTCATCAGTTAACTGTTTATTATGTCCAGTACTTTCTTTTGGGCCTACTGATTTCTGGTTCCACTCATGTGGTTTTTTTAGCAACTTAAATCATGATGCAGCCCTTAGATTGCACTGTCAGGCCATTATGCAGGACTAATTCAGTTTTTCTCACTCTTGCTGGCCTTTATAAACAAGCACTCTTTAATAGGCTTAGTTGGGTTCTTACAGGATCTGGGTGAAATTTGTATACATGTATGGAGCAGGGAGCTGGTGCCTGCAGTACCAGCACTGCTGGTTTTTGAAAACAAGGAGTTTATTTGTCAGAGTTACTTTGTATCCTGAGGCTTTCCTGCCTAATAGCAGACGTTCTGCCTGTCTGACATCCTCTTGGACAAAAGTCTTGGTGCTTGCTTGCCTTCTTTGAAGATGCAAGCAGCATATTGCCTAATCTTTAGTAGCATATACCTGCCTGGTCTGGAAAACCATAAGCCCTGTTGAGGCTATGTTGCTTGTTAGTGACTTTGTTTTCAGTTATGGCAAAGCCCAAGCATACCCGTCTAATTTGATGTGCAGACTCTGCTCAGCTGTAGTGTCTCTCTTTGTCCGTGATGTCAGTTGTACAATAGCCATGTCCACTTCCTTCTAGAGTGCATGTTTTTGTTCACATTGCAAGTCATAACTGCTTTGTTAAGGGTTGTTTGTCAAAGGTTTCAGTCATCTGTCTCCTAGAGCTTTTGACTTTGATCCTAGTGGCAATCTGGTTTGTGTTATGGACCCAGCTTGTTATCATTTCTCTTCTTCCTTTTTTGTTATAAGAAATTTGTTCTTCAGATTTACATGACCATTGAAGTTTTCTACAGGTTGGCCTTCTTTCCACAATCTGTTTAAGAAGACATCTCTCATATGTTTCATTTTTGTGTGACATGCAGAACTGTTCTCATTTTTTGAACATGGTTTCATAGTTAGCCTTCTCTGCCAGAAAATAAATAAAAATTGAAGAACACAAGTCCTACAGAAGCTGCAGTTCTTTGAAGTCTGCCTTCTGCTGGACCCCTCTGCTGGCAGATACAGAATTAAACAATATAAATGCTCTCCAAAGAGCATTTATAGCTATAATGGTAGCTATAATGGGAGGAGAAAGGACAAGGATGTGTGTTCAACTATAATGTTATTTTTCCCCACATATGATATTTGGTCAGTGAAGGGAGATGTCTTTTTTTCCCCTACTGTTATGGAATGTTCAGTTACCCATGAGCAATTTCAAGAAATCTGCTTTATTTTGTGTTCTGCGTCTATGCTTAAGGATAAGAGCTTCTCTGTGTGTGTTCCAGACTGGAGTGCAGTGTAGAAGCATAGAGGTAGCCTTTCATAAGCTAACTTGGGTACTGAGAGAGATCAAAAGATGGAAGACTATATCAGGTTAATTAACCCCCTTTTGTATTGGCTTGGACAGAAGAAAGAAACCTCATAGATGTTGTTTCTCACCCACTGATGTCCTTAAATACTACAGTCACAGAGTTCAGATGCAAATCTTAACAGAGGAAAATAAGACAATGAAAGAAGATAATGTGGGTTTCTTATGAATGACTCATGACAAGTTAAATTATGTGTTTGGTAGTTATCTTAATGAAGGAAAGAAGTGCAGTGCCCTTACTGTTTTTTTGCTTGTGTGAAGCTTTCCTCTGAAAAGCTCAGGAATGTGGTGGAGGTGTAGCTGCCTTAGTGAGACTGTAGTCTTTTCCAACTAAGGTTGGTTTAAACAAATGTAATCACTAAGTGCTGTTTATTCATTGCCAGGACGTGCTGATGTGTGAGGAGTCTGTTTCCAAGGGGGATTCTGTTTCCCAGAACCTTCACTACTAATATTTCATAAAAGTAGCCTGAGAAGAGTCATACATTTTTTGGAGAACAGGGCTTAAAAACACTGTATGGATGATAACTGTAGGAAAAGACTAATCAGTCAAGTGAAGTTTCAAATGCAAAAATAGCATGTTTCACACAAGAAACAATACATATAGAATGTGGGAAATCTTTTACAATATGTATTTATCCCATTGAGAAGTATCTGGGAATTATAGTTGATGGTGATTTGAAAATATGTTGGTAAACTACAGCATTAATGATGAAAATAGCTGTTACTGTCTTTCACTGGACTACCAAGGGTATCACATGTGAGGCAAGTGTTTTTAGCTTGCTGTAGTCAACACATGATTTGTAGTACTGTGTTCAATTCTGGGCAACATGTTTTAAAAAAGACCCAGACAAGCTGGAGAGAGATCAGAGGACAGCAACTAATGTGATAAATGTTTTAGAAATGAAGACCTCTCTGGAAAGAAGTGAGAATATGTATTGCCAAGATGACCTGAGCATAGGGCCTGAGTTTCTCACATCAAAACAGTCTCACAACACAAAGCAGCACCATTGTTCATGTTAATCCAAGAGGATGGCAGAAGTAGCTATGGATGGAGCAGGAATGAAAACATAAATTGAGCAGGGAGGCTTGGTTAGAAGAGTGGAACAAAAAAGACAGCTGCCAAGGGAGAATATGGAACTGTTGTTGTGGGATGCATTTCCAAGTGGAGTAACTGTCTACCCATCAAGGATAGATTCTGAGCTTAAATCATTTCACCAAAGATGCAGGTCACAGTGTTACAGATTCCTCAATACTTATCAGATCCTAAAGCTGACTTGGCTTTTCCCTTTTTGTCTGGCATCTTCCCCATCCTTATTTCTCCTTCCTGCCTCAGGCATGGTCCCAGCTGCCCTGAATCAGTGAAATATTTGGCTATTTTTGTGAACAAAATGGCCTAAGTTCAAGGAGTGGTATTAGTGGAGCCCCTGGAACTACTTCTGGGTTAAAACTTGAGTATATGAATCTGTTTGGAGATGCTGGGAAGCATTTTGTAAAAGCTTCAGAGTTCCTCAGCCTGTAGGAGTGATTAATAAACTTTGCAATCAGAAGCAACATGGCTGACCTGATGTAGTTCTTTTTATCTATGAACCTCACAGCCAGACTAAATTCACACCAGTCTTCTGCCGCACTGAAGACATGCCTGATTTGAGTGACCAAGATACATTTTCTTCACAGCTTTCCTCCATTCTGTGAGTACACATCAGCATGTTTGGCTCTAACACGGAACTCTACGTCTTTCCGTGTTGCACCTTGTAGACATAATACCTATTTTCCTGAAATGACTGAGAATTAAGTGCTTAACTATAGGCAGAATCTGTCTGTCCTGATGCTGTTCTCCCATCTGCTCCAGCCTGATCTCCATGAAGCAAAGCTCCTGGTGGTTTGTAACTAAGTATTGCCACCATGTTACAGAGCTGCTTGATATACAATCATCTCAGGTTGCAGAGCACCACTACTAGAGCTTTTATGTAGTATGACCAGAGGAATAAAACCACAGAGCTAGGAATGGGATTTCTGCAGGACTGTAATCTGTATGCAACTTATCCTTTTGAAAATACTTAAAATACTGACAGCTTATTCCTTGCATCAACTGAGCTCATTCACTAGGTAAGAAATTTATCCCAAGACTCCCAAGTGGAGACCATGTCATGAAAAAGTCTAATGAGCTGACAGCAATCCAGACAGTGTTTTGCCTCCCACACCTTGTATTTTCCCCTCAAACATTCTAAACACTAGGATAAAAAGAAAATATTTAATAGGGAAAAAACCTGAGGCACAAATGCTCATCCTGTGCAAATCAGCTCTGTGAAGGAACATTACTGCTGTTCTCTGTTCAGTGTCTTGCTCTTTCTTGTCAGCATTGTCATGCAGAAATGTGTTGGTTTTCTTTTTTACAAGATTAAAACATTTCTGTACCAGTATACCCTAGCCCTATGTTTCTTTTATCTAATTTTACTGGAACTCTAAAAGAGTTGGTTTTTTTTTAAGAATAAAATTTGGTCATCAGTGGTTGAGTGCAAGAAACACAAGGAAGTTTCAAGGTATCTGAAAAAGGCAATTTGATGATTTTTGAGATAAAAGAATACAAACAATAATAAAAGTTGAAGACATTTTATGAGCACTTTTCATTGACATCTACAAGTTCAAAGCATTTTGAGGCATTTCCTTATTTAAATTTCTAGGTCAGAAGGGTGAATTTTACTATATATGAAATATTAAAAAGGAAAGGAAGGAATTAAAACAAAACATTCACAGTCATTTATGTGTATGTGCAGACATTTAAATTTACCCAGAAGTTTTTAGTGTTTTGTTGATCTGCTCATAGTATTTGTCAATGCCAGCACTGGTGTAGTCTAAACACCATAAATTGTCTTCTCTTCAGCTGCATTAAAGTCACTTTACTACAGCTTTAACCAGTTTGTTACTGCCAAAGACATATTACTTTCTCTTTGTGGGTTTTGCTTATGCATTCAGGGATATAGTCTTTCACCAGTCATTTATGCTTAGTGTGTGGACTCCCTAGGGGTAAGGCTTCACATTTGACTCCCGTTTCCTATTGACGATACGGCAAGTGCAAATTATTACTCATATTACTGCTAGATTTCCTGGCTACCATCAGAGACAAGATAAAGAGCTGGAAAAAATGCTTGCTTGAGTTATTGCCATTCTTTTTTTCCTATTGTGCACTTGTGCTGCGTGTGTAAATTGAAGCTCTGCTTACTGTTCTCAGAATTTATCACATGTGGACTGGTGTGGATCTTTGAGATTTCTTTTATCACTGAATGTGCTCCGTAAAGCAAGAAACACTGCTTGCCATGGGAAGAAGTGTAGTTTGGGGTACTCTTTTGTTACCTCAACAAAGAGTTTCAGCAGGAACAGTAATGACATGTGGTCTGCTGTGATCACATCTGCTTTGTTTTGTGGCTTGCTGACTGGTGCTGTAGCCAGGCTAATCATGAGGTGAATTGAAGTGCCAGAAATTTGTCTTCCCCTGCTGCCATGAAAGTGCTGCTGTGTTTTCCCTCAGCCTGATTGTGCAATATAAGGCATGGTCTGTGCATAAGTTTGTTGTTTTGGTTTAATCTTGTGTTGCTCTCGTTCCTTCTTGTCTCTTGTCAGCTTGATATTTCCTTAGTAGAGCTTTAGTGACAGCTTGTGACTTCCTCTCTCTTGTTGGCAAGTTACTATTGGAGCAAGCAGGAGGAAACAGGTTTCTGTGGCTGAAATAAGTGCTTGGGATCTGCAATTGCTAGGATGGCTCCTTGTGGCCATGAGTTCAATGGTAATCTGGATGCTTTTACACCTACCTTCAAAGAGGAGCACTTTATACTGCCTGTGCTTGTGTTAGGCTGTAAAAGGATCTTATATTTTCCATACCTTAACTCCTGAGCTTTGTTCATTTGTACTTCTAGCCGTCACCTGAGATAGATTTGTCCTTACCTTTTTGGGGAGCTATCCTGCTGTATTCTCATATATATTCTCATATAAGGTTAGAAAGATGTTCAAGGCTTTACATTTTATGGGTCTTTCTTAGAACAGCCTCATTTATTTCAAGCCGTCATATTAGATGCAGAAAAAATCCTATTGCACACACAGACACAGTTGCCATGAAGGCATTGTAAAATCTTTTGTAGTTGGCTTAAACCAATCAGTTTGAATAAGCCACAGCCTTTACTCTATGAAGAAAGTTATTCATACAGAAATGAAATGCTACTAATAACTGTTTATGTGCAGGGTTTTATTTTTCATTGTAGTCACTGGCTGACGAAACTGATCTCTGCTTCTCAAGAAACATTTTATTCATTTTCTGGTTGCATTTTTGTCAGCATCCCAGTTCAGCCGGGAGATTTTTGTACCAATGGTAATTAGTTTCAGCTCAAACTTACTGGCAGGCATTTCTCCAAATCAGAGAAGATAAACAGAAGGATAATAGCATTTTTTAAAGGATGCAGTGTTTATGTTTACAGAGGGCCAGAAAACAAAACACAAACACAAAAATACAGCAAAACATCAAAGGTATAAATTCAATGACATAAGGAAGACAACAGGAAAATGTTGCATTGTTTTCAACCTCAGCTAGCTGAGTGCTGAGGATTATATCATTTGCATGAATATCTTTTGATGGGTAAAAAAAAAAAAAAAGAAGAAAATCCTTCCATAATAGAGACTTTGGCTGACAGCATAAAGCTTTTTCAGTGAGAACTGAGAAAAGTTCTGGATGTTAATAGAAGCTTTTACTGATAATGGCTTGAAGTTCATGAATGCTGGAAGTATGTTATTTCTGGTGTAAGGTTAAAAAGAACATAATATGGTATTCATTAAAATGTGCAGCCAGAAATAACATCTGTCTCTCATGAATAAGAAGCAAGGTCTCCTTTTATATCTCTTCATATTTGAAAACATTATTTTTGCTAGAAAATTAGAGTTTTTGTACTCTTTAAAAGAAACCAAAACAAACTATCACAGTAATATGATAACACCATTTTAGCACGAAGTGATAAAAATGTACAAATTCTGGTTGAACTTGGTTATAATAACTTTGAAAATTCTAGTCATAATTCTAACTGCCCAAGCAAGCCTTTGTTTGGTTTTTTTTGAAGGCCATGTGGGTATTTGCCATATAAACCTGAGAGGGAACCGAATCTCTTAATTACTGATCCTTTTGGGTACTGTAGGAAACTTCTCCATGAGGATGTATTATTTGGGCTGCCACTGTAATGGCTTGAGACTGTACAGAATCAAATGTCTTTTGAGAGGTTCTCAGCACCTTCAGGTTCCTTAAGTTCAGTGCACGGGACATGTCCAACCTAATTGATATTTGGTTGTCAAATTAATAGATTTTAGTTGCCTGGAAATTGTTTATAAATTAATTTAGAATTCAGCAATTTGTTTCATATAGTAAAATCAGTATTGTAGGAAAGCACTGATGTGCTGCAGCTTGGTGTATTTGGGGAACAGAATTTCAGCAGTCAGCTGAAATTCAGTAATGTGCATGGATTTATTGCTGCTGAAAGCCTCCCTAAGGTTATCTTTCCCTCACCTTGAAAATGAAATGCATCACCTGAAAGATATTTTCACTTGTTTTGATGGATAAAAGTAGAAGGTTTTGACTCAGTGTGGTGGATTTTTCGCTTTAGCCAGCTCTGCTAAGTCAGTTATTCTCTATGATCCACTCACCAGCACAAAATTGTTGTAGTCCCAGGCCCACTGTGTTTTCATGACTGATGTTATCTTTCTCTGAGGTGTTGTAGGTTAGTTTCTGCAGGGTAGCTGCAGCAAGACTGAGAGCAAGTGAAGGCAAGCTCTGTAAGGCAGATGTGCAACTGGAAATGTTTTCTGGAAGATGCCAGGTCTTGTGTTGTGTGAGTTGTGTGCCAGGTGCCCAGATGGGCAGCTTGCAGGCAGTCTGTAGGCTGGCTGTGGGTCTGTGTGTGGATGAAAGTTGGTGGCTCAGAGCCTCTGCAGTAGCCTCCTGCTCACCAGCTGATCTTAAAAGTGGGTGTAGGGGCAGTTGACTGTGGCTTGTACAGTGCCTGGTCTACTGAGTGCGTGTGAAACAATGCGCAATAAAAATAATGGATAGCAAATGTCATATTGCGTTGTAAATATGCATTTTTCACGGTTTAGGGCAAAAATGCATCAATCAATAGTAAACATATTTTCTGTTTCGAACACCTGTTACAATTCATTCTGGATTTTTTTTTTTTTTAACTAAAAACAACAGCAACATGGGCATTACTTATCTTCAGCCTGATTTTCATTTTGACATCACGCAAATCCTTTTGGTTTTGATTAAAGGTTTGTATGCTATATAACACATCCATGATATAGGCCAGGGAAATTGGCTGACACAGGACAAATATGACTGTTAAAGAACAGGTTATATTGATTTGTTAGTCTGGTTTTTATTTCCTTTTTTTTTTTTGTCCCCCCTGATAAGTATTTAATTAGCTGAGGTGGATTTAACGCAAATTTTGCAAAAAATATGTTATCAGTGGACAGTAATTCTGTGGTCTCAGTGCCCATTGGGTATATTGTTATTGTTATTTAAAAATATTTATCCAACATGAAGCACTGGAGCCACATATTATTATTATTCAGTTGTATAATTTAGCTTTGCTTATGATGAAACTCAAATATGTCTGTAAGTAGTCAAAGTTTTCTCTTTGCTGATGTATGCTGCAATCCTCATAAGACAAATAATGTAGTCTCACAAATTTGCAGTGCAGCAGAGCTTCTGAGAGCAACATCAAACTTGTTTGGTTTTGTTGTGGTGCCTATCTATTAACCATTGTCCTGAACGACAGAATTCACAATCTGGATGTAGGCAGACAGGCATGTCTGCCCAGTGTGCAATGAAGGGACAGAAACATTAATCTGGACCACTAAGCAAGAGGCTGATCAGAGAAGCTGAGGACATGTGAAGCCTTTCATCCTACTCTGTCTCTTGTACAGGCTTAGGCAGATAACTCTGAAGGTGCCTCTGTCTCTTCTGGCATTCACAGCCATGAATTCTTTCCTGCAAGTAGGTGGGTGGTGAGGCTTTTCTCATGTAAAGTGCAGCTGAAATAAGAAGAGGGGAAGGAGTGTGTGGTGCCTTTGCATTTCTGGCAAACAGCTCAGTCAGCAGAGATCTGTCTGAAATAAAGGAGGGTTATGTTCAACATCCTGCTTCAGTGAATATTTAATTATCTATGCAAAAATAGATAATTATCTAGCTTTAGTCTGGTGGTCTCTCAGTGCAGCAAACCATTCCAAATCAGTTATTCACACAATTCTCATTCGCTCCAGTATCACAACAGCTTCAACAGGAGAGACAGCAGTGTTTTCTTGGAAGTTGTCTTCAGGTCTCTGCTCCAGTTTGTACTGTATAACAAGTTCGTGCCTTGAATTTGTTTCATTTACATCCCAGTACTTCAGTACCTTAGTTATAGAGCACTTTTGTCTACTCCACAGCTTTAGGCTACTAAATAAAAAGAATAAGGTGATTCTGTCATCAAGTCTGCCATTTTGTGAGTGGTGCTGACAGTAGTTTTTCTGCCTTGAAATGCAGAAAGCATTACACATGTGAGATCTTAAACAATGGTTTAGATCTGAGACAGGAACTGAGCTTCACAGTACAGCCATGATCTTTGCAGCTATGTGTATGACCAGCAACAAAAATAATTTTACCTAAGAGGTATTTTGGTGAAAAATTTGGAGTTAAATGCACAATGGCCTGTACAGATATGCATCTCTCCTGCACTCTGATACCTATGGCAGCTGACATAGCTTGTGCCCTGGAACAGTATAGCTGCATAAGCATGGCTCTCTGCTTGAACAAAAGGGGTGTAATTGTAGAGTTAAGCAGAGCACTGAAGAGTTAAGTTTTTCATGTAGCTACCCATCTCCAGTCATTAGATTGTGAACATCAACGTGTTGTATTGTGTCCTGATGGTTCTGAGCAATTTCTCAAAGGATGTCAGAGTAGTGTTTGGAGTTATTAAGCTTCGAGATCTAGAATGCATAGTCAAGCCTTATCTTGCTACATGCTGCAGAAGCAGAATAACCTATCTCACCAAAGAAATCTGAATTTTAAATATAAGATGAAAACAAAGAAAGAGTTGGTAATTATGGTCCTAGTACACTAGTCAACCTAAGCCCTACTGTTATCAAAGTTTTGGTAGAAAGTGTTGGAGCATGCAGTGAACAGAAGTAGGGAAAATGTATTATTTGGCTGGTACTTAGAGTGTGTGAGACACACTGTTGGGGAAATCCCAGAGATGTTACAAATGTTAATAAGGAAACCATGCTGGCTGACGGTCTGGGTAATTTGGAGACAGATGCTGATGTCTTGATACAGAAGGAGATCGTACCTTATGGACACCAAAGGGCATTTTTAGTATTGGTCTCCCTTATTGTTCCATTTGACTCAATTTTCACCCATGCAGAACAAATAAAATCAGAAGCAGTTGTATAGCATCTTATCTAAGGTGACTGTGCAATACACGTTAAATCACTACCACAGTACGGTTTTAACTTATGAGACTTAAGATAGGACTCATTAAAGGCAGCATATTGTGCAAGAAGCTAACAAGAAATACCATAATGTAGAGTGTATCGTATGCCTCTCTCCCAAAAGGATTTGAACTCCCACAGGAGGAAAGGGCCTGTCTTTCCCACCACTATATTAATACCTTAAATCATAGTCCTCTAATCTAATCCATATTAGCTGAGCTCTGAACAAATGAAGACTGTCCTCTAGTAGGACTCATGACTGTAAACTATAGTCCAGCTTGCAGGGAGCAAACTTAAGAGTTGTTCTCACTGCATGTTTTAGGTCTCAGTTCATCTTGACACCTGTAAATCTGCTTTTCATTGAAGTAAAAAAAATCCTAGAATCATGTATTGAAGAGTACTGGGGATAAAACATCAGCATTCCATTGATATTTTTATGGATTTCTCTGATTGTCACAGATTTAGCATTCTCCAGGGATAGCTTTAGTGTCAAATATGTCACAAGAATTAATTTTATGCAGAATTATGCTATGTTCCACTAGTTTATACTGTGTGGTTTGGTTTTTATTACAAGTTAATAAAGATGGGTCAACTGCAGTAACTAATACAGAGTTGAAGTTGCACAGGAAAAAGGTTTAAGGAGATAATTTCTGACATACCCTGCATGGAACAACAACATGTTTTCAATCTACCATGAGACCGCTTTTCATGTAGTTTTTAAAACTTGAAGTGAAGAAGCAGCAGTTTAAAAAAAAAAAGTAAATGCAACATATTTTCAACTGATTTAAATGAACCTTGTATACACATACAATGTAGTTTCCAGATTCTTTAAATTTGACAGTACTAAAATCTGGTAGAATGCCACAAACAGTTAACTGAGAGATACATCTCTAGAAAGTGCATAATGTGATATCTGAGTTTCAATACACAAGTCCATTTCTCAAATTCAACAGATTCCATAGGATGAAATCAGAGTATTTTGTTACAAAGCTGCAGCAAAAAGACGTGAAAACAAGATTAGACTCAGAAAGGGAGATAGGAATTAAAAAGCACTTAAAATAACCATACTCTGCTTATGCAAGCAACTGTGGGATGACATCAAAATACTTGTCAGGCATTAAAGAGGCCTCCCAACAACTTCATGAAGTCACTTACTACATTCATTTTACAGATGAGTTAAACTGAGAAAGCATGAAATTTAAAAAGCAAGGTCCCATGAGGAATCATTGGCAGAGCTGACAACAGAAGGTCTTTCCCCCAACTGCTTCCCAGTATTGACAAGAGCAATCATTTAAAGATAAATACTTTGAACCTGGCTTATTAAATAATAACTTTAAAAAATACTGATATAAAATTCTCAACGTTTCACTAATTTAAATAAAACCTAACAGGTTTCCATGTCTAGAAAAATGGAGAGAGAGTAAGACTAACTGAAAGAAGGAAGATTTCTCAAAAACTATTAGAAGGGGATTGTTTTGAAGCTATTTCTAACCTTTGTGCCACAATTTCTGGTTTTACTGAAAAAACGATTTTTTTTCCCATAAACTGGAGCATTGGTACGTCTGAATTAGTACAAACAAAAATATGGGAAATTGAAGGTCAGCCTACCCTTGGATTCAGAAAATACCAGTAAAACCACAGTTTTGGTATGGTGCCAATGTAAGCAGATTTACACCAAATATCCTGTCAGGAGCATTCATAACAAGTTGTTCCCTGAACAGAGGAATTGAGGATTCCTATGGATCACTGATCTGTTATCCATACACTGCAAGCCCTCCTGCAAGACCCCTGGTTCCTTCTCCTTGCACCTGCATGCCTGTGTGCTTCATGCAACTTCACTGATGTGCCCTTAGTTTTGCCCAGTTCACCACTCTCTCTCCTTTAATACCCAAAGGAGTAGCCCTTCACTTCTTTGGGCTCCACAGCCCCTCAGATCTCTATCACAACCCAGTGTCCTCATTACCTTCTCCCACTGCCATCCTGCTGGCCTAGCAGCAGGCAGCATGTGCAGTGACAGGTTGAGGACCTTGTGTGCCACTTGAAATTCTTGTGGCCTGTTAGCTGCCCAGCCTGCTCTGCTTTAGGACTAAGTGGTTGAGGAATGACAGCACTTTGTCCTACTGTTAGCAGAGGCAGTAGTACATCTCTTCCTTTATCTTAATGGCAGGTGCTGAACTTTCTGTTAAATTCAGATGAAATTGGTAAAGATAATGTTAGAGGAGACTTGGGACACAGATGGATCGTGTCATGTTCATGCAGATACCATGGCCACATAAACATTGTTTCCCTATGAAAAAAAAAAAAATACACTATTTTATGAGATATTATTTAGACATCTATTTGATTAGTATTATAAACTACTTGAAATAATAATAATAATCATCATCATCTACTGAACTTTTGATAACATGGAGATGTGCAGAAATACAGATGGCAGTAGTAAATGCACCCATCTTAAAAAAAGCCAAGGTCTTTCATAGAAAGATATGAGAAAGGAACCTTCTTCTCCTTCCCAGAGAAACTTTGAAGTCCTTTGTGATGCTGCTGACAGAGGAATTGATTTGCTGTCCAAGAAATCAATATCTATGGTACAGCAGAAGTATGATGTACTTCTCTGGAAATACACTCCTGTCTCCTTGGGGTCTTGTAGAGGTTTGAGGAATCCAGGAAAAAATGCACAACCATCTCATCAGGCTTTGAAAAAGTTCAGAAGACTTACCCTTATCCCCCTGTGCCCTGATATTAATATTCCCAATGATTTTGCTGCAGTGACAAACCCTGGATGAAGAAGAAGCAGCTAAAGCTGAAATAAAACTTAACCCTACTAGCACTAACTTTTAAAGCCTGACTCTGCTGCTGTGGATTTTTTCCAAGAAATTTCTATCCATCTGTCCATACAACAGTTTGCCCCGGCCATATTTCCATCCTCTCCATAAAAAGGATTTCACATCGAGTTGACTGTCATTAGCTGCCCTTACTGTACCCAAAGTTCTGCTGTTTCTCACCTCCCACGCTTAGGACAGAAAAAGACCCCATAAAAAACATGCAGTCACTTTAATGACTCCTCTGCTTCCTTCCTTTTTACATTCTACAATTATACAGGCAGTGAAGCACAGCTGTAACTAAAAAGTAGAGTAACTGTGCCACCATTTCTTAGTGATTTGACTTCTGAAGGATGTACTTGTTTCAGGACCGTGAGACTGCAATAAGCTTCAGTGAGTTTTTTGCATATTTTGCTATTTCCTATTGGGAATATTTCAGTATATGGTCTTTATATAGTTTTCTGGCTTACAGATTAAAATGTCACTGCCGGAAAAAGATTTAAACCTATAAAACATATTTAATCTCTTGTGTCTATATTATAACAGAGTTTTATTTGATCTTGGCAGGTCAAACGTCTCTGGGGAACAGTTGAAAACAGCTTTCTAAACTCATTATTGTCAATCTAAAACAGCTCTCAAAAACTAAATAACTGCAAGCTTTGGTATGAGGCAGCTGTACGTTTATTAGACATAACATTACGCAGCAAAAGTACTGCTGTGCCTTAGATTAGCAAGACTGATAAAACATTATACAGTTCCAATAATAGAGATTATGTTATGTCTGCTAACAAGGCAATACAACGTTTAAGTGCATTTCTAGTAGAGCATACAGATTAATACTGCAGCTTTATCTAAGCTGTGAAGGGTTTTGGATTTTCTGTAATAGCACTAATGCCTGCTGGTGAAAATAGGGCTACAAAGGATACCAAGTATCAGCCAAAGGCTAGACAGAGAACCAATGTCAGTTCTCTCTGTATTCAGTAACAGGAAACAACTGTACTAAATGTGAAGATTAATATTAATGAAATAAGCTTAGCCATGGAAATTAAGCTTGTGGAGTTGAAAGGCAAATCTTAGTGGAAGTGAGCAACAAGATGATGTGGCTGGTTGAGTCCTGTGTATGTCTAAGATCCAGAGAAAAGAGAGATCAAGTATTCTGATTAACCAAATGTTCGAACACGCTCAAGTTCACCCTGTGATGCCATTAAGATTTGTGGACTTAATGTACACAGAACTGGTACTCTTAAGGATAATTATACAAGGTCGCAGTTTTGTAACTTAAACTTATTTGCTTAAAGGATAAAGAGAACTATAAGCCCAGACATGACCCAGCCATGGTATATGTGGAACACTAGAAAAAGCAGGAGGCTGAAGTGACAGATCCTGTTCTCTAACAGATCTTAGCAAAGCAGCAAGTCTCTCCTCCGCCACTTCATGTGGTGTACGCATGTCTCATCCTGGGACTTGCAGGAGTAGTCAGGCTGTGGACTCAACTGCATCAACAATCAAGGCCATCAGTATCACTGTGCTGCTTGCAAGGTATTAACCCTGCCCATGATGTTAGCTCCCTCCCTTGGCAAGTGTCTGGCTGTACTAACAGTGACATCAAGGATGCGTAATGAAGAGTGCAGATAGCTGTGTGTCTGCTCTCAGAAAGGCAGGGATCAGACTTGAAATTACACTGATGTGGTCACATTGCATCTGGATTGCATCTGGTGATAAAGCAAGCTGGGAGTGTGAGGGACTGTTCACACAACTGTGTTCACAGGACTGTAGATGTGTTCTGATTCTGCACATGAAGATGATTTTAAGGAGTTTTTCCACAGAAAAGGTAAGGGTTAAAAAATTATCAAGAAGAAAGCAAGAGTAACAAATATCAGTAATCTGTGTGCTTGTTGGCAGCACTCCCAGAAGGCCAAAGAGCTGCTATTCTACTTGTGTATTTCTTCTACATCACCTCAACTAAGCTGAAGCATTGTAAATTAATTACACTCAAAAAAGCTCCTGGGATGGGCAAATTGCTCTATTTCATGTAAACTCCTGGGCTCCTGACTATTAGCATTGTCCTCTGGCAAATTCAGGAAACTCTTGCTGTATATCGTGTCTATCTCCAGAGAGTGAGAGGACCATATATACCCAGAATAAATATTTCTGAAAGAATTAGCTAACAAAACTCTTATGGTAAGATTGATCATTGGAAGTAAGTTTTCTTTTCAATTTTGAATTGTCAAATGCTTTTAAAGTTCTGGGATTTCAAAACTATTTTGTACTACTTACAAGGAAATATCCCTACAATCCATTATTTAATTTTGCTACTCAAATAACACATTTGTACAGCCCAAAAGTTATCACTTAAAAAAATATCTGTTTAACTCTTCCAAATGCTATACTATTTTTTCATATGGACTTTAATGTCATCCTCTTTTAGATTAATATACAATTAGTCTGTAATACTAAAGCAGATCTACCTAGCCTCTATTTGTATATACTGCTTAGCATTTGGAATTTTTAAAATTTCTGTTATTCAAAAGATACGTTTATGCCTAAGCACCTGAAAATGCACTCAGTAATAACAGTGTAATCAGTGAGTTACGATTTGCACATAAATGCAGCAGACATTATCAGCTCACTATCCATCAAGTCTACTGTTGCTGATGGCACACGTAGGGAAATACATAAAGTGATATGCATACACACCACTTGCCTTGTCACAAATACTGACAAGTGTTAATAATTTGACCCTACCATTGTTTCTAGTGCTCAGGTGGGTTGAGATCAATTTCTTGGAAGGGAAATGAAAAACATGAGTAATTCAAAGAGTTGTCCCTCTTTCTAAAACACAGTCCACTTCCAATGTGTTCTGAATACACTGGTGGACTCCATCTACCTCTCAGTGTAATAACTTTCAATGTCATATGAGTTTATTTCTCATGGCATCATCATTTAGGTATTGATATTAAACCTCCGCAGGCTTATCAACTGATGTAAAATAAAGACAACTCCATTAAAATGTTAATGGTTAACATCCTGGTGATTGATCTGGGTTTCAGACCACTGTCACACATAGATCTTTTTGATAAGTGGTAACTTTTAGGACCAAAGGGAACAATTATTTTTTTGTTTGTTTGTTTTTAATAGAATTAGGACAACAATAAAACTAAAATTTGCTCAGCAAGATTATGAAATATCTGAATGATCCCACTGCATTACTACATACATGCTCAGAAACAGGCATTTAGTAAAATAGCTTCTTGAAGGATTCCAAATATATTGCTATTTTTAAAGTAAAAATTGTGTAATAGTTAATAGTACAGAATGTAGTGTCTAATACAGTTTTGGCACATGAAATTTTCTATTTCCTAACATAAGAGCCTTGAAATCACAGGAGGAAGAAGAATAGGAGAAATGGAAGAGCTACTTGGAATGACAAACTTGCAGAGTGGGATATAGCAAGAAAACAGAAGCGGCTTACTGTCTGGAGATAAAATCCTGATGCTGCATTTTTATTTGCAGAGAATAACATTATTTTAGAGTAAAAATGGAAACCTTGACCTCCATTGAAATTTACTGTAAAGCACAGTACACTTGCTTTTAAGGGCTTAGGGCTTAGCTCTGTTTTCTGAGGGTGAACTTGTATCCTGGTTGAAGCTCTCTAGATATCGCTTGCATCAGCAGTGGGAGCTGAGTGAATTGCTCAGAAGGTAGAAGGATTTTTCCACTCTTATTACAAGTTGAAAGGAGAAGGGAAAAAAGAAAGTGGAAATACATCCAATGCCCAGAGTCCTGTTCCTGGGTCAGCTACAGTCCTGTGATTTTTACAGAGGAAGTATGGCAATGCCAGGTCTGCGTAGGAAGATGATTTTAAAAATGAGACTAGCAGGAGATTTCAGGGAAGAGAAGCTATATCAAGTAACCTAGGGAACCTGAGGATGGCATTTATCCTCTTCCATGTACAGTAGTGTCTGTCGCATGTACAAAGGAGTTCTCAAACCTTCACACTGGCTTTCCTGTGTGGTGGTTGCTCAGTGTCCTTTGAGCATAGGCCCAATTTTCCCATGGGTCCGTGTAGTAAAATGACACTGAGAAAGGGAGGGGAGAGGTTTTCTTCCGTATTATAGCAGTTCTGATTTCCTTGTGAACCTCTGGAGGGGTTCATTCTTTGAAGAGAAATCATCTTTATCATTATCTGCATTACTATGGGCTGGATGTAAATCCTGCAGTGTCATTGCAGCTGGTGCAGAGAGCTTCCATCTGGCTGCTGTCACCAGCACTGGATTTCACATTAATTCCAGTGACTTTGCTGGTATTCTACTGATTTCATTTTAATATACTCCTGTGGATGAGAATTCCATGTGTGCACAGCTGGTCAGGGTTTGTTTGTTTGTTTCTGTTTTGATGATTTGTTTGTCTTGGAGATTATTTTAGGGCAAGACTGACGTCCCCACCTTGTCCAAAGCAAAGGCAGACTGTAGCTTCACTGCCACAGTGCAAGGATCCCATTTGAAGCTTTCTCCTCTGCCAGAACAGGCTGCCAAATTATAGTGTGGAATCTAATATCCTCAAATTTCTGTTGTTTTGGTTTTGTATTTTTTTAAGCCAGCTTGAAAATGTGCATGTCCTACCATTCAATGGAGAATTATTTTCACTGTTGTGGGTTCAGGTTGCTGCAACTTCTAGATATATCCTCAATCATGGTTTGAATCATGAAGATTTGATGTTTGTACAAACACAGCATCATTAATTAGACTGAGTTATTCCTTGTTTTTCCCCCTGTACAGTGCCTCGAATGTTCAAATCATTGAAGCATTATAAGTGCTAATGCCATTTTCTTGAGGATTATGAACCCTGTTTCAAAGAAACCTTTGCTAACCAAGATTGTTGCAATACCCAGCATTGGTGCCAGCTTTGTGTATATCACTTTGCAGCTCTTTACACAACTGCAGTTACAGAATTAGGAACTAGAGTAAAAGAGAACCCTTCTGAGTTTGGAAGTCCTCCTCAGGAAACTTTAACCATGAGAATGAAAGGTCTGCAGGTAAATGTGGGCTTTGTTGCTGTCTCCATACCAAGGTTGGACAGCTGATATGCAGCCTGTGGTACTGTGATTTGCTGCTTTCTGTGCAGAGGAATTTCTTCCATGGCTGGATCTGCTGCTATTAAATGCTTTCTCATTCAATGTCCTTTTCAGATAGAATCAGAGAATTGTTTAGGTTGGAACAGACCTTTAAGATCACTGAGTCATGAGACACCGAATCAGAAGGAAAAGAACTTTATGAGAGTCCAATCTTTAACCCAACTTTGCCACATCCACCACTAAACCATGCCACTAAGCACCACACTTACAGTCTTTTGAACAACTCCAGGGATGGTGACTTCCCTGGGCAGCCTGTTCCAAGGCTAGACAACCCTTTCAGTGAAGATTTTTTTTTCTGATATCTAAACCTCCCTTGGTGTAACTTGAAGCTGTTTTCTCTTGTCCCATCAATTGTTACTTGGGAAAAGAAGCCGATCCCCAGCTTGCTACAACCTCCTTTCAGCACCTCCACATCCTTCATGGACTGAGGGGCCCAGACTGAACACAGCACTCAAGATGCTGAGTACAGGGTGACAGTCACTTCCCTGGTCCTACTGGCCACACTCTTTCTGATACAAGTCAGGATGCTATGGGACTTCTTGGCCATCTGGGCATGCTGCTGGCTCGTACTCAGGCACCTATTGATGAGCACCTCCTGGTCTTTTCTGCCAGGCAGCTTTCCATTGAGCTTTTCATTGAGCCTGTAGAATTGCATGGGGTTGTTGTGGCCCATCACTTGGCCTTTTTGAACCTCAGACAATTGTCCTCAGCCCATCGATCCAGCCTGTCCAGGTCTCTCTGAAGAATCTCAGGCAGTTAGTACTCACATCCAGCTTGGTGTCATCTGCAAACTTACTGAGAGCCTTTTATCCAGATCATTGATTAGGACGTTAAACAGGACAGGCCCCAGCACCGAGCCCTGGACAACACCACTGGTAACCAACTGCTAACTGGATTTAACTCCATTCACTATGAGTCTCTGGGCTTGGCCATCAGCCAGTTTTTTTGCCATCTCAGAGTAGGTGCATCCAAGCCACAGGCAGCCAGTTTCTGCAGGAGAATGCTGCAGGAAACGGTGTCAAGGACTTTACTAAAGTTGAGGTAAACAACTTCCACAGTTTTTCCCAAATCCACTAAGCAGGTCAACTTGTTATATATGGAAATCAGGTTCGGCAGGCAGGACCTGCCTTTCCGAAACTCTTTGTTGACTGGGCCTGATCACTTGATTGTCCTGTAATAACTTGGTTATCCTGTAGATGTGTAGATGAATATGTTCTTTCTGTTGTTAGGAACATGCACTTCTCTACCTCTGCCTGTAATGCTGCATGTCATGATTTAGCAAGGAGTTGCTTTTGCTTAGTAACAGGGGGAGCGGGTTGCAGTGAAGACCCGGTAAAAGTTTTTTAGACTCTCCCCCGACTCCTGGGTTCAGACCCACCCCCCGGCCCGGCTGGGCCAATCTGGCGCCTCTGCGATCACTATTTAGGGACGGGAATTTGAGGTGCCAGGCAGGAGGTGTAAGAGTGGTACAAGATGGAGGCGACCATGCGGACCCCACAGTCGGAGAAGGAGGAAGGATGGAGCATCAGACCAGAGACCCCTCTGCAAGCCGTGGTGAGAGTGCAGCCGGTACCCCTGCAACCTATGGATCAGCAGCAGCAACTTCATGTGAGTGTGCCCGGACGGGCCAGAGACTGTGTGGGGGAGGCGGTCATGGCACAGGACATGCTGGAGAGCCTGTGCACCGCAGAGCAGCCCCACACGAGAGGCAGAGAGGAGCAGCAACTTTTGGGACAAATGAGCATCGGTGCAGCCCGTGCAGGGCTTTGGGACAAATGTGCGTCGGTGCAGCCCGTGCAGGGCTGCCATGTGTGTGTGGTACCTCACGGACTTGCAAGGAGGACTGGTGCGGAACCCACTTGCCCTGAGGTGAGACAAACGGCAGAAGCCACCAGGAACGGACTGACTGAAACCCCCACTCCCTGCCCCCCTGGGCCGTTCAGGGGGGACGGAGGTATAAAACACCGGGATCAGGGCTCTGAGCCCGGGAAGAGGAGAGGGGTGGGGAGCAGGTGGTCTTAAAGGGCTGGTCGGACTCTTCATCTCTGTACCATTCTGTGTTGTTTTGTTTTGGTTCTGGTTTTTGGGGTTTTGTGTTTTAGTTGGTATTAAATTGTTTTCTTTTTTTTTCTTCCCCAAGCCGAGTAGCCTGGTCTGTTTTGTCCTGCACCTTAAGTGGCAATTAAGCTCTCCCTGCCCTTTAGCAATCCTTAAGTCTTCGGTACTTGAGGCTAATCGTGGTCTTTTGTTCCCTGATGGGCCTAAACCACAACACTGCAGTAATTTTATTCTATATGCTCTTTACAATAGATGTCTAATGTCTGGATATTTGAGATGATTTTTCATGACTTTGAACAGAACAAATTTGTTCAGCAGCATGTTAAACTGTTTTCTGACAGAAATTAAAGCAAACACAAAGTAGTTTGTTGTTGTTGTGAATCATACTACACACAATTTGACTTCTTTTATTCCTTAAATATAAACAGGCTTATCAGTTTAGTCTGTCAATGAAACACTGTCTGTCCAACAATTCCCTCTACACCAACTCTACATACACAATTTGTTTGAACATTTCTATTTGCTGTGTTGATTTAATATATTTTTTAAATCTTAAATCCTTTCCACTCCCGAGTGAAAAAAGTGTGTGTTATAAAACATTATTTTCAATTATTGTCACATAATTAAGGGGTTTACATGTACAGTACATCGTTTTCTTCAGTGTAAAAAGTTTCCATGTGATGAGTCTACCACCAAAAGGTCATAATTTTGCACTATAAATGTCAAGCCTTAAGTAGCTATCTGCAATTTTTATTTTTGACTCTGATCTTGAAGCACTGCTGTATTGACTTTTGGTCTTCCATCTCATTGCTTGTAGCTTCAGTCTTGGTATTTCAACAGACATGTATTGCACAGGGATTTGTGAGGCATTTTAGACAGACCTTTCTGAAAATGGATACAAGGGAAATATAAGTCTAGATTGTACAATCCAACTGACCTTTTTACCATTTACTGTCTGTCTCTTCCCCACATAAGCAGACTGTATTATTATAGAATCATAGAGTCACAGAACGGAAGCCAACAATCTGATTCTTTGTATCCCAAATTCTTTTAATTTATAGATAGGAATAAAATATAAGCATTTAAAAAAATAAATGGAATTTTGGTTTAGACTTCCAGCATTTTTTGCTATTTGAAAAGAGAAGCCGTGACTATCCTTCTGTATGCACAATAAAAGAGGCCATTTTCTAATACTGTTCAGTGCAGCATAACTTGGTGTTGTATCTGTCCAGTTTCACAAGGCATTTTCTTACACAAAGCACAGATTCATGAAATATAGGTCACATACAATCTGAACTGCTGAGAAGCAAACTTCATTATTTCTCTTTAACTCAGATTGTGCTATGCCTTGAGTAAGTAGAGAAGGAAGCATCTGCAAACAGCTTACTGTCTAAAATCCTGTTGTGGGGAAAGGAACCAGTGAAAAAGCAGAACAGCAGAGCAGGGACTGTAAGCATCATTCTAGTTACAGAAATTTGTAGTTCTTAATTTTGAATGGAATTTTGTTTCTATAATTTAAAACTATGGTCAGAGAGGGTTAGGCAGTGATTGTAGCAGAAGTCTGAGAATTTCAATTTTAAGATATTGTTTTTCAACATGATGCTCTAAAAAATGTCTGTTACTGATACGCTAATGTTTGAAAGGTTTTCTTTCTTCATCCTTCACTACTGGAGCCTGAGCTGCACAGTATTCATAAGGTGCCTTAGAAAGCTCTGTGCCTTCTAGTGCATTAGTCTGTTCATCTGTTATGCGTGGTGCCATACAATATCTTGAAACTCAGTAGAAGTCTCAGATAATGTGGTTTGATTTTCTTTCTCACAGAGTCACATTTCTTAAATCAAGTCATAGTCACCTGGTGATTTGTTTTCATTTATTTATGGGCTGAAATGCAAAAAACAACATTTAAGTACGCTAGGTGCATCTTTGTTGTCCTGGTCACAAAATACATTGCATTGTCTCTTCCTCCAACTATGTCTTGTAAATTTTTGCAGTTTTCTTTCTAAAGCCTGTGGAAAGATAGACTAGACTAAACTTCTGTGATGAAAATGGTCCATTAAGAGTAGGTGTCATTTTTTTTTTTATTTTTAAAGATAACTCAGAACCTGCAATTCTAATTGGCCCATATCCTCAGGAATAAATCAGTAATGTACTAAAATCAACATCAGTATATCCATGGGAAGGAAAAGGGATCTCACCAGATCAAATCACCATCTTTCCTGGCTTTTCAGAAACAAAAGCAGAATAATTTGAGAAAAATTGCTGATAACTGTGTTGCTCTTTTCATCTCAAGGCAAATGCTTATGAAATGAGAACTGTTTTGGCAGTAGAATCATTGATTATTGCCAAAAGTGAAATAGGGAGCAGAAGATAGGGAAACCCCCAACTGCTATCAAAACATGAATATGCCACATTTTGGGCTCCTTCATTGTGTGTCCTCCCAGAAACTGAATGTGGTTTGCAGCCTTCCAGATACAAGTCTTAACCTCTTTTTTGATTGCTAAAAATTCCATCATCACCATCGTTGTCGCTTCTGCCTGAAGGATTGAAGAGTACACCATGTACTAAATTTTGAACAAATGCTATAAAAGGAGCTTTGACGCATCATTTGCTTCACTGGTAGGACTTCTACATTGGTACTTTAATCTTGTTTGGGCCACAAATTGGTTGTTTGGTTTGGGACAACAATATTTTGTTCTGGAGAGAACAGTTAAGCAAGTAAATGCAGATGGAATTTGTGGGGATGAATCCACAAGGGTCCAGCTAGCTAACTGGAGTAAAAGCATTACACCTTGCTACACCTTGAGTTTACCAGTGCTGAGACTTCAGTGCAATGGAGTCTCACCAGCCCTGGTTGTAGTGTGAGTGATTACAGCATAAGGAACCATTAGTTCCTCAAGTAGATGTTCATTAATGACAGAAAATCAAAGATACTCTGGGAGGTTTGCACTTTGAACGTATCTCGACATAGTATCTCGACATAGTGGGACTTTTCCCACTGAGGTTGAGGCCTCGTTTGAACAAAACCTATCAGGGCTGAATCAATCATTATTAGTAAATCTAAGGTCTGGTCCTAGGGTATTATATTTCTATAACTGATTCAGGAAATGGTTTCAGCCGCATTGCTCTTCCTGTTGGTGTTGATTAGCTTGTCTTCAAGACGATTTTTTCAGTAGTCAAATGTAACTTAGTGTAGCAATTGCTGCTTCTGCAGTGTTAGTGTTGCATTTGTACTCCCTTGAAACTACACAGTTCAGCATTGCACAGAAACAAATTGCACTTCGGCAGCCTGAGCAGTGAAAGGTGCCTTTCTTGTTCATACAGCACAGCACTATCAGCCTGCTGAAGTGGTTAAAGGCATTGCAGGTGCCTTAAAACTCCATTGCACTGGCAAGGAAGTCTCTTTCATTTTAATGGAACATTTTTGAAAACAAAGATATAACTAAAGTTTTTTTTGGGTTTTGTTTTGTTTTGTTTTGTTTTGTTTTTTTAAATCTATTTGTCTAATCCACTGTGGTTAATAACTTTTTGCAGTTAAGGAAATATATTTAGCTTTCTAGTATGTGCCAAAAAAGCTACAATATTTCATTTTCTCAGAAAGATAATTTTCCTGGAATGTATTTCTTTGTGGTGAACAGATTGAGCCTGCCTTCTGGGGTCTTTTTTATTCATGATCTGTGTTTGGGAAGATTTTGCTTGCTTCCAGTCCTGCAGAGCCTGCAGCTAATTGCATCTCAGGTTTACATGTCAAAACAGGTTCAAATACCCGTTGCTTACTCCTAACAAGCAGCACAGTTTTGCACTGTAGTGCTCAGAGTTTGGTATCTGGTGCCTCTTACTACAGATCTCTGAAATCCTTTATATTAAGTGTAGGTGCTGCCATATATATATCCCTTCTTGCATAGCAGCATGTCACATTGCCCATTTCTGATGGGGAAAACCAATTACATCTGCAAGAGCTACAGTATTTATTTGCTGTAATGGCATTCACCTGATTAAGGCTATACTGCTGTCCCTCAGGATGAAGAGTCCATTCTCACTCCTTCTGTAGCTGAGCCAGGCATCTCATTAGGTAGGGCATCAGGGCTCTGGTTACATGGCTACACATGTGGGCCAAGATCAGAAGCCTGATTGTATGAGCTTAGCTGTTGTTCACATCCCACTTTCCAGTGTCATGCCTCTCCAAAGAAAGAACAAACAGTGGAAGAGTCTCAGGTTTGGCTGCCTGCATCCTTCTAGCATTTTTTGTCTGCTTGCAAAGGAACTCTAGTGGTATGAGAACTGGAGGGCTTTGAGGACTAGAACTTCTGACCGTCCTTGTAGTGGGACAGAGGCAAGGACAGGACATGATGAGGAAGCTTTCAAGTGGCTGGCTCTTTGGTTTATTGTGGATTTTGTTGACAGATCAATATGTAAAGTAAAAGTAAAACAAAGTATGCAAAAAGTTACTTTGAGTGTCATCTATATGTAAATGTATGTATGTATCTATGAAAAATTGCAAATAACATTCTTTATCCCCTTTTCATTTGTACTCCCCAGAATTCCCACATGATTCAGAAAGTGCAAGAACCACAGTTAACATGTATTTTTTTAGTAGCCTTCAGCCAAAATTAACTGAGCAGAGGAAAGCTTAATGGGCTTGGAGGGAGTCCTAGAATGTTGTTTTATTTATATTAGAAAATAAGCTTTACTGTGGCCGTGGAGGCTGCAGAAACATGGGTAGCCCTTTGTGGTCATGAGTACATTCAGTGCAGCAAGATGGTAACATTTATAGATGATCTCTGGAGGATGCTGAGGCTGGAAACATAAAGGGGTCATGGACCTAATTATCTTTTATCTTAACCCTTCTGCTGGTTATCAGGAAATTGGCTTCTCTCTTCTTGATTTTAAGAGAAGATGACACAATTACTTTGCACCACAAGACATTCTAAGCTGAGTTCATTGCCAGACAGAAACAGACCTTGTGGCAGAACTTAGTAGTTTAAGAGCATAACCCCATGGCAGTACAGCTGGAAATGACAACAGGTTGCTTGTGGTAAGCAGTTGTGCAGCAGTTTGGATGCAGCTTTATGGTACAGAATGTCTGTCTCTTGGAGATGTTACACATCTTATGCTGCTTCTTTTAGCCTGGTTTACCTGTATTGACTGAGCTGCCCCAGGAGTCCTCAGACAGCATGTGTTTTGCTGTAATTTTGTTGCTATGATGCAAATGACAATTTTGTTTGATCTTTCTTTTGGATCAGGAAGGAATCACTTGGACTCTGAACTATGTTTTGTCTAGTTAGAATCTAGGACCTTTATCTGCAGCATAACCTACAGAAATACCTAATCCTAAGCCTTCATGGGACAAGCATAAATCAGAAATGCAGCAGACACTACAAGTTTAGAAAGTCTGTTTATGTAGTTGTTTGGTGTCAGGATCAAAATCCTCTTACTCACATAAGCTCCTGCATTCAGAGATACTTTAATAGTTATCTTCTGTTAATTCTCATTATCTGCCACAAACATGACCCCAGTCCTGTTATTTAAAGCAGGAGTCTTGCGATGCGTAAACTTTTCTCTGTGTGAATATCAGAGTGTGTCTCGATCTACAGTTCTCTGTTTGCTTTGAGTTATTACTTGCTTTGGGACCATTCACAATAGTTGTAAGACAGATTGCTTGGACATCACTCCAGCTAAAGCACCATTGACTGTGAATTCTTACATTCCCCTTAATTTGTGTCATTTTATTTTGCTGAAAATTACTGGGATCTCTTTATATATAACCGATCCTCTATTTTCAAGTCTTCCAATTCAAGCTGTGCATTTAACTATGTTTAGGTACTAATAACTGATTTGTATCTTCTCACCTAACCTGATTGCATAGAAATGAGGCATCTAGGCTTAGGTAGTAAGTAGTCTCCCTCTATAGTCAATACCAGTTATTTATCTTAGGTGATAATTTTGTATGTACCTGTCTAACTACTTAGATGACATGTCTATATGACTACTATAAACCTATGAGAGGAGGAAGAGACATCTAATTCTTAATCTACTAACTCCAGTAGTGTTGAAACATGCAATATTAAGATGTTAACCATAACTTACAGATGGCAAAATCCTAAGAGGTCTTTGATCTTCTTGACTTCTTTAGCATAGGAGGAAAAAATGTGTTTCTCTTTTGTACATCACCGCCATAACTGAACTCTTTAAAGAAATTCTGAAAAGCTCTTTTTTATTGAGGTTTATTTTAATTTTCCAGATGTTGTTACTTGATATTCAGGCAAGAGAAGAACTGTGGGTTGGCTGAAGTCTGACTGCCAGTTTGTGAACAGTCAAGTCATGGCAAGATCTCCCTCCAGCTCTCTTGGTCACTAGTACTATCACACCAGTCTGTGACCACATGGTGTACCATATGCCAAAGCAGTGAGTGGGAATGAGAAACAGTGGTTGTTGATCCTCAAACAAGAGTTTGGAACTGAAGAATTCATGGGACTAATTTCAGAAAACAAGGTATTCCAATAATCTATTTTTATATACATAATAATTATATAATATATATAAGAATTTATATACATAATATTATCTACATAAGAATTATATAATTATTGATTTCTCTGAATTATACTAATTTACACAATGCAAATATTGTAGGAAATAAATATGTAAAGAACACAATGTCAAAAATAAACAGAAAAAATAGCCTTAATATTAAAATTCCTGGATGTGTTAAGTGCTGAAGAAAAGCATGAAGTTCCTACCAGGGAGAATTTAAACATGAAATTGATGGGAAGAGAGGACCTATTTCAACTGAAAGTGGGAATCTAAGTATGAATATCAAATGGGAAGATACCTTTTGTTATCTAATCTCTAATGTAAAGCTGCTTTTATAAAATATCAAAAGCGTGTACTTAATTTAATAAACTGTTTATAGGCATACTTGGTCAGGCATTTAGCCATATTTTTTTTATTTTATTTTGGTTACCTTAACAGTTCTGATCTTATTCTTTAACTATTTCTAGTTGTGTGAGCAGTAAATTCATTCCTTCTGTCACTTCTGACTTGTGCCTGCTCCTTCTGAATCTTCTTCCATTTGCATCACTTTTTGTCCTCAGGCTAAAAGCCTTAATATATAAAACATTTGACAAAACACTTCCAGAAGTCTGTTAGCAGTGTTCTTTTCCCTTTTAGGGATTTCAGTACTTATTTGTACAACACATGCTTCATAAGTCTAAAAGGTGTTGAATATAAAGATTTCTTGACTTCCAGAACAAATCTGTATATATGTATCTAATCAGAGCTGTCTTTCTCAGGCTGGTAAAAATGAATTGCCATGTAGTTCAGTGAAGATGATTTGGTTTTGTGGGTGCATCTTTTGTACCTGTGCTTGTAAACCTGGCCTCTGGATTGTTTAGAAAGCAATCCCCAGCATCTCCAAGGAAGGAAAGCATTACAAAGAGCAGACGTGAATACAAATATTAATGTTCCCATTGACTATTTAGAAGCAATAGTATTTGATAGCATATGAGAGAATTTTCCTGTGTGATTACATGGTACAAACTGCAGATTTTAAAATGGAACTTTTGTGAAAGCTTAAAGAAGTTGCTGTAATCTTTTACAGTGTTTTGAGAACATAATATTGGGATCTAATCTGAGCCTCCTCAGAATGAGAATATGTTTAACTCTAGCTACACCAAAACATTTATGAAAATGTTCTCTTGATAACTCAGCTCTTCCTGTTCACATCAACATTAGTTACACTGAGGTGTTTGACACATCTGCACCAACTTTAAACCTGTCCAAGGAGCTAGGTAAATAAAGAGACTATTTGGCCAGATACAGCTTTGCTACTGAGAGTTCGTTGCCAGCTATAGCTGAAGTGTAAATTCAAGCCCAGCTCAAGGATAATTTTGTAAGATGCAGTGAGTTCAGCAAGGGCTACCTAGGAGCAGAGGGGAGATTGCTATTTGAGCAATAGAGCAGACACATAGCTATAATACTCTCCAGTATCTGAACTGGAACTAACGTCCTTTGCTTTTAAGGTTTACTAAAGGTTAATTCGCCTTGCCTTATAACTCTTTTGACTAGCATAGTTAATGTATTCAGTTTCCACAGCCATATGATGTGGACCACAGCCAGTGCCTTTGACCCTCTTTCCTGAGTGACCAGTTGCCTATTGATTAGGGGATGAATTGACATGAATTCAATCCTATTCCTGTAGGTCTTGTAGCAAGCTTGACTGTGTGTGAACCTATGTGTAAACAGATATGTGTGTATGCATCTGCTTTTAGTAAAGATATCCTTTAAATTCCCTACAGTCAGCCTTGGTTTTAAGTATTGAGAGGTTAAACCCTCTTCCCCTTCTCCTGTCCTCTCGCCCTGAAAAAACCTATACATTCCAACATTACATCACGATTTAGGATTCCTAAAATAATGAATAACAATTGTGTCAGATCATTTGAGTGCAGTTCATGCCAAATTTGTGCAACAATTAGAAATGTAAAACCAAATGTTTTTATTTTCTAGTTCAAAAGCAATGCAGAATGATGGCAGGAAAAGTCCTACCTTGAGCACTTAGTCCTAGGCATGTGAGTAAACCAATTGGTTTTGGAAAACTCATATATGCGATTTAAAGAATTACTTAATTGTTTTGCTGCAGGGATCACCAGGGATTTGCAAGACAGAGCTCTTTCTACTTCTGTCTTTTCTCTTGATGTTTGTAGGAGCGGCTCACTAATATTTCACGTTAAAGCCTATGCAAAATGGAAACAAATCTGCACAGATTGCAGGAAGGGAAGACTTATGGTGAGGATGTACAGAAATCTGTTAATTTCCTGAGACATAATATCATAAAATCATTTAGATTGAAAAAGAATTTAAGATCATGGAGTCCAATTGTTAACCCAGCACTGCTACATCTACCACTAAACCATGCTCCTAAGCACCACATCTACAGTCTTTTGAGTATCTCCAGGTTTGGAGACTCCATCACTTCCCTGGGCAGCCTGGTCCAAGTCTTGACAACCCTTTCAATGAATATTTTTTTTTCTGATATCCAATCTAAATCTCCTTTGGTGCAACGTGAAGCCATTTCCTCTTGTCCTATCACTTGTTACTTGTGAGGCAAGACCAATTCCCAGATCACTGCAACCTCCTTTCAGGGAGTTGGAGAGAGTGATGATGTCTCCTCTCAGCCTCCTTTTCTCCAGGCTAAAGAGCCCCAACTCTCTCAGCTGCTTCTCATAAGACTTGACTTGTTCTCTCAACCCTTCACCAGTTCCATTGCCTGTCTTTGGACATGCTTCAGCACCTCAGTGGCCCTCAAAGTAAGTGGCCCGAAACTGAACACAGCAGTTGAGGTGCTAGCCTCACTAGTGCTACTCACTAGTGCTGCGTACAGGGGAATGATCACTTCCCTGGTCCTTCTGGCCACACTCTTTTGATACAAGCCAGGATGCCATTGGCCCTCTTGGCCTTCTTGGGCACACTGCTGGCTCATACTCAGACAACTGATTATCAACACTCCCAGGTCCTTTTCTGTCAGACAGCTTTCCTTGAGCATGTAGCATTGTGTGGTGTTGTTGTAGCTCAAGAGCAGCACCTGACACTTAGCCATGTTGAACCTCATAAAATCAGCCTCAGCCCATTGATCCAGCCTGTCCAGGTCCCTCTGAAGAGCCTTCCTGCTCTCAGGCAGATCAATACTGCCATGCAACCTAATTTTGTCTGCAAACTGATTGAGAGCGCACTCGATCCCCTCATCTAGATCATTGATTAAGATGTTAAACAAGACAGTCCTCAGCACCGAGCTCTGAGGAATACCACTGGTGACCAACTGCCATATGGATTTAACTCCATTACCCACCACTCTCTGGGCCTGATCATCAGCCAGTTTTTTTGGCATCGCAGAGTAGGTGCATCCAAGCCACAGGCAGCTAGTTTCTGCAGGAGAATGCTATGGGAAATGGTGTTAAAGGCTTTACTAAAGTCAAGGTAAACAAATTCCACACCCTTTCCCAAATCCACTAAGCAGATTGTCTTGTTATATAAGGAGATCAGGTTCGGCAGGCAGGACCTGCCTTTCCTAAACTCCTTACTGACTGGGCCTGATCACCTGGTTGTGCCACAGATGTCACATGATGGCACTCAAGATGATCTGCTCCAGAACCTTGCCTAGCACCAAGGCCAAGCCAACAGCCCGTAGTTCGCCGAATCCTCCTTCTTCCAGCCTTTTTATAGATGTCCATCACATTTTCTGGTTTCTAGTCAACTGGGACCTTCCTAGTTTGCCAGGACTGATGTTAAATAATGGAAAGTGGCTTGGTAAGCACTTCTGTGAGCTTTCTCAGGCCCCTTGAGTGGGTCCCACCCAGCCTCATAGTCTTGTGCATTTAAGTGGTGTAGCAGGTCACTATTTCCCTGGGGATTATGAGGCTTCATTCTGCTCCTATTTTCCATCTTCTATCTCAAGGGGCCAGGTACCCAGAGAACAACTGGTCTTACTATTGAAGACTGAGGTAAAAAAGGCATTAAGTAACTTGATCTTTGTAATAATATCCTTTCAAACATCCTTTCAAAGTATCGAAACTAAACTATTTTATGGATGTAGGATCAATTTATTGAAAACATAGTAGTCTGGTCAATTGAGAGATGTGGATATCTTTTGACAGTGTTCCCAACTGTTCTTTGAACAAGCATAGACGTAGGTTGGAGGCCTTAGTTTTGCTCATGTTGGGCCTTCTCCAACATACCACTTATGGGCTTCTGAGTCAGTGGGGCCCCTACTCATTACAGGGTATCATGAGAACACAACACACTCAGACCTGCAAAGCCACTCTCCCAGGGAGGAACTCCGTTTAGGGCAATCTGAAAAGCATCCGGAAAGACAGAATAAGAGGTCTGAGGAACCAGTCTGTAAGAAAACTTGTTGTTTATGGTTGTTTGGGGTTTTTTTAATAGCCAAGGAAAATGAAGAAAATAATTTAAGGTTCTATATAGATAGGCATAGTATGCATGAAATATGCTGGGCCCTGATGTAGGAAGTAGTTTTAATTCACTGATAAAACTCCACCTTGTTAATTTCTATCGGAACACTTACTAGCATAAAATCATAACACAGATTCCTTAGTGGATTTTTAAATGTATATATATAACATATATTTAATATATATAGTACCAGGAGTACAGTCTCTGAAGTCAAATGACATGTCAAATTCACAAAACCAATCCATTACGTTCCAAGAAATGTTGTTGCAAGGTTAATTCACTTTTTATTGCTTTGAAGAGAGACAGAGACTACAGTAAAATAAAGCAGTAAAGGATAAAAAAATGCAGCACATAATGGACAGATACAGATTCGGTTTACAAAGCCCGGTGTTGCCAGTTAGAAAATCTGCCAAAGCAATAAAGCACACTGCTCTATTCTGCTATCCCTTCCAATAAGATAAAAGGAGAATACAATCAGTTTATTTCCTCAAAGTTTTCAATACACTGCCTTTTCAATAAGGACTCTAATTTTGTCATGCAGTGCATCTTCAAAAAACAGCAAGACTTAAAGAAGAAATACTGTACCAGTCTGGTACTGTGCCAACCTCAATAGTCTGCCTTGTTTCTATATATATGTTTTGTAGGTATCTAAGTGATATAATCACCCATTCTACATGGTGATGGATCTGCCAAGAAAGGTCCAAACACATGATGGAGTTATGTAAATAAAAAGTAACATATTGTACATTAACATGAAGTATAAAGGCGATCTATTGTATTATTTAGCCCTATTTTACAGGCTTAGTTCAAGTGAATTGCTGTTTATATGTAATGTGTTAGGAAAAGAGTGTTACAAATATCTATTACACTATATCAAATCAAAACATGTTTGAGTTCAGTAGCATAGAGCACTTGCCAGATTAAGATGCCACTTAATTATGTCAAGAAATATTGATAGTTAAGGTAAAGAAGAAAAAACCAAATCTTGGCAGTTCCACTGGAAAATGTTGCTCACAAATGGAGTCCTATTTAGCTGACTCACTGATACAGAATCTAGTGTTTCTATGTGAGAAAAATGCATCTTAAATTAAGGTTTGGCTGAGGAGACTATATTAAAAGTAAATGATAGCAAATGACAGCTGTCTGTGTTTCATTCAAGAAATCCTAGTAGCAAAACCTTCGTAGAGAAAGAACATAATATACCACAGAGGATTAGGTAAGAGAAACTCAAAATGAAGGCAGGATTCCTTTAATAGCCCCTTCAGTCAGATATTACAGTAACAATTCAACTGGCTTAATGGGGCAGGTCATCTTATTCTTCCAGTAAATATCCTAATTCCATTTGTTGTGTATAGACAAGCATTCTTGTTCAGGTGTCATTAGAGGAAGCTGAAAATCTACCTGAATTGAATTTCTATTACTTACTTATGGTCTTCTGGAAGGTGCTTAGTTCTAGGTAAATATGTGGACTTCAGTGCTCAGCATTAACACAAATTACCTTAAGCATATATGAGAAATGATTCAAAAGCATATAGTCCCCTTCTCCCATAGCCTTATATTTTATTTCCTAGCTAAAATTTAAAAAGTAGGAGCCGTGATTTAAAAATTGGTGGGGATCAGTTGTGATTTACTGCCTCTTTAGCTTTTTTTTCTTTTTCCCATAGATGTTCAAGTGGAAGAGTTTTGCTTGAGTAAACAAGAATTTTAAACAGTGTATTTGGAATTGCCTAGTGAGTAACAGTACTGGGCTCCAATGTTTTCCCAAATTGTGTACACGGCCTATTTTAGGCCTTTTGGTTCTCAGCAATTTCATCCAAGCTACCCAATTTCCCCCAGTCATTTCAATTTTCTTTCTGTTGTTCTTGCTTCTCCTGGCCTGTGGGTCCTGTTTGTTCAGATCAAAACACATTCAGCAAGGATACTGCATGGTAATGTGATAAGTATACATTTGCAAAAGTGTAACATAGGCTTGTTTTTCCCTGTCTTTTAGATTGCTCTGAAGGTCACCTAAAGCCTGTATGTTACCTAATTCCCTAGAAATATGAATGTCAAATGTGTTGAACAAGCAGTAATACAAACATAACCAAAAGTCCAGTTGCCATGCAAGTCCAAAGCACTTAGCATCTCAAGTGCCCAGATGGTTATTTAAATGTAAAGTCAGTAACTTGGCAGTCCGATTACATTTAATGCTGTGAACCAGCATCATGAAAAAAGATCCCTTTTCTCAACGCCTCCTTCAGATTGTTTCTTCTTCAGTAACTGTCCCCAAACAACCTGCCTTACAATATGTCCTGAGGACCGTTTTGTTTCTTTTGTGGCAGCGCATAATTGTTTAAGACCCTGGAGAACAAGAGCAGGATCTGAATCCTGTAATTCTTCAGGGCAGGACAGCTCAACTGACACATCCAGTACACACCCAATGATTAGTGAATTGACTGGTGTACTGGGGGCAGGCAAGTCAGTTGTGTCTGGCAGTTATTGTCTGACAACTGAGCAGATCAGCTGAAGAAATTGGAACCAGTCAGAGCTCAGGGAGAAGGTTATAAATCTGGGGACTGATATCAAAGTTGTGGGCTGATTAATTGGGATGTGGCTGCTGAGGAAGGGTGCTCTAGTAGATTTGGTGGCGGGCTGCTGATTTTTCAGTCCACTTGGAAAGCTGAGGAGGTAATTTGTGTGTGCTATGAGTCTTGTGCCCAGCAGCTATTACAACATCATTCAAGCCAGACTATCTGGGTAAGGGTTTGGAAGATCTGTTGTACGAAGAGAAAGCTGGAAAGGACTTGTTGGCATGACTAAGTTTTTAGGTGCTGCCTTAGACAGACTCCTTCCTAAGCTCCTTGAGTTCAGTGTTAAATGTCAGGAGGTTTTCTGCTTGAATTCCTCTTGTTTGAGAGCTGCTTAGTGGTTTCAGAAAGGGGAGTAGATGAAGCCACGTCTGTACACTTGTGTAGATGTCAGCTTCTGAAGGCGCAAAGGTAAGTATTGGAGTAGTATTGCCAACTGACTGGCTTCCTTAAAAGAAGCAAAATTACAATGGAAAAGTTTGCTATAAGTATTTTGTTCACTGAGTTGTACAGTTCTTTTTCTAAAGGTAATGCAATTCTTCCTGTTCCTTCCATGTTGGGCTTTGCATATCATACTTCTAAGGCTGCAATGCGTGAAGATGTTTCTTCTCTCTTCTATAAAGTTCAAACAACATGGACATGTAATATCCTTCATTCTTTTTGGACCCTCTGTGGCATTTTAAATCCTATATTTTACATTTACTAAGTTTTAATTTAAACCAATTTCAAATTAACTCAAAGCCTAAAGGTAAAAATATTTAAAAAATATATTATGTTTACAAACTTTTAAGAACCTTCATATCTAGACCTGTGCCTAAATGGTTGCAGGACACATGCCTGATTTCAGTTGAGACAAGTCAGACACAGAACTGATCCCAGGCTGTCTACTGGTTGTTGTCAATATCAATCTCAAATGTAATTACATTGTCATGTTTATGACAGTCTTTTTTTCTAATACCAGAAGATAGTTCTGATGCATAGTTCTAACAGACCTCCTTTTTCCAGCTTTACTAACTGGCTACTTTAAAAAAAAAATTAAAATTACTTAATGGTTTAAAAAAAAAGTGGCCTTTGAAGTCCTGGTATGCTTCTGCTTAGCTGGTAAAAGCACATGTGCTGTTTTCCACTCATAATTCAAGAACAGCATGCAATATACAGTTTCAAATGTTTAGATGCCAAAAGGGAAACTTTTATTTTGCCAGATTTCAATTTGGTTTCATTTGGATGGTGGAATAGCGAAGACCTTACTGGGAAACCCACAGGTATTATTAGAGATCAAAACCAAACTTAGCCACAGCATCATCCATTAGCAGTTCTGTAGCTGCCACGTAAAGGACTTTATGAGGCCAACTAGCACATGACATAGGATCTCCTACTTGCTTGGCTTCTGCTGTCCTTTTGATATATTTCTCCTGAGTGAGCAGAGTGGTAGCTCCTTAGCTCTCCACAGCATGTTTCCTCACAAATGCAGAAGAAGGACATATTCTCCAGCTTTTTTTACAGGCACTCTTCCACTAGAACTAACAGGTGAATTATGATATAGAAAGCCCTGGTGAGTAGGTTATATTAGCACTTGTGGGCTGGTTTTCCCATTCTCTCTCCCTCCAAGCCAGTGTGGCTCCCAAGCTGCAGTTTTTCTCATGCAGGCCTCAGGCTCCCATGCTCAAATCACATTTGTGACTGTAATTTATAATTTAGCAGTGTATGTGGCTCATCATCAGGAATCAAACAAGGAGATATAATGCAAGAATCTCTGTTATTCATTATTGCTGTGTTTTATATGATGCTTTAAAGTGCACTTGCATTCATTTGAGCTTTTGAGGTGTTACTTTCATTGCTGCCAAGAGATTTACAATTTTGATGCTGACTTGCTGAATTTTTGACATATTGCTCTAAGGTGGCAAATGCCTGATCAATATTTGCTGAGATGCAGACATTGCATCTTTAGATGCAGACTGATTGAAGAAAGTGATCTATTAATGTATAATTCTATGCATTCATAGCATGAATGGTTATTTATGAACTTTTCTCTAAGTTACAGTAATACTGCCTGTTAACAGGCAGACTGAAGTGCAGTGAGATTAATATATAGCAGAATGAACTTGGATGTCTTTCTAGAATGGCAACAAACCTTAACCCTTGACTTAGTTAAGCAGTATTTTCTTTACACACTTTAGAATAAGCATTATTTAGAAATGGAGCAAAGCCCATTTTGATAGCTAAGACTCTTCCCTACTGCTTTGAATGAATATATGTAAATAAACTCTAATATAACTAACCAAACAGAACTTTAGTGTAGCAGTTTTGTGTCATATGCTTTGAATTTAGGGCTGGGGGGTGATAAGACTTGGGCTTATGTGTTTGGTTTCGTAGACTCAGTACAGACATGAAGTTTCACCAGTATGTCTGGTTCATACTAGCATTCCTTGTCACTTCAGAGAATAAAGTATTTACTGTAAAACTTACGTAAATAAATCAGTCCTGACTCCCTCCTTATTTGTGAAAGGAATGAATCTTGTGTGACTGTTTCCCATTTTACAGTTTAGTGACAAAAAGGGGAATGCAACTGCCAAAAGGGTAGGGCTGGATGGCCAAGAGTCTTCTTCCTCCTTCCTTGTCCCAAGCCTGGTGCTGATTAGCCAGGGAGAAGGGGGAGGCACCTTCCTCAGACAACTGGCTGCAGATGTTCATATTTGTTTTACATAACACAGGTAAAGGCAAGGCATATGTTGTGAATAAACTTTGTTTTTCTTTCATCTATTATGAAATAAATAGCAGAGCTAAATAGTCATGGCACAGCAACCAACGCGGGGCAGGCTGGAGCGGTGAATGCACTGTGTTCCCTTCTTGGCTGCAGGGAGAGTCTTAGAGCTGGAGAATATAGCCAGGCAGAAACTAAGGAGTCATCCTATGGGGTTAATCTGATGTCAAAATGTTTAAGGCAGTCCCAGCACCAGATGTGAGTTTGTGCATTCCTACTGGCTGTCACACAGGTGGTCTAGAGCAAATCACTTACCTTGCCTGATTTTGGACCCTGCCCCATGCACTTTCAAGGATACAAGAAGTCATAACTACAAATCTGACTGGAATGGAATTACTCATGAGAAACATGACAATATTTTTGCAAAAAGTCTTAACTGAAAGTTGAAAATTGTTTTTAGAAAGTTGACTTATGTATTGGAGAAATAATAAATAGGTATGTCTTCTTCTGCCTACTTGGAGAGGTGGGTTCAGTTCACTTGCTCTCATAATTTTGCTGCAGCTTGCTGGCTCTGTCAGCCTTTGCAATCACACCTGTCTGCTGCTGAGGCTTCTTTAGGTTCATTCCGAGCTTTTTTTAAATGCGTGTGTTGGAGCTTTCTATCTAGTAAAAACACCTACTTAGCAAACTATGTGAAAAGACACGGTGGGCTCAATTATGCAGCCAAATATCAGATCCTAGTTTCTTTCTTTGGTCTGTTAAAAAATTAATGTTTACATTGAAAAATTATGTCATATGCCATTATACTTTCCTGATGGAAACAAAGAATACCTGAGTGATACAAGTTTTGTATTTACTTTTGCTTCTTCTAGCTGACAAAAGAGTCGAGTATCCTTTGAATTCTCATCCAAAAATGGAAGATGGAAACAAAGGATTTCTTGAATGCTTTTATGTAATTTACAGGAAAAGGCAGTTCAACGGAATTTAAGTATTCAGTTGAAATCTCTCAATGAAAGTCACTATGAGTATGCACCCATCAATTCTGCCCTAGGGAATAAAACTCAGCTGTTGCCAACACAATCAGTTGTGAGTATAAGCAGCTTTAATTCTTTGATTTTCAAATGAAAATTAGTAAGACTATTAAAATGTTCTGCTTAACAAACCAGCTACCTAGCTCCCTCTTGAGTCAAGATCCCTGTGCTCAGGACAAAGTGAAATGCTTATCTTTGTTTTGGAGGATGTTTTAAAATTTTACTGAATTTATTTTGCATCTGCTTATGCCTAAATTACATCAAAATATCTTTCCAGTTATTTTGTAGATCTTAAAGTGATGGTTCTCTGTAGAGGACATACATTTCAGTTTTAGCTCTCTGCATTTACATATCCTGGACTTAAATGAAGACATACCATCCTGGTCTTAAATGGAGACATATCATCCAGTCTTATCATCTTTATTCAAATGGTAATTTATAGAAAAATAGTACTCTGAAACAAAAATCTGGGATCACAAATGTTCAAAATCTCTATGAAATGTGGCAAAAATATCTTTTGCAGAGTCCTCTTTATTTTTATGATAAATGCTCATGTTTAGTTACATGCTGATTATCTGTTAGGGACACATTTCTGGGCTTGTAGGAACCTCAGTGTTACAGTGCCCTGTTGGGTCTAGGGCTCAAAGGAGGTGGTTTGTACTGTGTGCCTGTTGTTTCTCTATGTAGTGGATAGAGCTGTGCAGAAATGAAAATCATTGTTGCTTAACAAGGGCTAATGATTGCAAGTGAAAAGAGCAGCATTGTTCTTCCCTGCTCGCAAGAAGAAAGGATTGATTAGCGAAAAGCACTTCGTAGGGTGCAAGACAGACTGAAGGGAGCTTGGGAATAGTCTCAGACTTGCTGGCTGCATCACTTCACAGGGGATGTCATCTCCTGGCCTCCTCCTTCCTTCCCTCTGGGGAGAGACTGAACCTTAAACTTACACTTTGTGACTTCCAATGAGGTTTTTGGTTCTTTTTTGTTTGTTTGGTTGGTTGGTTTTGGTTATTTTTGCTTTACTTGTGCTTTGCAGGGCTTTGCACTGCCTGCCCCTCCTTGCTAGATTTCCCACTTCCATCTGATTCTGGCAGCCTCTGAGGCACTGTAAAGGGCTTCTCTGGCATGGCCAGCTGAATCTGAAGATTTTTGCTGCCTTTAGATCCTGTGTAAGACAGAAAAAGCCTGAAGTTAATTTATCTACTCTGCCTGGGTCCCCTTTCAGATCTGTTTCAGACAGGCTGTACTCTACCTCTGAGAAGTGCCCTTTTAGGAGGGTATTGGGCTCATCTGGTGGGCTCAGCCTATTTTCCAGACAGAGGAATTCACAATTTTTCTGTTTGAATTACGTTTGATTATTTAAGTTTCTTGTTGTAAATATTATTCCCAAGGAAAAGGCCTTTTTTCCTCTCTGTTAAACCTTACCAACAGCTACTAGTCTGCCCTATAAATGTAATTTGTATATACAATAAAAACAGGACCACATGGGGCAGTGTTTTAGTCTGTGTTTCTCTCTTATGACAGCTTCTGCTTAGTAAAGCTAATGACCTAATGTCTTCTGGGGAGTGTATACTGTAGGGATAATGTACCTGCATAAATCGTTTCCTCATTCCTTTTACAGTACAAAAATAATGACTGTTAATAGGAGATGTGGCATTGGCAAGGCTTTTATTCAGCTTTAATTGTTCTGAAATTTAAGATCTAAAATGGCTTTGATTCTTTGTTAGTATGATGATTCTCATGCAGCTGGGGTGAGTAAAGCTGTCTGATTCTGCAAAGTCATGATGCTTTCCATGCTAATTAACTTATCCTTTCAACCATCTTGTCAAGTGATTGTTATGAATGACTTTTGACTACATTTAGGGAAATGTTAACTATGTGCATTTAAGTACGTGGAAGTCTATATAGTAAAAAGCTGTATACCTTTGCACTTCTTGTATGTGTTATCGTATATATGTAATATAAGCAGAAATGTATTAATGAATACAGAAAGGAAAAGTGGATATAAAGACCATTATGTTGAATGGTTAAAAGAAAGTGGGTCTGAGAAGCTTTTCGTTTTGTTGTGATTTAAGCCAAGCCAGCAATAACCACATAGCCACTCGCTCACTCTTCCCACTGGCAGGATACGGAGAATTGGAAGAAAAAGGTAAAACTTTATGGGTTGAGATAAGGAGAATTTACTAGAACAACATAAACAGGAGAGAACAAACAGCCATAACAACAGTAAGGGAATACGCGAAATGAGTGATGCCTGGGGTATCTACTTACTGTCTGGAGCCCAAGGCTCAGTCCCAACAGAACAGACACAGTTCCTTCCTTGCCACATCGTGGCAGCTCCCCGCCATATGCTAAGCATAATGTCAGCATTGTATGGAATAGCCTGACCACAGCCCAAAATTAACCCTATCACAGATAAACCCAAAACATTGTCCACTCCTTATTCTATACCATGCATGTTATGCCAAGATCATACATGTTCTAATTATTTATCACCATTTTTTTTCTGTCATTGATTTATATGTGTGTATATATACACACGCAGAGATGTCATTCCCTTAGTCCATGGGCCATCCCTCTAACATATCTGCTAGGTTCATTTAGTCCAGGGCTTCAGAGCTGTATCTGTCATAGCAGTCTTTCAAGTTTCCTGCTCAGATGATATCAACCTGCTGCTTCATACACCCTCATTAGCTTGCCTGTCTCCAACAATGGGTGCATTTCTTCAATCCGGTCACCCCTTTCAGAAGGGTACAGTCAGGGCATAAGACTACACAAAAACACTTGAGGAAGAACAGAAGATTCAGAGTAACGGGAAAGTAGAAAGCAGTTGGTAAATCACACCCACAAATCCATGGGCTCTTGCTTGAAGTGCTTATGTTAAAACTGTCTGTAGCAGTCCACCATACAACGAATACAGCCTTTGCAATGGGATGAAGCCCTGGATCTTCATGACAAAGTAGTATTTATGTAGGGCACTAACCTTCATTATCAGTAGGAGTTTTTTAGCAATTGACGTCATGTGGTGTAATTCACTGGCAATTCTCACCCAAAATCAAATATCCCTGAAGTACACATCAAAATTCCCTATACTTCTGCATCACCTGCCCAGTACATCCCTGTTCTTGAATGAAAGCAGTCCTGTGGAAAGGTTTGTATTTGCCCAGAGTATGACTAAACCTGACTGCCTTCTATAATATATTCTTCATGTTCACTATGGGGACTTTATCCTCTTCTAAAGTATGAAAAATTCTGATTGAGTGGGACCTGCTTGACTGACAGATCCCCTCATACTGGCTATCCAGGTGGCTTTTGCTACACGTGTATCCCAGTATTTGAAGGTCCTACCCCCCATTGCTCTCACTGTAGTCTTGAACAGTCCATTATACTGTTCAGTTTTCCTGGAGGCTGGCATGTGATAGATGTGATGTACTCACTCGATGCCATGCATGCTCTCTGGCCCAGGCATCTATGCGTTTGTTTCGAAAACATGTATTGTTGTCTGATTCAGTCCTTTCTGGGGTGCTACGTTGCCATAGGACTTGTTTTTCGAGTTCCAGTGTTCTGGGAGGTGACATGAGGCATGATATATGTTTCCAGACATTTGGTGGTCACCTCTACCATTATGAACACATAGTGCTCTCCTTGTCAGGTTTGTGGGAGTTCGATATAGTCAGTCTCCTAGGCCTCTCTGTATTTATATGTCAGCCATTGTCCTCTATATCACAGAAGTCTCAAACACTTGGCTTGATCAATTGCAGCACATATTTCACATTCATGGATAACCTGTGCAATAGTGTCCAAGGTCAAGTCCATCCCTCTGTCACAGGACCATCTGTATGTTGAGTCTCTGCCTTGATGGCCTGATGTCTTTACCATCCAACCTAAGGATAATTCTTCTTTATATTGTCAGTCCTAATCTACCTTGGCCACTTCAATCTTAACAATCAGTCTTAGCATCCATGTACTGACTGTGTTGATGTTCTTCAGGTACACAGACATCTACATGATGCACTTACACAACTAGCCTCTCCACTTGGGCAGCAATATCTTGCCACAGTGAGGCAGCCCAGTGGGTTTTCTCCAGCATTGACAGTTGTTCTGTTTCCATTGCTGCAGTCACCACCTATGGGCACCTCCCCACCTAATTGGTATAAATGTAGGTTAGAACAGTTCTCAGAAATTGCTTTGTGGCTCCTTGAAAACAATCAGGTTAAAAGCATAGATTGCTCGTTAAAAAATCTCCCATATCCCATTAAACAGTCAGTATACCATGTCTTTCAGGCTCCTGTCAGGATGCTTTGATCCACTCGCTGGTTTAGCAGTATCAGCTTTTCCTCTGTCTAAGAAATTGGCAACAAACACCTTTCTCAGCATGTCAGTCTATGTGTCTGTGTGCTTCCATCCTCCAAGTTTGGCCAGCTGGCTACAGCTCCACTGTGGCAAGCAGTCTTTGCTTGCCATAGCCATAGCTGACATACTCTATGCCAATCTAAATGGTCAAAATGTTTATAGCATTTGGCAGATTACATACAGATATGGAAATCAGATCATTCGATAATTCATAGCCAATGATGTGCATATTGGCTACTTGTAACAGTAGTCTTTCACATTTCATCTGAGTTGTCTGAGCCAAGATAATAAGAAGTAATGCTACCTATCCCCTACAGCTGCAAGTTGTGCTGTAAACTATATGCATGTATGGATTCTTAAGATTTCTGTCAAATTTAGGTGCGCCAAATAACAAAGTTACTCCTCCCACCTGTTGGTCACAGCTTGTTGGAGATACTTGGCTGGCCTAGTAAGGCTAGCAAAAAAAAAAAATCAAGTATCCATAGCCATGCGGACACATTTACAACTGAGACATCTACAAGTGGGTCCTACAAAACTGAGCATTTGCAAGACAAGTAACAGAGATCCTTGGGAAAAGAGAGAGCAAGGAACAGGCTCTGGGCACATTTAAATATACTTCTGATTTGCAGTTGGCTTCCAGATTGCTTTCCAAATGGTTGTGCTAGGGGCAAATGGACATGTCTCCAATTTTCTAGTTAATGTGGAAGATCTGGAGATGTTTTTGCTATCTATCTCTGTTTAAGCACTGGAAGGCCTGAATGGTGTTGACAATGTTCATTACAGGGCAGCTTAGAAAAAGTGACAAGAACCAAATTCAGGTTTTTGTGTGCCTAGGTTGATCTCCTAAAGTTAGCAGATCATATGGAAACTATTAGCAGACTGCCCTGAAACCTCCAGCTAGGTGATTGATTGCATCTATGGCTTCAGGATAGCTACAGTGACTGAAGATGACGGGCATACAAGTATTTCCTGTTTCTTAAAATTACAAAGAGTCATGTTCCAGCCCCTCTTGGTTTAGTACCAATTGTCCTTAGGTGTGCATACATGTCCCAATTGATTAAAGAAACTGCAAAGCTATGGAATCAGTTATAATTATACAGCAGAAGGAGAGTCAGTGCATGTAATTGAAGGAGGTAGTTATAATGACTAATTAATGACAATTTCCCTTTGAGTTCTGTAAAATTCAGACTGTGTTGTTTTAGTTAAACCTGGGTACAATCAGAGAATAGGGTAATTTGGAGCTAGAGTTTGGATTGGCTTTTCTTGATGTTAGCAGCCAGTAGAAAAGTTTGTAACTGAAATAATATCTTGGAAGTTTTTCTGAGCTGGCATTTGGGTTTGTGCATCTGTTTTGATGAAGTTTATTATTGAGTTTTAAGAGGTGTTGTGACCCGAACAAATGGTCCAAAGCATTGTTAGTGATGTTTGAGGTCTCTGCAGTCCTGTGATCCTTAGTAAACACACTGATATTGAAAATTGTCTGTCTTTATGTTGCCAATATACAAGATGTGTTATTTTGGTCACTAAAGTCTGTGAAATGGTTGCATGGGCTGCGTGGCTGAATGTGTTAAAGTGTAACCAGAGACATTACTGAAGAAGGTCCTGAGTGACATATCCAAAAGAGGTATGGGTGGAGTGAGCTGGATTTAAAAAGCTGTCTCAGTTACTTTTTCACCAAGAGAAACAGACTTGCTTAATCTAGCAGTTTAATGTTTACTGATTTGTCTCTCAAAATAACCAGTGTTTGGTAATAAATTGTGGCAGACTTACTGACATTTTCATACTAACTCCTGTGCTTTAGTGGGAGAACTTAGGCAAAATGGATAAACAGTATTAAAAACAGAATATCTGATGGGCTGTTATGCTACGAATTCTTACTAGCATGCATTGGGGTAATGCCATTAATCATAACAGTAGACTTGAGTGAGAGTTGTGTTGATGGAAAAATGAATAGCAAAGCCATTTTTGCCACAAGTTATCACATTTTAGGAAAGCTGAGTATGTCACACCCATGAGCTGGAGGGCCCTATGATAAATTGCACTTTTGAAGCAGTTTGCTGTGTACTAATATGCCAGTTGACTACATTCCTTTGAAAAGGTGCCATCTTAGAACAAAAATCCCACAAACCCAAATCAATAATCTGTTTTTCCTCAAAATGTGATCTATTAAGCCAAAATCATAGCCATGTATGGCAAACAATAATGGGTTAGGAGACACTTATTACAACTAGAGATGGAAACAATATGCAGTCAAAAATCCAAGAGGGCACATTTCCAGTAGTATTAAAGTACTTGTTCCTAGACACAGTAGATCATGAGATATTGGATCTTAATCTCCTAGCATTCCTATATGCAAGAACGTTATTTCAAGTCATATTAGAAAGCTCTGAGGTTGTTTTAATGATTGTTCTCTTTTCCCTGACATTAGTTATGGCTGATTTCTTAAAAGCACTCTCAGGCAGTTGTTTAAATAGTTGTCCTTCAGCATGAGTGCATATAGTAAATACTGGCACCTTTTTTAAGGAAGCCTTAACCTGTCAGTACAGATACCATGACAAAAAGATAGTCTTTTCCCTACTTCTGTCAGTTAAAATGCCTCCTTTCACGCTCACTCACTATCAGAATCTCCATGGCTGTCTGAGACATGTCTTCTGCAGCTAGTGTGCTTGTTTGAGTGGAACAGTGGCTGCTGGCTAATGTATCACAGCTAGCAAGCATGGCCAGGTCATAAGAGGTGCTTTAGGCCTTGTACTTCCTAGCAAGTGGCCCACAGGGCAAGAGCTCTACCAGCTTTTGTCACTCAAGTATAAAACTTGGACTTGGCATTATTGCCCATGTCTTATGCTTGTATTCACTGGGGCAGTGAGAACAAGTTGTTTCACACAGTATGCTGTCTCCAGAAGTCTGTTGGCTTGTGCGGCTGTTTCTGAGCTAGCAGCAAAAGTCATGTGTACATATTCTATGGGTTTTGAACAGTCCTTACTCAGAGTTGTCCTGCTACAGCTTACCTTCTGTACATGTCACTACTAGACTGAATATATTTCTCCTGCAGCCAAGCTGAGGTCACTGCTCCAGACTGCAAGAGATAAGCTAATGCTTAAACACTGCAAACACAGAGTAGTGTAACTGTCCTTGGCTCCAGCTTTTACAGGGCTGCTCACTGCTCAGGACATTTGGAGCTTGTTTTCCCAGCCAGTGTAGATGATTTAAATAGGTCTGGCAGCCAGGCAACCTTGAAATCTCTGAAGTCAAATTTTATTTTCCTTTGAGAGACATTTTAAGAATAAAACACAACAGATAGAGCAATGGAAATATTTCAGAGGAAGATGCATGTTCCTCTTCAGGAGATGCATCCTATCAACAAATTCTTTCCTTAGACTAGGATACTTCAGAGGTGCAGACTGTTTTCACGCTTTACAATATAATTAATAATTTGCACTGTCGTAGTTTCAGGAGTAATTTTTCAGGCTCATTTGAGTGAACAAAAGCTTAAGCATGTGAAGCAATTACCCCAGGTTGCCAAGTTTAGCTAATCTATGGTTACCTACTGATGTCCAAATGATAGTGTTAGCTTTGTTTGCAAAGATGTCTGAGTACCTGTATTGGCTAAAAGATCTTGCAGAGGCAGTGACCATAACTTTCTAGCAGTTATGCTGAAAATGGCAACGTATGTCTGAAAGTTAATTAAATGACCTTAGTTTCTTATATGTATATAATATCTAGTCACATCTGTGAGTGGGCTAAGCTGTTGGAGTGCAGACCAAGCTGGGTCTCAGCTCTACCTTGCCTGTCCATTGTTCTGAAAACTGAAGTGTAACATCCGTGAGGCCAAACCACAGCAGGACAGGGTACTTCTGACAGTGCCAAGACTCTTGTACAGGTCTCGTGCCCAGGGAATGGCAGCTACCATTTGAAGATGGTCTGTTTTCCATCTGCTTAAACAAATGGCAGTCCAAAAGGGATGGTCCCAGTCCTTTTACTTCATGCACAGGGTGCCACTGCCTGACTCATGCTTACTGAAGTGCTGGTGACCCTGGCTTCTCTGAGGTGGAAAACCTACGTACCACTTCCTCCTCACCAGTTGCACTGATGCCATAGACCACTGAGGAGTTTAAATCAGTGTGGTGGTTATTTGGTGGAGTGATCCCAAAAGGTGTTAAAGGCACAGCAGAAAGTTGCTTTGGTGCAATCCTCCTCAGATACGTAACAGCAAATCCTGGTCTTGCCACCTTCTCATGGGCTGGTGGTTGTGCATGCTTCTGGAGGACACAGAACAAAAAGTGAATCTATTAATCTGCCTTTATATTTCCCAGGGATTTTACTATATCCTAAATTAATAAAAGAAAAATTCACTTCATTAAATTTTAGAGACTGTGAAATTACTAGGCATTATTTAAACGTATGTGATGCTTCAGAAGTGTGCTCCGACAGGAAGTCCGACAGTCCATCTAGGAACTGCTGTATTAATAGCAACTTCCAAAGAAAAGTGCAGATCTGGTGTGAGAAAGTAAAGGATTGTTGTGTGTTAGGTAAGCTCTGATTTTTATACACTCAATTCTATTTTTTCTACTGAAAAGAAAATAACTCTAACACCCACACAGTTCCTTTACAATAGCACTAGAAATGTTCTGTTCTTTGCTGGCTGCCATGCTGATTATTTCCGGTAGGTTTTTTAATGCTAAACATATTTTAATGAAATTAATGATTTAACCACATTTCAGTTTGAATCCACTGACTGGAAAGAATTTTATTTCCATGTCTGCTTTATTCAATCCCAGTGCATAAATTAGTACTTGATTTTTGCAGTTCAGCAGCAGAAACCTTGAATTCAAACATCTTTGATCACCATTTGAATGTGCCTAAATTCTAGTAGTACATCATAGGGCTGAGATCTGCCCAATCTTGTACAAATCAAGAGGCAATCTCTTCTCTGAAGAACATACAGTGTAAAGAATCCTGACAAACTGGATTTATCTTTCATTGCCTTTGTTTCAGAGTTTATTATGCTATTAAAAACTGGTTTTGTTTGTAGAGGGTTACTATCAGATCATTCACCTCAGATTTAGTTCTGGGCATCATCTGTTTTTCATTATACCAAAGTTTCCTTAGTCAAGCTTGCAGAAGGATTGAAATGTGTCTGTTTTAAAAGTGAATTTCTGTTGCATGTGATTAGAGAGACTATGTTGGAAATGGCATTCTTAGACTCCAAACTGGGAAGAACACAATGTTCATTGACATCAACCATGATATTGAGACCTACCCTGTGATTTTTTGAATGTTTAATGTCTGTCTCTGAAGAAAAATATGCAACAAAAGTTTATACTGCTATTGTGAAACTGAGCTGTGTTAGAAATCTAGAGAGAAATGCCCTCAAAAAGAAAACCTGAGTAGTAATTTCATTTAACTTAATTTGTTACCACTACATGCCACTACTGATGTTCATCAAACTGTTAAAGCTGACAGTCTCTTGGGTACTAGGAGGCCTGTGAGAATCCCCCCATTCTGTCCACAGAGCTTTGTGGATCTAGTAACCCTACACTTTATTTTAGAAAAGAGTAGAAATGTGACAAACAGCAGGGACACCTAGTATGGAGGAATGGCTTCTCAAGCAGAATGAGTATTTTGTTACTCCAGTTTTACACCTACAAAGTTCAGTTTTGTTTAGGCTCCTATCTAGCAGCAAAATTACCTGTCCTTGTATCTGTCTTCTCTACTGTGAGTGCAGCTTTGAAGGCAAGAGGAGTAGGGAGAATTTTAAGCTTGTTTTCTAAGCTTATGATCTGAAGAAAAAAGTATTGCTCTATATGACACTATGTTCCAGAAGAAAGATTGTGCCTATTTATAGGAGCAGATAATGAAAAAGACTATCTGCTCTAGCTGGCAATCTAGTATCTCCTGTGCTATTCAAAGAGTTATTTAATTTTCGGGATTTGTGAAAATATAGCCCCAACATGAAAATATAATTTCAATCTGTCAAGTTCCAAGGGGTGTTGCAGCAGATAAAGGATTTTTAATAGCAACATCTATATTCAGTTGAATTCAGGCTGCGGACTGGCATTCTGCCCTTGGAGATTCACTGAAGATAAGAACAAAAAAAAGTTAGCAAATTAATTACTTGGCATGTAAGATTACTGACCTTGGCTTTTTACCAGACTTTCAGACATCTTTTTATTTCTAGGGTCCAGATAACTGCATCTAAAATACTGCAATTCTTGTCTCCTCTGCATAACATGCCTTTGCGGGTCACAGAAGGTTTTCCCAAAGTGCAGGAACTGTTCCCTTTTTATCACCTATTCAGTTCTGACTGCTTGGTTTAGCTGTGTGAGAATGGGAAGTCAGTCACATACAGTTGTTCCAACAAGTCTTCACATGGTGCGTTTTTCCACACAGAACTTTTCTAACCCACTTAATAAGTAATTCAAGGCTCCAGGGGACTCTGAGACACACTGCTTATTGTTAATATGCTTTAGCCACTGCTTTCTAGACCTTCTGGACTAGAAGCAGGACATGATATCAGAGTTATGGCAAGGCAAGGGACCACACACAAGTAAGGAATGCAGGTGCAGTTGGGGGAGGAAATTCAACCCTATGTAACAGGTCAGAGTAAAAACCTGTGTATACCAATGGGAAGCAAGGGGATACATTGATACTGAGTTATACTGTGCAAAGGGGTTATTGTCATCTGTCTAGAAGCTAGTTTTCTCCCTTTTCACATCCAAGCACTTGCTGGGTAAATCAGACAATTCTTAAACGGAGAAGAGGCTTGATTTGGAATACTGCAGATTAAGCTTTTGCGAAGCTTCCTTTCCTTTGGATCTTAGTTATATGATTTTTTCTGCTTCTTCTGTTTTCCATGTCCACAGGGTCAGGTAGAAGTGCCTGAGCTGACTTGAATCATCTGTGAATGCCACTGAAAGCAGCTCAGTGTTAGCAGCCCAGTGCACTAGACTGGCTCCCTCATTCTGCTAAGAGAAAAAGGCCTGTCCTTTACCTCCAAATAAGTGTTGATAACATAAAGCCTGAGGGACATGATCCGTCTCTGCAGGGTTCCCAGATCAGGCTCTGCTTGGTCTCTCACTTCCTCAACCATGTCCGCTCTCGGTCTCACATGCTCGCACCTTCTTTTTTTGTCTCTTTGGGTACATGCATGACAGTAGGGCTAAGAATACTTTTGGCCGAGAGCTTCAAAGCTACCGCAGGAGACAGATGCATCATTCTCATTGAAGTTCACGGGAGCTGTGTATCTAAATTCTCCATGCTGCTTGGAGAGTTTCTTTGTAGTGGCTGATCTACCAATACCACTGGAGTACTGTGATCCAAATAAAATGCGCGATCAACGATATCAAACTGACGAGCTACTGATATTATCCTGGATACTTGTTCAACTCCTACTTTGGGCAGTGCTACATGGCCTGGCATGGCCCGGTTTTGTGCTCTCCTTTGCCCTTCCCGTCCCCTGCCTCCCCTGAGATGCCCTCCCCGCTTGCCCGCTTGCCAGCTTCCGCTCTGGAGGAAGATCCTCCCCTTCGCCCAGCAAAGCCCTAGTGAAAAACTGCTATGCAAGGGGAGATCTATGAGGTCAGAGTATCCTGGGAATGGAAATGTTTTCTTGAGGTGATCGCATGTCCTTGTGATCAAGGGAGAGTATCAGACATCCTTATGCTGCAGTCCCTGTTACTGTGTAGTGTCCCTAAATGATCTTGGTCTCATGTGGGAGAGGAGGCACGGACAGACTCCTGCCTCACTTGCAGGAGACTGTGCAGATTGCCTTGCTCCTCCCAGAGACTCAGTGGTGTTTTGATGCCTTTTTTGGTATAAGTAAGAGATTGGCATGGTATTGTCTATCACTAGTCTGCACATAATTAAACTTCCTTCAGTTTTCTAACTGCTTTACCTGTGCATTACTCATACAGACAATTATAGCTAAAACAGCTGGAAGATGTATTTGTTAGCATCACTGATCCTTTATGATTTTCAAAGACTCTATTTTATTGAGAATAATAAAAGTGGAATTAGGATGCAAGTGTCTCTGGTCTTGGTTTTATGCATGGATTTAGTGAACACTGTGTGCTGCTTTGTCTAAAACCTCTTTTGCTGGGATATTAACAAGATAATGCTAGCAGATTTTAAAGGGAACAAATCCTAATTTCTCCATTAAAAATGTTGAGTGGTACTTGAACTGGCAATTCTCTCCTTTCAACCCATCACACTGACTTAAGTTTCTTCCAGGTTTATTTTCACAAACACAAATATGTCTTCCAGGATTGTTATGAAGATAGAAATATGTTCAATTCTTTACATGTTTGTTTTGGTTGGTGTCTGTGTGTCCGTCCCCGTCCCCGCCGCCCACCCCTCTCTCCCCCACCTTGAAATCTCCTGTTTGGAAGTAAAGGACAGACCTTTTTTATCTGACATGCTAGAAACCTAAAAATCAAAACAGCTTTCATTTTGCATTTTCAGTCCTGTTTGGACAATGTAAAATCTCATCTGCCCTGTCCAACAGCAATAATAATAAAAAAACCCCAACATATTCCCTAACAGAGACCATGAGAAAAAGATTTTTGTTTTAATTTCATTTCTAAAGATATCATTCTCTCCTGCCATTGTGATGATTTTTTTTATTGTTTTTTCCTTGCATACTTCCTGTTTGTTTCTTATCTAATCTAAAAGCTGCTTAGACTGGGAGCTGTTTGAATTGTATTTTGTAAGAAGGCAACTGGAAATGCCTGATGGTTGTAGAAGTCGTCTAGGTTTTGTTGAAGACATGCTACTGCTGGCCTGCAGCAGGACTTATCCTGAGGGAATCACAGCTGTGTCAACAAGGTACTCATCTGTACCTGAGGCCTCAAACGCCAAAGACATTGTAAAATGTATTTACTTTCTAATAGAATTTTGCTTTGTTTTTTGTATGCAAAAAAAAAAAAAAAAAAGCTTCAGCAGGCAATGTCATGGGTTGATTTAGTTAATGCTGTATTACGTATTGAAACAACTGATTTTTGGCTACAGAAAGGAAAGTCTAGTTGCGTATCCCAAGGGTGGGACAGAGAGCAGGTGGTTTAGGCATGTTGCAGATGGGATAGTAATGTGTGGCTGTTCTGTAACTTTAAGACACTAAAGTTTTTAGCCTTTGATTGTCTGTAACTAATATAAAATTGAACTAATTGCCCCATTTTCTGTGGGTATGAGGGGAAGATGCATGTATAGTAAAGTGTCCTCTGTCATGGAAGCACACAAAAGTGAAAGTGTAGTGCCTGGAATTAATCCTATTTTTTCTGTAGCTGATTTACTGGAAAGTTGCTATATATGGTCATTGTTCTAGGAAGTGTCTCTATTGCATACTGTCAGAGACCAGCCCGTTTTGAAGCTGGAATGCTCTGAGAAATCTGATCTACATTTGAAGATGGCACTGCTTGGAGCAGACGGATGGGCTAGCTGACGTCCAGAGGTCTCTTCCAGACTGAATTATTCTATGATTCTATGGAAGGTCCCCCAATTTACTCAGGGATGTTATCCTGTAAAACTTCCATTTGGCCATATGTTAATTTTGGGCTTGCATGGGCTGCACAGAGAACATCAGCAACTTCCATGCTAAATCTGGCAGGTAAAGAGAGTAAAGTTACAGTATGTGTGCAAACCATGTGGCTATACCACATCTTATTGTTTAGAAATGGTAAAATGAGGAAATGGTTAAATGGTAAAATGCTAAAATGTCTCTGAGAACAAAGCCGTTAAGAAATGCAGTGAGCTGGCTGTGCTGGGAAAAGCAGCATGCAGTGGAGCATCTTTACCCTATACCTGACCAAAGAAATTGCACAACAATTCACACTCACTCATCATTACTCTATAAGTATTAGTGGATTAAAAGCATTCCTGTTTTCAGTCGCAGCCAATAGAGAGAACATGCATAACATTGGCTACGAATAGGAATGGAGCATCCAGAATTTATATTTGGTACATAAAATGAATGAAAAATAATGGCTGTGGAGCAAACCCTTTCCTCCTAAAAGCTGAAAATCTGTAAACTTACAGCTCAAAGTAAAAGCAACGGCTATACAAATCTCTTTCCTATTGTGTGGTACTAACTGGCACAAGGAGGCATAAAGATCCTAGCTGCTGTTTAATAAATTTAACACAGCAGTTTAACTCTGGAAAATGGCATGTCTTGAACTTTATTTTCTGCTCAACAGATTTTGTGGGGGGAAAATAAAATGTCCTGCAATAGTAGACAGAAAGGGAGCATCTACCTAAATTAGGCAGGTTTACAGTCCCATTACATTTTTTCTGCTCAGTTGAATGCTTGGTATGTTGTAGCAGACTCATCAACAAATGGGCCAGACTTTGAAGAGCACTTCCTGAGGAACTACTTAAATATGACACTCAAAGAGAAGTTTAAAAGCTAATGGGAATTGTCCATTTGTTTTCTTTAAACTGTTAATCAACATCATATGTTCTTACTAATGGGCAATTAATAAAGACAATATAAATTCCCAAGATAAAATACATGTGGCATCCAAAAAAACCTGTGCAATAGATGTGCAATTGCACAAACAAATCAAAAGCTTTTTAGTCGGTGTGATCATTGCCATGGAGCAGAAGGCACAGGGGAGGCACAGCTGACAGTAAGAAAAGAATAAATTCCTTTCCTAATTATGGCAATTGTCTTCACTTTTGTGATGATAACTATTTTTCTTTGGTTAGTAGGACTCACAAAATTAAGAGTGTTCTCTGGAATTTCCTGTTTCACAGTGTATGCTCACACTAAAAATCATTTTTTCTTGTTACCGAAGTAAGTCACACTCCAAGCTCTGAGAAAACTTTAAGGTAAAAAAAAAAAAAAAGGTGAACATGGGATGAAGATGGGAAATATGTTATTCAAGTGATGGAAATGACACCAGGATGATTTATGTGAAAAAGGAGGTAGGAAGAGAATTGGAAGGAGATTGATAATCAGGGTATGGATTATAGAAATGCTAGAAGGGGTATGAGAATGTGAAGTCAACAACAGGAGGAAGTAAAGGACAGTCTCTTTAGTTTGTTTTATTTTTCCCAGTACTTAAAGTTTAAAAAAGCCTAATGCCTTCTAACTGGAAGAAAAAAAATCCAAAAAACCCCAAACAAAAAAACAGGTTTCAATGATCGTGGAGTTGATGCTGAATTTGCTTGGGTCCATTATTATCAGTCTTTACATGGCAGTATTTCCTCAGCCCTGTCTTGGGAAGAGAGATCTATTGGACTTGTGTTAGTGCAAGCTCTTGAAGATCCCCTCTGGCTCACTAGTGTGTGGAATTGTTTTCTTTTTGTGCATCACAACTGTCTCCTGGGACAAGATGGCTTTTCTCAGAGCCAGTTAGCAGAGCTGCAAAGAGGCAGAAAATACTTAATGAAGGGGCAAGAGAAGTGTTCTCATGTGTGAAATAGGCTACAGATTGTCCAGGACAAAGCTATCAGAGGGAGAAACTGTAGATGGCAGTTACATGAGACACAGAAGGAAGGAAAATCAGAATCCCAGGTGAGATCTGGATGTTATGAGAGTATCTGTGGAAACTCAGTAAAACACCCTGGTTTATAGTTTCTGTTCTGTGGCCCTTTACTGACTTTTTGTAGGTAGTGTCATACAGGTGAGATAACTGGGTAATAGAGAACGGTTGTGCAAAGCAGATTATTCAAGCAATGCATGCAAAGACAGACAGTTTTGTGATACCATAGCTAATAAATCACATTGAATGTACTGCTTTCTAGCACTCCCCTGTGCAGGTGTATATGTTTTAAGCAGGCAGATAGCATATGCTGAAAATGTATTGTACCTAATATATGCTTTCCTATGATTTATCTGCGTGCTTTTCTGTACTGTACAACACTTAGAGACTTTTTTATAAATTATGGCACTCAAACTCATACATAATAGTACTTCAGTATTTGCTCTCCTATAGGATCGCCTTGGGAATCCAGGGGATATAGTACTTCCTTTGGAGGAGAAACACCTATCTGTAGCTGTATCTGCAGCAAAATTTGTGGGACTTAAAGGGAATATGGTGAAAAACCCAAAATTATCTGTTCAGACTTAAATATTTGGTTTTATGCTATATTTAAGACTGACTGGCTGTCAGCCAAGACAAAAGCCAACACAAATCTAAAACACTAGGTGGAAAGATCACGTGACTGGCACTTAATTAATTTTTTTTTATAAATGATTCTTTTGTTAGTACATCCCTTGATATTGTGTTATTAAAGTGCATGGGAAATGGTGCTACTGCAGTTTCTCCAGAAAATATCTACCAAGCTGTTTTAGTCATATTAAGTGATGGTTCTTTTAATAGAATATTTGGTATTTCCACCAAGACAAAACATGATGTCTATTACTGTGAAATGTCCTGGTGCTCATCAGTATTTTGCAAACAGAGGCAAGATGATGGGATGTCTCCCCAAACTGTGATGGAACTACAGTAAGGCTCCCATCCAGATATTCAGTGCAGCTCTGGGTCACTTGCTTTGCTGCTTTGTCTCATTGACATGGGGGTAAATGTAATTCACAGGTACATCACCAGACCAAGTCTAAGCACTAGGTGAAGGCACTAGAAACTAAAGATGTATCGGCAATATAAAAACCTCCCTTTCCCAAGCTTGTAGTCAGTTAAGCTAAACAAGTGGTTTAACTGTCTTGACTGTTTGTTACAAGAGATAGTGCCTCTCTTAGTTGGAATTGCTGTCCCTAAAATCCTCCTGACCTTTTACAGTATGCTCATGGCCTCTCACTTGGGAGCCTGGTTCCCAGTTTTCCCATGTGTTTTATTTTGTTTTTCGAGGTACATTCCCTCTCTCTTTGCTACTCTGTGCTGTGCTTATATTAATAAATGTGCACACACTTTCTTTGTATGTGTGGATAGATGAACTAATCAATGCCTCTGGAGAACTCAGATGTGGAAAAAGTTACAGATATACAAAGTCTAATGATGACTTCAAATCCATGCTCTTCCTGTAGCAAAATTAGAAAGGAACAATATGCCTAGAGCTGTGCTTGAGCATATGGGGATTCTTCTATGGCATGTATGTGTCTGCTTTTTTTCCTCACATACACGCAGTGTAGAAACTAGAGATTGAGGGGAACATTTTTAGAAGGCTGCAAGAAACTATGTATGTTAGTTTGGGACCAGTAATCTCACTTAATCATTTGGGTGCCTTCAGCACCTTTTGTACTAACATGTTTACAGAATTTTACATATTTCCCAGGTGTTGTGGGCCAGGCTCTGTTTTTAAATGTTTAGCAAAGGCAAGGGAGCTCTTGCATCAGCCTTTGGAGATACTTTATTTTATGAAGTTTAGGCATAGGGGAAAGATATAGGCCAAGAAGAAGCACTCACCTGCTGCAGTGTCTAGCCCAAATAATGCTGTTTTTCATCGCCCTTATGGTACTGGAGTACTGAACACTATCTGCAGGCACACAGGGCTCACAGGAAGCACTCTCTGGGCTTCCTAAACTGCAGGTGAACCTACACAGGAATGATTGTACACCAGCAACTCCTTTCTTCCAGGTCCCCACCCAGTGCCTGCAGCCATCTCTGGGTAGAAGGCAGCAGCTGGTTAATAATGCAGAGGAACAGTACAGGATTGTTTAGGACAGGAAGTTGCAATATCCACTTGCAAGAGTGTAATTGCTTTTGAGCTGGAACAGGGCCAGGACGGTTGATTCCAGCTGGTAGGAACAGCTGCAGTTGCAAAGGCAGCCAAAACCCCTCTGCTGCACGGAGGGGAAGGAGTGAGATAGAGCTTGCCAGCAACCTTCTGAACCCAGAAGTGTGCAGGGGAGGACCCTGGTGCAGATGCCTTATCCCCCCTGCTCCACTGCATAGCCCATGGGGAAGCCTGTGGAGGAGCTGGCCAGAGACTGCAGTCAGCCCAAGCCTGGGACTTCTGGTGCTCTAAGGGCTCTCTGGAGCTTTGCAGGACTCCTGGTACCCATTGCCTGTTTTCATCCACCCTCCCATTCCCATCACTCACACTATCACTCCACTCAATCCTTTGCCTAGCTCTTTTTATGGCAGGTTTCTTGCTTTCATTGGCTAAACTTCCTGTTCAATCCTTACCTCCAACGCCAAGGAATTACTGGTTTGTGTATGTTATGCTGTCAAAGGGCTTGTGCTTCCGACAACTAGGTCTCTGTTTGGACCATAAGCTCCTTCTATGAGGACAGTCTGCTATTTTCTTGTTGTGGCACACACCACAAAGTCTTATTCTCTGCTGATTCTTAAGATGAAATTAAGATTATAAGTAAACAACAAACTTTGTTTGCATTGTCATAGGGTCTTGGGAACCCAACTGCAAATAGAGCACCCTGGCTTAAACTCACACCAAAACTCTGTGGTTGAAGGATTTTGCTGCATTCAGTACTAAAAGTCCCCTAGGGCAGTAACTGATCATAGGAATCAAACCCACAAATTAAACAAACTGTTCAAACAGCTATTTTTTAAAACACAAAATTCCTATTTGAAAACCTTAGCAGAAATAAACATGAGACTAAATCGAGTATCATGCCTCTCACACAACAGTAGCTTGATTTTGTGGCTGGGCTGTGAAACTGTGGGTCACACACACTCAGAACTTTCCCAAGTTTTCCTCAGCTGCACTTAGATTTTCTGGGATTTTGCAAGTAAAGGCGTGTATGTGGCTTGTAAAAGTGTAACAAAGCTTGGCAGGTCTGACAAGCTGTATAGTGATGTCTGCCATAAGCAAGCATGGAAAATAAAAGTGATTTTCACTTACAAAAATCTCCTGTATTGCCTGAAGGTTCCTTGTGCTCAGGACTGCTTCCCACCACCTCACTGTTTGCCAGAGGCTGCTATGGTCACAGGATTGCTCTTCCTTCCACATAGTGCCAAGTCTTCAATTAGCCCTTGTAGCTTCTTATACAGGCAGTTGCTTTACCCTTTGGTTCTTTTGAAGTATCATGTTGGTGAGCTGGATACTTGATACAGTTTGTTAGTACTTAGATTTGTTTTTCTAATTCACCATAGTCTTGATGAAAAACACTTTGATCCTACCCAACTACCTTAGCCTGGTTTAAATTAGAGTTTTGGAATGTGTGCCAGAAGTATTTACAGCATTCAATATAGGCAACCCAGTTACAAATGTTTACAAAAGAGACAGGCAAAGAAATTACAGAAAGAGAACACTTAATCTAATCACAGCAAACTCATATCTAGCAAGATCTTTTGGGTTTCAGCTGACTTGTCAGTGCCCCAAAACCGTTGTGAGTTTTTGCTGCTGTTTGCATCTGCTGTTGAGTGCTCTTCAGGGCCAGCTGTCCAGGGTGAAGGGATCAGCTCTGCAGCAACTCTTTCTTGAAGACTTTGTTTTGCTCTTCCCCTTGCCCTCAGACAGAGATAAATTTATGTGATGTCCTCCATGGTATTGACAGTGATCAGAAGGGCTCTGTGGCCTTGGTGCTTTCGTTTAGTGGCTGGGCTGGCAGTGTTTGTGTTTCCCTGGCTCACCGTTTCCACCTACTGTGCCTTTACATTTCCCACCAACTTGTATAGTAATAAATGTGCTTGATCTAAACCCATAAGCTGGATCAGTGATGATGATGTCTAGCTCATGACTGAGATGAGGTACAGGGATGATCGACCACAAAGTAAAAAAGATTATGAGGCGCTTAACCAAGTCTAAGTCCCAACCAATGCTCTAACATTCACTTTTACTTAGATCAAGTATCAGTCCTTTTTCTGTCAAACAGGGTTCATGGCTAGGTTGTTCAAAACTGTTAGGCTTCACCTGAAGATAATTAGTTTTTAATTAATTTATGTATGGACATGTGAAAATATAAAGCTAAACATGATATTGTAGAAAAGGTTGTGTAACAAGGACTCAAGAGCTGATATAATTAGAAAACTTTCAGATTTGAGTGTCACCAGGTGATTCTGTGACAATCTTGCCCATGAAGGCATAGAGTAGTCATGCAGGCATGCTGGCGATACTTGCTGAAACCTCCCTAGGATAAGGCATTGGGTCATCCCCTCCAGCACTGCCAGTGAGCTGCAGTGAATATTATAAAAATTATCAAAAAGTGTATTTATGACATTTCCTGGTCCACTGTCCAGATCCAAGGTCTAATTTAGTAGTTTTTCTGTTAATTGAATCTGCCTAATAAATATAAATAAACCATATAATTATAGAATGGTAGGGGTTGGAAGGGACCTTTAGAGATGATCTATCCAATCCCCCTGCAGAAGCAGGTCCATCTAAATCAAGTCACATAGGAACATGTCCAGGCGGGTCTTGAAGACCACCAAAGAAGGAGACTCCACAATCCCTCTGGGCAGCCTGTGCCAGGGCTTCCTCACCCTTACAGTAAAATAGCTTTTTCTTCTGTTTAAATGGAACTTCTTGTGTTCCAGCTTCCTCCCATTAGCCCTTGTCCTACAATAGAAAAAAGGGATGCCCCAACCTCCTGACACCCAACATTTAGCTATTTGTAAATATTCATGTAATGTATAAATGTTAGAAATAAGATAAATCAACAGCTTGGTTAGCTCATTGCTTTAATGTGTGTTCTTAGGAGCTATTGCATTTTTTTTTTCCAGTTTTTGAGTAGCTGGTGAAAATGTCCATTGATATAGATCTCATTCTCATATTCTTTGCCATATGTCCTTATGCCTCTCTTAAGAGGTGTTACTTACTGGGTGGAAAGATATTACTCCTTTTCCAAATGCAAGGCTGTAATCCTGTTGTCCTTCTACAGTGAGCTTTGAACGTAAAATCTCTCTCAGTTAAAGCAAGAGTTTGTTCTACAGCTCTTGGCATTGACTAACTTCATTTACATATTTATAAAGATGGTGTCACCCATTAGGTGTCTATGGCAGCACAGTTTTTGGGAGAGCAGAGCACCCATTTCCATGGATAGAGCCAGCTTTTTAGGTCAATAATCGCCATTTTTTTTTAAATGCAGGCATGCTACTGTTCAGAGGAACATGAGACTACAGACACTTAAGAAGAAATTCACTGTTGAATTTACAAACATTAAGTCCAACTGATGCTTCCACAAAGGTTTGTTTACCACTGTTTTTGCAGCTCCATACCTTGCTGAAAGCTTGCAATCCATGGACACCTCCTATCCCCTACTAACTGCATGACACAGGGAAAGGGCATTGTTGGGAGGACAGAGGTAATTCAGATCATTTCTTTTGTCAGTTTGAACAGTCAGTAATTATGAAATTTAACCACAACTATTTATAGGCAAATAAAAATATAGCAGAAGAAATTAATAAGAGTTAATAAATTCATTCAACATCAAAGCCAAAATTCAGTTCAGCCTGTTTTGTGTATTCAGTTTCAGTGATCAATGGGAGACTGTTGTTTGTGAAAACTTGCATGAATGAATGAATGACTGATATGTTGGTTTGCCTTTTTAAATGACTACAAAATGCACATATTAAATTACAGTCAATGGTAATATTTTGGAATTCGTCCTGTGAAGGACACACATAAAGTTGTGTAAGCAAGTAAGAGAAAGCCTTTATAGTCGATATTGTATAACTACAATGTAAGCTTATCAGTTATGTATTTACAAATGTAATGCCAAGTATTTTACAAGCTATTTGCAGCTCAAGCTACCTCAGACTCCAGGACACAGAGTGTGATTGAGCTGTGGATGAAAGAAGGGTAACTGAATTGTTGGAAAATGTGGGCTGTTTGGGTATTAGCTTAAGGTTTGCTTTCTTGTGTGTACTATGGAATAACCTGATGGTGAAATATTTGCTTTAAATAAAATATTTCTTGACCCAGTCTTCCAGCAACATAGGATGGAGACAGCTCCAAAATATACTCTAATAATAAACACCAAAAAAACCCCACTATGTGTATTTCCCTGAGAAACACTTTCACTTCAAAAGATTCATAAATGTCGCACTGTAACATTGCGGGATTTTACTGAGAATTTGCACAGAAAATACAATAAAATGGTATCTAAGTTGATTTTTTGTGTTCATGGAGAATGCTATAAAATGCTATTTTAGGTCTCACTGATCAGATCTATTGCTCGTTACCTATCTGTGAACTTCATTGAATTGCCTCACTGTGAACATAATTGAGGGCTGACTTTCTGTGATTGCTAAGAGCAAAAAAGACCTTTATTAATTATTTGTTGTTTGCTGTTCACCAGCCATTTTTCTTCTAGTTTAAATCACATCCATTTTTCAGTAAGGACGATTGTTGATAGTTTTGATCTGTGAAGGGGTTTTATAACACTTAAGAGGAAATCTGTCCACTGGTATCTCTTCCTCATGATGTTTGCTACCCATCCACAGCTAGCACAAAAACAATCAAAGGAATAAATCTGTAAAGATATATTTATCAGATATTTATTTATTTATAATCTGCGAATATTTAGTTTATATAAAGCAGAGAGTGCCTGTTAACAGATCGCATCAAGCAGTAAGTCCAAATCCACAGCGGGCTTTATTCAGATGGCTAAACGGTTTGACTAGCTACATAAGTAAAGAAAAATAGATGTTACCACTCAAAAAGAAGAGCGTGGCCAGTGTATTGAGAAGAGTGTGTCCAGCAGGTCAAGGGAAGTTCTGCTCTCCCTCTACTCTGCCCTGATGAGGCCTCATCTGGAGTCCTGTGTCCAGTTCTGGGCTCCCTAGCTCAAGAGAGAGCTTCTGGAGAAGAGTCCAGTGCAAGACCATGAAGGTGATCAGGGGACTGGNAGCCCTGGCACAGGCTGCCCAGGGAGAGTGTGGAGTCTCCTTCCTTGGGAGTCTTCAACCCACCTGGACATGTTCCAGTGTGACCTTATCTAGGTGGACCTGCTTCTGCAGAGGGATTGGACTAAATGACCTCTAAAGATCTCTTCCAAACCCAGCCATTCTATGAAAATCAAAGTCTGATCAAATATGGTGGCTGTGAAGGACAAAGGGGTTCTATAAGCACTCTTTCCTGATGTTCTGCCTGCCAAGGCCCAAGTACAGTCATGTTTCACTCTTATAGCTCCCAGTTCAGGCTCCTTTTGTAGGGAGTTGTCTATGGTACAGCCCTACAGACTCTGTGCTCCTCTGGGCTCCATGTGAGTCACGGTGTGACTGGAGCTGGCCTTGTATTCCTGGGTGAGAGCACAGCCAGGCAGTGAAATCATAGACATAGTAGCCTAATGACACTCTGTCAATATGTAACCCTAGTGTGCTTGAGGACATGCATGTCCTCTCTCTGAATGAAAGGCTTTGCCTGACCCTCTCACCTGTTTGAAAGGGTGGATCTCATGTGACATGTTTCTGATAACTCGCTTTGATGCTGCTGCTTAGGGATGGGGTAGTGGCAGGCCTGTAATGTGCTTGAGATCTGAGCTCTCAAGGACTCAAGGGAGTTTACTTGATTGGAGATTTCCACCAAAATCTATTGCAGTCAATGGAAGACTTGCATTGACTCTAGAGCTTTTTGGATCAGGTTCCAAACGCCTAATTCCTCATAAACAAAGGGAAAATAAAATAAAAAAAAGATTCCAGAGTCAGGACTGGAAGAATGACAAAATTTGGTCCTATAACTGTCATACTCATTTTAAACTGAGTTACATGGTTACATAGCCTCTAATTATCTTGTAATCTTCAGTACTGTGTGAATATTAATATTTACATACCATCTGGACATGTAGTATGATTGCCTTGTGCTATAGCTCTGTGAGTACTTTTCTTTCTAAGAAATGCCTGTTCAAGAGTGGAACAAAAACTCATATGGGTGAATAAAGTTTAGCCTCTACAAGCAATTTCCAAGTGCGTTGCTGAAATGCCAAAGTTGAATATGACATAAACTGCAAAAATGCTGACTGAGAGGAGAGGATAGGAGAGGAGAGGAGAAGAATAAAGAGATGAAACTTGAGAAGAACAAAGTGCTTGAGTTTTACAGCTTAGCTGAACATTTTTAATACAGTCAAGTTTATTCTGTGCTGTTCAAATGAAGACATGGTCAGACAGAAGAAAGCCTAGTAGGCAGGATATTCAGCAAGAACAACAAGCAGCTATATGTATTGTCTGTAACCAGCTTTATGCCTGTATTTTACACAACTGACACATACTTAATTCACCTTCTTTGTGCATTGATCTCAGATGTATGGGATTCCTAGGAAAGAAAGCAAAGGTGCTCACTTTTGCTGACCAATGGGGAACGAGAGCTTTTGTCAGAAGACATTGAGCTGTTGCCTGCTTGGGTAACAGCAGTGTTCTGCCAGCGAGGGCTCTGCTTCCCTGGTGTGGAAAGCCAGAGTGCCAAATGCTTGTTGCCTCTGTGTGAGGGACAGCGGTTGCTGTGTACAGCAAAGCAGTCAGAATGAATGTAGCCTGAAGGACGTGTTCGTAATAGTTTGAGTTCTTGTGTATAACTCAGCAGCACAGCTCAGATATGGTCAAGAGAAACTTCTCTCTCCTCTCTCAACTTTTCATGGAGCATGGGCCATATCAGAGTTAAAATGTGAGGTAGGGTCTTTCATAAGTGGATGGGTAGCCATCCAACTGCCAGCATCTTACCTGAAACTCACAAGAATGCAGTCACTGTTTTTACGTTAGGGACCAATGTTTCTTGAGGTGTGTTAATGAGGAGGAAAAGTACACCTTGTATTGGCACTGGAAGAAATAAGGGAAGAGAGGTGTCATGCAGACCTGACATCGCATGCAGACCTGATTGTGCTACAGGAACCAGGCTAACATGGAAAGCCTCTTGAGGGAATTGGACAGCATTTCCTTCCAAGGCAGGAGTTCCTAACATGCAAATTTTTTGGGCCACTGGAGGGTTACAAAGGCTTTTATGGGTAGTCTGCAAAGGACTTTCAGCTGTGGATGTTTATGATGGAACCAGCAATGTCATTAGTTTCACAGTCTCTTCCACTTGCCCTGGGACTGCAGCCAACTACAACTTGAACTGACCAGCCAGCTTGGAGCTGTCAGTCAGCAGATGATGTCAGTCAGCAATGTCCTGTATTATATATAACAGACTCTGGATACAATTTAACACATTTCCAAGAAATAAAATGTTTCTTGTCCAGAAGTCCAAAGCTGACCTGTTTGCCTGACCTCCCTTTAAAAGGAATATGCGGAAATTCTGGTATAACAGGATGGATAGAGAAAGTACATGCTAGGGTGGAAAGGAAAGCTCAGACTTAGCACTGCTGTGTTACAAAATTGTTTTTTGGGGCTATCAGGACAAAAAAGTTCTGACTGACCAATCTTATAAAGACAGCAGCAATGGTGGGCCTGCTGTGTAGAATTTGCCCTGTGAATCAGAAAAGGCTTTTTGCTGTTTGTACATTGTCCAGGACAGAAGACAAATGAACAAGAGGTACCATGACAGTTATAAGTGCAATGCTAGAGGAATCCAGTCACTGACATTTGTCCACAGTATCTCCTATCACCTTAATGATGTTCTGACTACTGCACACTTGCTCATGTGTTAGCTTAAGGTTTCTATGTGTCATTATTTTTGTGCCTGGTTGATGGCTTGGGACATCCACCTGTCTCATCGTCAGATGGTGCTGCTCTGGAGTCAGCATATAAAATGCTGTTGAGTCTTCACAGATTCAGGAGTAACCTTAGCACAGGCTGTTTTTCCATAGTAGTAGTCCAGGTAAAATGCCAAGAAACAAGAGAGGTTTGATTCATACATATCCATCCTAGGGCAGGGAACGCTACAGTGAGCAAAGCTATCATCTGGCAGATTATAGCTTTTTGGTGAGCCTCTCTCAGCTGATACAAGGTGTCTCATGTGAGTGCTTTGTTTCATGGCTGAGCGGAACAGGGTCACTTCAGTTCCCTGCAGATTTGAAACTGTTCCACTTCCTTCTGAAGTGGGCTGAGTGCTCACATCGCAGTCGCTCTCTCTTAACTGGGAGGCAGCAATGGACAGCTGGAACATAATTTGAACAGCTGAGCTGTCTTGCAAATGAGGCTGTGGTTTGCCACAGTATGTGAGCACCTTACAATTAACATAGCAATTGAACAGAGTGCTTAGATACTCTTCACAGGCCTGGCAGGACTTTGGTTCTCTGGAAGGTGAGAACTTTCTGAGGTGCCTGAAAACATGACCTAGCTCAATGCAAGGAGTTTAAGTGGTGAATAGTCAGTGGGTCTGATATCTGGCCTCATCCCAGGCCACTGTGAATGTGCTCTTTTTAGTATGGTTTGACAGCCTAGTCTCTGCTCTCTGGGCTGACTCCACAGATTCTCTAGAATGATAAGCTCAGCTACAGAAAAGCAGACTGGGTAAAAGTGGTAGATAAATGCTGACCTATCAGTGGATAACGTTCTTGCTCTGTTCCCGGGCTCCTTTCTCCATCCTGCCAGGTACATATATCTGACAAGCAAAACAAACAATATGGATCATCAGAATATGAGTAGCTAATTCACGCCTAGTTGCTATGTTTAAAGCTATAGCATTGCTCAGGACATGTAGTCTCCGGTTAACTGGAGACATGGTTGTGTTTCTTTTTGTTTCTGTTACAGCACATACTATCCTAATTCTATAGTCAAAAAGGCAAGAAATCATGTCACGTTGGCTAATGAACCTCAAGTTTTATGCCATAAATGTTTCCAGTTGCAACATTGAATATCTCCCCTCTTTTGTCCTCCTAGCTCTTGGAAGCAATCCGGAAATATCTGCAGTAAAAATGTGCATGTTCAGTGCTGCCCTAAGACACCTACAGCCTCACTGTTGTGAACAAAACCCCAAGGCACAAAGAGATGTGCACACTGGGGAGATAAATCTTTGTGTGCAAGGGAACTCAAAGGTGATCTGAATGTGCCTTTCAAAATGGGGTGGAGGACTGTCAATTTTCAAGTTCCAAATGCTGCACTGCTGTTTTCTATCATTCATAAAGGCAGATTGATTTTTTTTATCCTAGAGGGTGCGTCTCTATTATTTTAATTGTAACATTTCATATGCTGCACAGTTTTATTTTTAACATGTGTTCCCTGGTATATCAACTGGAATGAATTGCACTCCTCTAAAAAGGCATTTGATTCAGTACAGGATATTTCCTTTTACACTAGTTGTTTGGTAATGTTGATGCTCAAATGATCAGGAATATCCTTTGAAGTGAACACTGGCCAGGAGATCAGTTGCTGAAATTAGCCCCTTGGTTGTTTTTGCTTTAGTCTGTCTGCCTGAGGTGTCTATAACATGCAAATTGATTGTTTTACAGCTTGGAGGTTATCTTAGACATCTAAAGGGGCAAAGCACTTCATTTTCTCCCAGTTGGGGTTTGGAAGTAGGGAAGTTCTCAAAAATTTTGCCATCTGACAGATTGGATGGGAGCAATTTCGATTCAAACAACCAGGATGGATATTTTCATCTTGTGCTGGGAATGAAAGATGGAGGAGTCTTTGAAGCACCAAGTTTGTAGGTTATTTGCCACAGAGGACCACCAGTAGATTGCACTAGAAGTTAATATAAGGGAAAATCCGGTGCGTTTGGGTGCCTTTGTGTTAAGAGTGGCTAACATGAGGCACTAGCAAGGCTGCTATTTTCAGGCAACACCTTAAGCCCCGGAAATCAGACCTCTTCACAGTGCACCTACAGTCATTAGTCACTTTAAAAAAATCCTGACTCTTGTTTGGATAAAGCTTAAAGTACACTGCAAGTTTATTTTCTTTCTTGCTCCTGCTCTCAGAATAGAATATGCTCCTGAAGAGCTTAATCTTAAGGAAGAGCAAGGCGTTTGCCAGGTTGCAGATCATTTACCTTCCCCAAACACTTTTCCCCTTTTTGTAAGAATATTTGCAGATTTTGCCTATATTTGTACAAGAAGAGATGATACACACGCTCACCATGAAATATACAGTAAGAAACTTGAGGTGTGATTTATTTCATGAATAGATAACACAATATTCCACACACAACATCCCTTGTCTTACATTCTGAGATAACGGCATCACGTGTGCATCAAAAAGATTCCTCAATAAACCTTTATTTGGAATGCAGAAGGGGAGCCACATGCATCAGAAAATCTAACTTTGTGGGAAATACAAGATATCTCCTCAAAATAGCAGCAATAAGATCCTTCCAGAACAAAAATAGCTACATTCCTTTAAGTTATTCCCAAACTGCTTTAGATAATAAGAGAACACGTCTGAATTTTTAGCAGTTTCAGAAAATCACCACAAATCCTTTTCCATGAGGTCCAAAGCCCCCTCAAAAAACCTGAAGATACTATCAGTGGAAATGGTAACTCAATTTGGTCTGAGATAGAAGGAGATAAAGCTAACATTTTATCTACAGCTCTATGAGGGGTTTTAACTTTCTGATAAATCTTCTGGAGTTTATTGCTATTGCAAACAACCACTTCAGCTTTTCTGTGACTGTGACTGGGCTCAAGACTCACTGGAAAGCTCTTGTGAAGGGCACTGTTAGAGGAAGAGACATTCTATTATGCACTTATGCTGGGATTTTTGAAGCGAAGTTTTTTCAATCTGCTTGCCTTCTCCAGTTCCTGGGCTTAGTGCATCTCTGGAGGAAGAATGTCATCATACTGATGTGAAAAGAGTTCTGAGCTGATGCTGATGTGGCCAGCTTGGGCAAAGCCAGTTTAAGGTCCTGGTCCAGGATGTATAATTAATCACTGGAACTCATTTCCTCAAGTTGTCATAGAACCAAAATAAACTTCATGACCTGAAACAACTGTATATAGTTGACATTATACAAAAACTTTAAAAGGGAAATAAAGTCACAGGTGTCAATGAAGTGCCAGTACTTAAATAAACAGGGAAGAAGCTTTTCCTGTGATTTGGGCTCTGTAGAGTAGTTTTCTTGCACTCAGACAGTGACTCTGGTCACCACTGGAAACAGAATGTGAGCAGGATGATTCACAGAGGCAAAACCTATCTCCATTGTTGCATTGCTGTGTTTATATGCAAGCAGTACAAGATGTAGTGGTAGTTTGGTTTTGTTGTGCAAAACGTTTGTGCAGGACCCTAGCTAACACCAGGCCAAAGCCCCAGAAATCTTTAATTTAGCAACCTCAAAAAAATTGGGGAAAGGATTCTCAGGTTTCAAACTTTCTGAAGTGCTCTTTGATTGTTAATTGATTTTGATAGTACTAAAATCATGCAAATACTCAAAAGTTGTGCTCAATAAGGGCCTGAGGAATGTTAAACTACCAGCTGGTTGTAATTTGAATTACTGTCTTAATCAGTTTCTCAATTAATTTTGGCACATGTAAAAGGTGTCCTCACTCTGAGTAAGCTTTCTCCTTCTCTTGACTGTCCTCTGTTCTTCAGTCCTCCTCCACAATTTGATCTGTTTTTCAAACAGCAGTATTAGCACAGGAATGAAGAGCTCTCTGCCCTTGTCAAGACTGAGCTCTCTGTAATTTTCCTCCCTTCCTGAATCATCTGCGGAAAGGATGCGAATCTAGGAAGTTATTTTTAAAATATTATCTCGGTGATAGTATATGGCATTTTTTATGTGGGTGACCCATTAAAAAAACACATTCTGCTGGTAAATTTTAAGTCTCTCATTACAGTTTCATCATGACTTTGTGATATAGATGTCAATACACTTTATTTTAACTTAAATGTCATAGACAGTTTAGAGTTAAAAAATTGTCTGACATTTCAATGATCCCATGTAACTGCTCTGGAAAAATAAAGCTCCAATATTTTATTCTGCCACTGTGCAAAGCTGTGGTGTAACTTCTTGGTTCCTGTTCCCTGAAACTCTACATGGACTCCACTGTTCAGGGGGTTATCATAGGATGTTCCCTCACGATGGGAGAGTCTGTGCTTTGTTCTCTTGCTGGTGAAAAAACTATATGATTCTTTCTGAGGTCATATTATTTTTTGTGTCTTGTGAGCTCTTGTTATGTCCTCGAAATACTCAGAAGGCAATGAAACAGATGGGATTTGTTCTGGAGTTAGATGAAGCTATCCAGAGGACAAGGTACAGTAGAGATTAAGCCAGCCTCTAGCAATTTTCCTGAACAGTGTCTTAAAAAAATCATAGCACGTCATGGAACCATGATCTTGAATAAATTCTGTATCCAGAATATAATCTTGTATGAATTCTGTTAGTTTCTGTATGTGAACTTCTGCTCAACACATCACATAATTCAACCAATCCATTTTGTCTTAAACTTGCAGCTTCTGCTTCAACTGAGGTATACCTATGTGAAGAATGCCTGTGAAAATCTTCATAGAGTAGCACAGAATTCACTATTCCTATTCGCTATTCCAGTTTGTTCAGAGGGTTAATTACAACTGCTATTTTGGATAAACGCCCATAGTTAATTGTGAGGAGCTATTTGTCTGTTATTAGGTATGTGCAAACAGTGTGCTGAGGAGACCGTGGTTGAGTTTCCAGCACTGTGTGGTCTTTCCTGTGTTGCCTGACCTCATACATAGACTGTTTTGAAGCCCCTTTTTTAATTTCACGCCATAAATCCTCTAGGTGAAATATGTCGTTAAAATTCATTACTAGGCTAACTTCAGATGGGTAAATGGAACCACTCAAAAAAAATTTATCCACTGTTCAGGTTTTTAAAACTTTTCTCCTCTTTTGATGGAGCACAAAGTTCGCAGGGTTGTAGCAGCTGCAGAAAGAGCAGAGCCCAAGGTCTCTTACATTGTCAAGCGCCAAAGATCCTGTAGTTGGTAGACAGCTTAATAACATACATGTTTTCCAAAAATCCATTTGTTAACTCGTTTATCATCAGTTGATCTCTGCTCCAATTTGACTGAGTCTCAACTGAAACTCTTTCCTAATGTTCCCTTATCTCCATCAGCTTTGGACTTTTACCCTTTGTGGCCACATTTAAACAGAGAGGCTCAAAAGGAAAATAGTTTAGTTAGTAGATTAATTTAACATGCAAAAGTAGGAGGAAGCCGTCATTTTATTTTGAATTTTGAATTTATAGCCATATCCTCAAGACTAAAACCTAGGTTTCACCAATAAACTCATCTGGGCTACATGTGTAAGCAGTTAAAAAAGAATGCTGGACTTTGGCAGCACATCTGTCCTAAATAGTCAAGCAGCAGACTGGGAGTTGCTTTTTATTCCTGTCACTACAAAACCTTTAATATGAGAGTCTGGGAGGAAAAAAAAGAAAAAGAAATAAAACAATGTTCAAAGTTTTTACCCTTATAAATATGACTTAACTTCTATTGTGACTTGTGGTCCCAAAAGCCAGAGGAACAGTCAGAATATAAATAATTACGAACCTTCTTTTCCCTCTGGTCATAGCGACAGCATCTTTTCCACAAAGTCACCTCCAAATGGCACCATTTGAAGTGTGTTCGCCAGATACTTGAGTCTTGGGAGTTGTCCCTAATTTTGAGCAAATTATGTTCCCCCCCAACTTTTTTTTTCTTCATCATAAGATATTATTTTTATATACCTAAAAATAATAAAACATGTTTTATCCAGGGATAAGCATGAATTTGCCAGTGTAGACTAGGTATCCATATTGAAAGAGAGAAGTTTTGTGTAATCAGATGACATTTCTTTTATCCTTTCTTACTCTAGCAGGTTTTAATTGACCCAAATTTGCACAAGCTGTGAAGTATTCTGATGGATTTTTAATGAAACAATTGCTTTTTATAGAGATGTATGATATTTCTCTTTGGGTGACTACTAATGCCTGATAGTTAATGCCTTCTTTTTCTGTTGATCTTTTTAGTGTTTTTATAGTATATGTTTTCCGATTCTAGATTTGATTGCGCACCCCTGTAAGGAAGAGTTACAACAGGAAACTTCTCTTGTTTGAGGCAGGGGAGACTGTGCTTTTCGTGTGATTTTAGAAAGTTTTATTCACAAACGTTAATAATTCTGAAAAAAAAAAGCGCACACAAATTGTATGGAAATAATTCACTGAATTATGTATTAAATACTGATAAACTTGAGCAGCTCCATATAAAAGCTGTTTTAGGGCGGAAAATAACCATGGGCCACCATGTTCTGGGAACAGGAGAGGTGTCTAGGAGGCTTTTCTATTCTGTTTGTTGTTGAAGCCAAATTTTAGTACAGGGTTCTGAATGCTGCAATTGCTTACATCAAAGCAGCCTGTTGGGTCACTTGGCTGGAAGATGAATTAAAGGTAAAGGAATGACTGTGACTTTAACCCATCCTTTGGGAAAAATGCAGAAGGTTTCCCACGTGGTGGAGGTGAGAACAGTGCAAAAGTATTTAAATGACCAAACCCTTTAGAACATGAATGCCAAAGGCACACGTGACACAACAGCAGTTATCTCTGTGCGGTTAGCTCTGCTGTGGGGAATGTTAAAGACTTTGTATTTGATGAATACTTACCTTAACTCATCTAACTCTTCTAATTCAACTGAACTAACTCATTAAAGTGAGTTAGATAGTGACTTAGAGGTACTCACTAAGGTGAGTACCCATGCCTCACCATTTAACTCACCTGGAAGAGTCAGTAGCCCTCTAACAGGTGCTCTGTGGTAGAGATGTCTTGGGAAGGACTGCCATTAACACTGTGACACCATGCCAGGGTCACGTTTGCCCAAGGTGACCTCCAGACAAAGTGTGGAGTGTAATTCTCTAGCCTTTGATAGCAGCCACCTGATCTCTAGCTACTCTTGATGATTTACCTCCACTGAGGCAACTTTTATCATTAACATCTCTAACATTTCTTCTCAAGACTGAAAACTTTGCAGGCTGCAAGAAAGAGAAAGTAAAGTAAAGGCAGATACTTGCCATCACATGGTAGGTACAATATTTTTCAAGTCTCAAGAGGCTCCCACTCATGCTCAGCATCAAACAAATCAAAATCTATTATGCATATTGCTACAAGTACATCAACAGTTTTGGACAAGATGCTTAACAGAAATGTACTTATCATTTTTTTTGTCTCCTCTATTGTTTTAGTTACAAGACAGCTCTTTCCTTTTTTTTTTTTTTTTTTTTTTAAATAAGACAACACAATGTGAGAAGTCACCCTTTGTAACATCTTCATGTCTAGACAAATATTTCTATGACTCGGGCTGCTTCTGCATCTGCCTGGCCTCTGCTGCCACCCACCGTGGGTTGTGGAAGAGAAGCTCTGAGTGTGTGGTCAGATATAAGTTTTGTATCCATTATCCCAACAAATTGCAAAATGAATTACTAAATGCTGTGATTTACTTGGTGTGTAAACTTTTGCAATTGAAAAAGTTGGTTTTCTATAAATAAGTCTTCAATTCTTTTAAAGGTGTTCAGAGGGGTTGCTGGATAATACTGCTTAAATGTGGTAGAAACAGAATTTGAAACCTGCTAAACTGAGCTTGAATGATGATCTCTGGAAATACAGAGTGATGGGGGCCAGCTTTTTCTTACATTAGTCTCAGAAATAGCATATGCACCTTTCATCCTGTGTTAAACTCCCATCAGTTATCCTTGCTCCACGGAGAGATAAGTCACCATTCTTTGCTGTGATGGGACCCAGGTCTTTCCAACTCTAGCCATCACGTTTGGGTAATGACTTAAAAGCATTAATATTCAATAGGACTTGGACAATTACATTAGTCAGTTGATTATTAACCCAGCAGTTTATCCCAGCCAGTTCCTCGAAAGCAGCGCCTTGTCTGTTATTGCTGGGAGAATGCCTGTGCCCATTAAAGGCAGAATGCATCATCACCTAGTCTGTGGCAAGGCTGGAGCCTGGGCAAGCCCCAGGCGGAACTGGGGCTGGGTTGATACACCACTCCTGCAGCCACTGCTCTCACAACCAGGTCTTTTCAGAGCTGTTCTCATGGCAGCTTTCCCAAACAGTAAATTCCTCTGATAGAAAACAGTGCTGGGCAAATTTTATTATCTTATGTCACTAGTACATGCCAAAATGTTGTTAGTCAGGAATCAGTTAACAAAATACTTCACCCTGTCCTTTTAGTGTCCCATCTTCCATGTAATGTTTGGGTATATGGGCTTTTTAAAGGCTCCAGTGATAACTCTCACGAGCAGACGTGCATGGCCTTAGATACATGCAGGCAAGAGAAGGTCACAGACATGCTGGGAAAATCTGCTGTCTCTTCAGAGAGGGCAGTCCAAAAATAGTATCCTAACTGGTGTGTGTTAACTCTTTAATGTCCTTATCCCTTCTCTCGTGCATGTGCTTGGACTGCCTATTTCAAGCGTGTGGACACCCCTTTTTCCCTTTGAATGTCTCAGAAATATGTGATCTGTTCCCTCATGGATTTGTACATGTTTGGTAATGCATTGAAGTGCAGCCTTGATAAAGAGCCATCACAGACATTACTGGGGGAAGTCAAGCTCAGACATTTTCATGTGCTAAGTTTAAATACCCTCATCACAATAAGCTGTGGTCATAGTCCTCCAGTGTGCAGAAATAGGACAAGGAGAGGGGATCAGAGAGGCATATTCCTTCTCTCTCCCAGAAGACTGACGAATAAAGGCTGGGCAGTCTCTCTTGCCCTCTCCATGCATACCCATAGCTAGCAGAGCAGAACAGCAGTATAGCTGCACACTGTGAAGGTCCTGCTGTGAGGTGACAGTGCCAAACAGACACCCTGTTGAGGTTGTCAAAGCTCCACACTTTGACTGGGGTTCATCTTGGGCAAATGGGCCTCTAGTTAGGAAAGGATCAGCAGGGCTTTGCAAGGGAGGAGCATTGCATTGCAAATCAGGCTTTTCTTAAGGTTTGGTTCTGCCTTGCTGGGCTGCTCTGCATCTGGAAAATGTATTCTTTGAGGGTTAGTGTTAGGGGAAGTTCATTTCAACTGAAGTTCATTCAACTGAAGTGGACGGAACCTACAGTCCAAAGCTGCACCATATCTAGATGGCTGTTTATGTTTCTGGCACTGATGATGACCCATATCTGTGTCCAGCTTGGCTTTCCATCTCAGTGTGAAAGTATTTTCCCATCAAAAATACCTTCAGCAGCAACTGTTTTTCAGCTCTGTATCAGAAAAATATTTTTTTTCCTGACTGCTTTGAGGGTACAAAAGAAATGCCCAGCTATACTATGACTTATGTCGCTTTAGATATGATGCTCATATTTATGGCTACTTCCTCTTGTGAAACTCTTCCATTTGGCAATAGAGTGACATAGGACTGAAAGTGCTAAATTTCTTCTTGGTGGGAGGAGGGACTTTTATTTGTAGCTGATTAGAGTAGTGAAACTGAATTGTTATAGTGTAAAATTTAGACAGAATAAACTTTTCTGATGTAAGTTTACGAGTCATCCTAGAGGTATCTCCTTCAGCCTCTACAGCACAAAGCAAGAAAAAGGACATGGTCCACAAATACAGGATATGATCATACGTTTCTCAAGCTGCTGCTAACAACAGTTTTATTAAACAACAGATACACCTTGCAGCACAAGGCATTACTGTGCATGCTGAACTGAGAGTATGAAGGTCAGTTATGTGAAAAATGCACAATAAATACTGATAAATAAATGATAAGTTGTGGGCAAGCACAGAGTAAAAAGCTTTATGTGCTGCTAGCACAAAACAGAGTTTTCAATCTAATGGCAGCATTAACACTTTTGACACCCCTCAAGGTCAATCCTGCAAGTGTGTCCTCATATGCCCAGGATTCATGTGTCTCTCTCCATCTGGCTCTTCTCTCAAAACAGTTTTACATTGTTCTACCAACTGCTGTGCATATATCTATATCTCCCTGCTCAGACCTCCATTGGAGTAGAACTGAATCAAGGGATTTCAAGATGGAATTGGTAAAGAGAACCAGGTGACAGGAAAGCATCTGAAAATGAGCATTTTAAAGGGAGTCAGAGAAGTCTGGGCAAAAAGTAAAACCTTAACAGTACAGTGAAAAATTTATAGTTGTTTTGAGGATACAGAATTAAGTCAGTATAGACAAAGGTAAAATTACATCCTTAAAAATGGAGCATAAAAGCAACTGCTTGTGGTTTACAAGTTCCAGGTATGGAAAGAGGAGAAGAGAGGTGATTTATCTAGGATTGCTAGCAGGCTACTAGCTGTGATCATTGAAAATGAGCTACTATCGATAATTTAAAAAATTTGATTGGCTTTTTGAATATGTGTTAATGCAGAGATTATCCATATGGGTGGAATTCAAGTGATTGTTTGTTCATTCTAACCCTAAATGTGTGTACGACATGGTTTCTCACTGCCTCTTTACCTTTGGTGCACAGGAGCTGTTTGCTCCAGATTAAAATGTCCTGAGAGACCTGGGTCTGTTTAGCCTGGAGAGGACAAGACTGAGATTAAGTCTTATAAACTCTTGCAAATATTTAAAGGGCAGGTGTCAAGAGGATGGGGCGAGTCTTTTCTTTCTGTAGCAGCCAGTGATATGACAAGGGTTAACAGGCACAAGCTGGATCATAGGAAGTTCTACTTGAA